>JAJTUV010000027.1:877500-1302500 GCA_021653895.1 Mastomys natalensis
GAAAGATAAGTGTGTACATGCTTATGAGTTAAAGCCTAGAATGTCCATATCAACTCAAAGCAACATCCAGACTCAGGATGATCCCTATCAAAAGCTCACTAACACATTTTTACAAAGGTAGAAAACAATTCTAAACTTTATATACAATAATTGAGACACAACAGTCTTCAAAGTTATAATAATTAAAGCATTATATTACTGATATACAGACAGGCATGTAGACCAACACAGAAGAGTGTAAGCCCCACAAATTAGAACTACTCGCTTCCCAAAACCCCACAGCTAAGAATGATATCAGATAAGACTTAAAATTTCTTTTTTTTCTGTGACTGTAAAAGCACATGTAACTCTTTACGTGTTGGGATATGTTACTTGGTGCATTTAGTGCATATTTCTAACCCATGGTTTGGCTAAAATTAAGTGAACTATTATTTCATTTCAAGAGAGAGCTGTGGTTATTTTTAAAAAATATTTACCTAATTTTTTCATTATGTGCATTTGTGTGTCTATGTGTGGGTATGTGAGGTATGTGAACATGACTCCAGATATTTATGGAAGCCAGAAAGAGTATTGGATTTCCCAGCTTGGGATTTGCAGGAAACCCTGAACTACCTGCCATGGGTTCTGGGAACCAAACTCTGCAAGAGAAGTCTTACAAATTCTTAACTACTGAGCCATCTCTACTGCCACAAAAACTGGGTTTTATGTCATAGTCAGAAGATGGAGATCTTATCATATGTGACAACACGGATGAAACTTGAGGTTATCGTTAGAGTGAAACCAAACTGACTACAGAGTGATAGTAATCAAATTACCTAAGGACTTTTATGCTGTTCATCATAAAAACATAGAGAAGAACCCCCCATGTTTTAGGTCTAGACCCTAAGAGCTAGGAAATGAGGAAAGCGCATGGCTCTTCAATAGATACAAAGTTAAGTGAAAGGGATACAAACATTGAAGTCTGCTGTACAACATCATGTCCATAGATAACAATATTTTGCAAGTGATCATAAAATTAGTTTTTAAAAAGGAAGGATGCTGATTAACCATTAAACACCTATTTTCTCCTTGAGGTTTGTATTGTTTAATTCTCAGACATATTCTTCTTGCATGGCACTACAAAATAAAATATCCACAAACAACATAGCTGCTGGAGTTCACTCCTTGCATTATTCTCCCAAGTGACTTTTCAAGGGGTGGAGTCTATACTAACCATGGAACCCCTGACCTAAACTCCAGAAATATAGATCTTTTTGTGTGCCTGAAGCTTAGAATTATTTTGGGCTTGTCACTTACCAGCAATAGAACTCTATGTGGGTCAGTTAACCCTTTTGGATTTCTGTTGTTCTTATCTGTAACCTTGGAAGACTGGCCTGTAGAATCCTGTAGTCCTGTCTGTTTTGATGTCCCTAGTACAACAAATGAATTGGTAACAAAGATTTTCATATGTAAACAAATTCAACATTGCGCCGAATTCACAATGGATTGACCTGGTTGTTACTAGATTTAGCCTATCTGTGGAAGGGGTGGGGGAACAAAAACAGAGTTTACTGGCAGCCTTGGTGAGTCAAAAGACTAAGCTATTTTTGGTAAAGACCACTAAACTGACTCAGGCATTTATATGCATTTTCTCAGAAAGGCACCCAGCTTAAATTCCAGGGGAATACCTACACGTCTGCTGTAAAATTACTAGTAAAAGGAATGCCCTTTGCTGAATGAAGAAGCCACCAAGGAATACTAGCTGGGTGGTGTCCTGGGGAGGCTCCAGTGTTTTGTAGATGGTAAAGTTGTCAAGTGACTCAATTATAAAAAAGACAGATGGCACAAGAAGGGACATATCTGATTCCCTTTCCTGTTTCCTCACATTAACTTGAATTAACCAGTCTTGAATTTATTAGTCTTTAACAAAAGTTGACTGGTGTAGAAGAGTCCTTTGTCAGGCTGTGACATACAATGAACTAGAATTGAGAGAGAGAGTCAGGAAGTGTTTGTCTTGAAAGCATGAGAACTTGAATTTGGCCCATCGAATCCATGTAAAAAAAAGTAACCCCCAATTCTGTGGAGTCAGAGATGAACTGGGACTTTCTGGTCAATTTCAGGCTAATGAGGAACCCTTTCTCAAAAAGGAAAATGTAGGTAGAGTCTAGAGAAAGTCATCTTAGGTAGTCCCTTGACCTCACTATACATAAGCACACAGGTACACGTATACATACATGAACACACAACATACACACACACACACCATGGTCATCACAGTCATCCAATGAGCCATTCTCTACTAAGATTAAAAGACAATGTTCAAACTGAAGTCAATGAGTGAGTCTTTGTATTGCATGTAGATAATTTAAATTAAAATTTATTTTAATTTATTTTTATGGCTAATAAAATTTGTTTTATTCTCCAGATTGCTGTCATATGGAAAGTACTGAAATTTGAGTGATTTAAGCTCTGCTGAAGATAGATGTCTGTCTGCTGTCTGTCAATGAGGTGACATAAAGTAGCACATAAGTGGGGATTCCAAAGCCTGTATTGTCAGTTCTGCTTTCTTATTAACTCTTATTCTCTTTCCTCACTTGAACAAGGACATACCTTTGGGAGACCTTGTTTTCTAGTCTATATATGGGGATAATAGTTATACCCAATGGTGTTATTAAATGCATATCAGAAGAGTTACGTACACACATTAAGCTCTAAACAAATACTATCAGTAGTATTATTAAGTGTATGAGTGAACTTCGAACTATACTTCCATACAGTTGTGTACATTGAATCTCTTTTGTTGTATCAATAAATTGACACTTCTCCATCCCTAAACAAAAGAATTGATCCATTTTTCTCTTAAGTCCCATGTTTCTCCCTTCATATCCTTCTTGTCAGTTCAGACAGTTAATGTGATTTAGCCAATCATCAACATGAATATTTGGAGACAAAAGAGCAAAGTCAACCCATCCCCCAGCCAAAAGGGAATAGAGAACTAAATGAGAGCATCACTCAGAAAGCTGATGGGGAAAATGCAAAAGAAAATTGCAAGCTGATAAAGCAATATTTGGACCCTAATGTGAGCTAATCTTATGCCTTATTCTTGAAATTTTTAGCAAGTCAACATAGTTTATTTTTCTAATCTATTTATTTAGTTTACATTCATATTTAAGCTTCTCCCCCTCCTCTCCTTCCAGTCCTTTTCTCTCCACTCTTCTCTTTTCTCTTTAGAGATGGGGAGACCTCCCATGGATATCAATCAGCCTTGGCATATCAACTTGCAGTAGGACTAGGTGCATCTTCTCCTATTGAGGCTAGATAAGAGAGCCCAGTTAGATGAAAGGGTCCAAAGACAGGCAACAGAGTCAGAGACAGCCCCTAGTCCAGTTGTTATGAGTTCCACATGAAGACCAGCTGCACATCTGTTAGTTTTTTGATTGAATTGGTTTAAGGCACAGCAGTTGATAGTCAAAAAGATCTAGTTCTTCTGTTAGACTCCTGTACTGAAAACAGCTCCATTGACCTAATGAATCAAGAGCTGATGAACTGTAAATCTTTGCTCAAGGCCTGCCATGATTCCTCCACTGAACCACTGCGATGGGTTGAAATGTTGTTCTCCAATAGTGTTACCAGGGCCATATTTGGAGTAGGATCTGTCAAGATGTAAAGCTAAATAAGGGCATTAGAGAAGACTCTCATCCAATGTCATTGACATCTCTATAAGAAGAAACTAAAATGAAGACCCTAGTACACACAGAGGAAACTCTATGAGAAAACAGAGGACAATCTCCATTTAGAAGCCAGGGAAATACCTCAGGGTTTTAGAAGTCAACTTGCCAACACCCTGTACCTTGCTCCTGTACTTTACAACTCTGACATTTTTCTTGTAACGTAGAGAAAACATGACTCTATTGTCTAAGCCACCTAACATCTGTTTCTTCATTATGAAGGCCCTGGCAAACTAATACAACTAATATTTGTAAATAATAATTATGGGACTCTTCCTTTGCTGTTGCAATCATTTTTGTAACCTGGATAGTTCTCCAGCCTTTAAAGCTCCCAATAAATGGAGTTCACAAAATTCCAGAATAGCTAACTCCATTTTTGGAATTTATTCTGTGTGAAGAATTCTTCATACTTGGTGTTGAATGTTCATTATTCTAATGATGAAGGTTCATATAGCTAACACTGGAGCACTAGAGTGCTTCCAGAATACCCACATATTCTGTATACAGAATACCTAATGCTGTGTATATTGATATGATTAGTTAATATTTTAATTCATTGAGAGATATTTTATGAATATATTTCATCTTATTGCTTTTATTCTGAATAAAAAGTAGTTGGTCATTTCTACAAGTCCAATGTACAAAATATTGGGTATGGGATTTTCGCCCCCAGAGAATTTTGAAGTTTTGAGTGCAGTCTCCAAATGGTGACACCATCTCAATAGTCTTGGTTTCCCTGCCCTGTTTGAGGTCAATTCTTTTGACTAGAGAAGAAATGTTTTCTGTGTATAGAATTCTCTCTGCATATCACAAGCTACCCATTCCTATAAATTACAGATCATGCTCTTGTCCAGAAGCAAACTTTAAAACTATCATCTCCCAATATTCTAACTGCTGTTTATACTGAAACAATTATTCTGGGCAGAAATCATCCAATGAAGTTGTTTGAACTAATTCAGTCTCCTGTACAATTGACCCCTAAAACATTCCCACTGTTAAGGGTCTCTTCATATGCTAAAGTGCAAACCAACAGCCTGGCTAACATTTAATAAAAGTTTTCACTTTGGCTGACTCTATTCAAGCTCTTATTAACAACAACAATAATTATAATGATAATAATAATTATGAGTAACCCTTATAAAGTGCTTTTGTGACTCCAGCATAAGGCTTTAAATGTACTGACTCAGTTAATGTAGATAATTGTTGAAGTAGGCATCATTTCCTATTTGTGTTTTATAAAAGAAATGCAGAGACATTTAATGACCTCAATAAACAAGATCCTTATCAAGTCTGGCTTTATAATTCTGCTACCAGTTGTGATGAGCTATTTACAAAGAGAATGCATAGTTCAAGGAAGGAAACGTGGATCCTCTATACCTCATCTTAATCTGTCAGTTCACCTTAATCTGTCAGTTCACATCGTAAATGGGAGTGCATAACCAAATGTTGTGGTACTCAACAAACTGGCAACAACTTCTGGCAAAAGGATTTCTGAACATGAAATTGACATTAAATGCGTCAGAAATCCAAGGTGTTTCTGGAAGTATTTGTGGCATGCTGCAGTGTTGGTTCTGAACACATAGAATGCATTACTGAGACTGTACATGCTACCATGTCACCCAGGGTCAATGAGGACTACTCAGATTACCTCAGCTCACAGTCATGACTATGTGAGTGTATTTACTATATTTATAAGTAGTTTATTTTTGCTTTGGGACTGGAAAGATGGTTATGTTAGCAAGAGCTCTTGTTGGACAAGCATGAGGACAGAATTCAGATCCTCAAGATCCATGTAAAAAGTTTATTGTGGCCTCAAGTACATGTAAGCCAGTGCAGGGTGGTGGGGGATGGGGGAGAGGGTCATGATTGGCTTGCCGGGACTTGCTGGTCATTAGCATAGCCAAAACTCTTTGAGCTACAGGCACAGTGGCAGGCCCTCTCTGAAGAGAATAATCTGAGGGCAATGGAGGTCATCCAAAAGAGCTTGGCTTCCATACATGTGCATAGGCATGGACACGTGTCCACACATATATGCGCACACAATTAAAAAAAGAGTAACCACAAAATTTTCTGCTCATATAGAAACACAATGGTTTAACTATGGAAAACAAAGACGTTTACTGTTTTCCTACCGTCATATCATAACAAAAGGTTTCAAATGAGTATGTATTTTGGATTGTATTGTGCTAGAAAGTTGGTTTAAGGTTGCTGTTTAAGTTGCTGACTTGTGTTTCTTTGAATCATTGAATACTATTCGTTTGGGTTAAAAGTAGAATTTCCAATGATCTCTGATATGGCCCAAACACACTTCTGCCACCTCATATTATATATTTATGTTAAAATCTCAGTATTGATGATTATAAAATCAAAAATTCAAATAAGTCCTGAACACAGCCTGTGCCCTGCAGTATCAAGCATGTAGCCGAGTGCAAATTTTTATGTAAAAGTAAAAAGTATATGACCTCATTCACTTGCAATTTTGCTTTTCCTAAATAAACAATAAAATTGCAAGTATAAAAAAATTGTATGGGTAAATATTTACAATTTATTGTCAGCAAATATTTGATTTACACTCCACTTTTATACTCCCCCTTCTTGGTATTGTGAGCAAATTTATCAAAGGAAAAGCTGTTGTAAGCGGGAGTTTAAGAAACCAGGTTCCAGGAAATTTCTAGGAAAGAATGATAGCATCAACTTCTTGAGGCTCTGGGGAAGGGTTAAATGTAAATGTCCTCTGTCTCAGCCTCTGGACAGAGGGCTCAGCAGATTTCTCTCAAGTAGGTTATAAATTAGGTGTCAGTTTCCTCCCATTTAGCAGCACATGTCACGTATACCCTAGCACTGAAGTGAGCTACTCAACAAAGTGGAAAGTAAATGATCCATTTACTTCTGCCTTCTCAGGGCATATGCCCAAATATTTTTTTTAAAAAAGTGAAAAACAAACAAACAAGCAAATAAAACAAAAAGAGGAAATAAAACAAATAAAAGAACACAAAAAGTTTACCAAATATTTTTATAGACCAACAATTTGAGAGTCAAATTCCACTGAGTTGCATGGTTTGTCATTTCCACACAATACCTACAACGTTGTGGTTAGTTACAGTTCCTCTTTTGGGAATCAATGGCATTGTCCATAGAAGGAGATCCTAATTTATTGTATTGACACAATGATCAGTAGCTATTGTCTATTATAGTTACTTTGTTTTAGGAAGGTCTGTGAAAGACATACTTATTGTACCCTGTACATTCTTCTGACCTTGATGAAATGAGCATGGTAGCCCTCTGCTTTATATTGAGGTGATCAACACAGAGAAATAAAATACATAACAATGTCATGTGTGCAAAGACTGATGTAACTATGATGCTACCCATGACAGCTTGCCTCATAGTGACACCTCTCTCTCTCCTCTCTCTCTCTCTCTCTCTCTCTCTCTCTCTCTCTCTGAAAATTAACTTTCTGTAAAGGTAGAGTGGGAACACAGCTCCCAAACACCACAAAAAATATTCAGTTGGGTTTTCTACATTTGGAGAAATCCCAGGGGTCAACAGAGTGCTATGGGTAAGACACTGGAAAACCACCTTCATAATCATGGTATTTTTCCTGCCGTGTGTGCGTGTGTGTGTGTGTGTGTGTGTGTGTGTGTGTGTGTGTTGCGCGCGTGTATGTGTGTGTGCGTGCACTCTGTGAACATTATTACATATATAAACAATTGTATCTTAAGTATGCACATCCTCTGTTTTCTGCGTTCAACTCCTCCCAATCATTGGCCTCCCAACTTCATATTGCCCTTTTACAAATAACCAGAGTCCAAATATTGCTACTCGAGTATAGGGCCATTTTCTTGACATGGGCAAATTTTCATTTGCCAGAGATCCAAAGAAAATTACTTCTGCCTGTCCCAGTAGCCATCAACTGCCATAGCTCTTTAGCTGTGTTGGGGCTTGGGAGCCCTCCCTCTATACATGCTAGGCTTTTTAAAAAGTAGTTTTATTGGTTATTTTATTTATTTACATTTCAATTGTTATCCCCCTTCCCAGTTTCCCCTCCATAAAGCCCTTATGCTCCCCCACCCCTGCCTCTATGAGGGTGTTCCCCCACCAGCCCACCACTCCTACCTCAGCTCCCTAGCACTTCTCTACGCTGGGTCATAGAAACACTAGGCTTTTTAATCGGCTTGGTCTTGTGCAGTTCTTAGTCATGTATATCGAAGGTGGCATTTCTCAGAATGCCTCTTGTCTTCTTTTCCTACATACTTTCCCTTCCTCTGTGTTCCTGAGCTCCGGGTGCAGGGATAATGGTGACATCTGTCTATGGCTGAGCACTCAAAATCATTTTTTTTTTCAGTATTTTGAACAGTTATAAATCTCTACATTAACCTATACCCAAAGTACAGAGGGGCCTTCCCAATCAAGATCGAGATCCTATTCAAATACAAATACAAGCACACATATCTAGAAGGCAGGGAGTTTGATGACATGGGTATTTAGTAAAAGAATAGGGTCAGTTGTTTTTGACTAGGTTTACATATGTACATGAATTCTTTTCTGTCAACCAATTCTCAGATACTATCAGAAAGAAATTTGTTCTATTTAACAGTCATGCCACTATTGCAAAGATAGACACATCTTTTCTGACAGGTCAGTAGTGTAGCATTCAAGGTCCAGTGCTGGATAAAACCATTAATGGCATCTTCCTCTAGCTACATGTATAGCACATAATATATGGAAACTGGACATCAGGGACGTTGTTTCTAGTCAGTTCTGGGTTGATTTCTCTGTCCTAGAACCAAAGTGTATTCATCTGTAGCAAAGAGTCTAACATCTAGTTGTGCTAGAAAATCAAGGACAATGGCAAAAACCATATTGTTTTGTGTGCTTCTGAGGTCTTCTTAATCAAAAACTTTTAGGAAAGTGAACTGTACTGGGCACTGAGACTTTTATTTAATAACTCATATCTTCTGGGAGCAGCATTTACCACCCATGTTAAGTACTGCTGCTCAAACATTTTTGTTCTTTAAATTACCTTACAAACTACTTGGTTTCATAAGACATCTGTATTCATCCTTAATTTTGATTGAGTTTTCCCCACTCCCTCCTTTACCTCACTGTGGGACTGCATAAGGGTATCTTGGTTCTTGGCTGGGCATGGGCCTTGAACCCCAAGACTCCAAGGGAGAAACGGCAGGAGTTTGGCCACATCCCCAGAACCCAGGGTCCTGACAAGCAGTCTAATCTCCATGGACCTACATTGTTCAGTCACATAGGCCATTACAGCCCTTCCCAAAGTGCACAGGTAGAGGGTGTGCGTATAGACCTCAGGCTCTAGAGTGATTTACATACTAATGAAGGTCAGAGGGCAGAGCCAATTAAACCTTCCCAGAACCTCCCCCTTTCTCCCTCTCTATTTAACTCAGGTCTGCCCTGAGTTTCAGGGGGGTACATCCAGATCCATCTACCACCCGCCATGAAAATAAACCCTTTTGGAACCAAGGACTTCCTCGTATCATTGGGGCCTGCTGTCACCAATGCTTCCAGCCTTTGGAATCTTAGACTTTCTCCTGTATGTGGAACCCGCCTCCTGGAAGCCTCTGGGACTCCTCCACTGCTGGGGCCCCATTTCCCACACCTGACCTTCTTGTTCCCAACCATTTAGAACTTTAATTCCCAGTACTTGCTCCCACTGTTATTTTATGAAACATTCATTCTATCTCCTTATATATATATATTTTGGGGGGGGGTGTTAAAAAATCATAGATCTCCATAAACTTTTCACACATGCTTCATTCTTACTAATTCTGCAGTATCTTACACTAACTTCTAGATTATAAAGGATATATGGGAGGTTATAGATACATCTTTATATACTAAAATTATCTGATTAACAATGAAGAAAAATAAAAGAAGACAGAGAACTATTTTTTACTGAAATGAGAATATAAAAGGTGTCTCAGTTTATGAGGCTAATGTCTCAAAGTACAATGAACAGTTCCTTATTTTGATTTTAACTCACTGAAAGAAATTCTCCAAAGAGAGTGGAATTGATCTCATCTCTGGACTTTTCAGATGTCCTTTCAAAAGAAGACTTCTAACTTGATGATTTTTTTTCTTCCGTTTCTTCTGTGTTACTGTACATGTCCCTAACAGGTCCTCAGATAAGTCACGTGTAGCTGACGTGAATTCCCAGTACTTGAATCTGCTCTGATGTGGTTCCTTTCATGGTTCCTTTCATATGGCACTTGTGGCTCGTGAGTCGGCTCAAGGCCAGTGGCATCATATTCCACCCATTTGTTCTCACTTGAAAATGAAGATTGTATCTAGATGAAAAATTGTGTCCCAGGAACAAATTAGTTTACTTGAAAGCTTTGTCTCCAAATGTGACAATTGAAGGCTTTGTGGAGAAAAATAATCTGTATTCTTATATTAACACTAACATTAACTTTGTCCTTACATGTACAGTGACAAATGAGAAATTCAGATCTATCACATTGTTTTGAGTATTAAAGTGAAATCTATTTAGGGGAAGCTGGTGGTTTTACAAAAATTATTTTTTTTGAATTACATCAGTTCTTTCTGAGTATTCATTCACCTAATATAGGTAGGAAAATGTTTCTCTTCCTTCTCTTCAGCTCATTTCCTTTTGCTAGAGGCACATTTTATATTGAATTTAAATATATGTATATATGTGCATATTTAGTTTTTACTGGACACTATGAGGAAAATATGATTTATTGAACACATATCTAACTCGTTTTTAATGACCTCAAATCATCAGTGTAAATATAACACAAATTTGTTGATTAGGTTTTTTTCTTTGTCTTTGTTCATATAGCATTATATTCCTTATTTTAAATTCCAATTCCCATTGTTACTCTTAATTTTTTTATTGTATATACTATGAACACACACATACACACACATACAGAGGAAGGGAGAGACAGCGAAAGACAGAGAGCTAGAAAGAGACAGTCAGAAAGACACACAACTCCATTGGAAGGACAACAATATCAACCAAACACAACCCCCCAGAGCTCCCAGGGACTAAACCACCAATCAAAGAGTATACATGGAGGGACCCATGGCTCCAGCCACATAAGTAGCAGAGGATGGCCTTGTTGTGCATCAGTGGGAGAAGAGGCCCTTGGTCCTATGAAGGCTTGATGCCCCAGTGTAAGTGAATGCCAGGGTGATGAGGTGAGTGGGGGAGCAGCCTCAAAGAAGCAGGGAGAGGGAGGATGGCATAGGAGGTTTGAGGAGGGGAAACCTGGAAAAGGGATAACATTTGAAATGTAAATAAATAAAATATCCAATAAAAATGTATCAAAAAAAGAAAGATGCACACACACACACACACACACACAAGCACAGAGAGAGAGAGAGAGAGAGAGAGAGAGAGAGAGAGAGAGAGAGAGAGAGAGAGAGAGGAATTTACAACAGTATAAAGCTCACTTCACTGGCATTTCTCCATGTATCACACACTTACATCATATTGATTTAATCTGGGAATTTGTTTGAACTTATGATTTTGTCTTTTAAAAATTCTCTCTTTGTCTTTGGCACTATGAAGTTGACACTATGAAGTCGGAATATGCTGTGCCCAAATATGTGTATAGTACACATGTGTTTGTGTGTGTGCATATGTGTGTATTTATTCTTTTTGGTTGTCTCTACACTTTCTGGCTATATATTTTTTTTAAAGAACAGCTCTATGCTTTTATTATCAATCTACTCTGCATTTTCCATGAACACTTTTAACACATTAATTGCAGTTATTGAAAATTTCTGTCTGATAATAATTAAATATCTGCCTTACAGTTGTGTCTGATTCTGATAACTTCTTTGCCTCTTCAAACTTGTCCTTATTCTCTCTCCCTACATCTCTTGAAATGTCTCATGGTACACTGTAGGAATGGAGGCCTTTCATGTGAAGGTTAATATTAATCTAGATAGAAATAGATTCTGTTCAATACTTGTTGCAGCTGTGGACATGAGATAGTTTAGATTCATTGCTACTGTTCCTCTTGCTGACATTTGACTTTCCTTTGCCAGAGAGTTCCTTGTCAGAGAGTTGTGCCATATAGTTCTTTGGTCAGTACTTTTCTTTGATACTTGTTAGCATAGTGATAAATGTGGAGAAGAAGGAACTTGCTGTGATCCTTTCCTTAGGTCTTAGACCATGGGTATCTCAGGACAGTGAACTTCACCAGTGAGTCTCAATGCTGCCATAGGCTATTGCTTCTCTTTCCTTACTCTTGCTTACCACATTAACTCATTTTGGTAAGAGAAATGCAATGGAGATTACATATCAGGAAAGAATTCCCATTTGGAATTAGGATTCATTATTGCTCTTTAGCAAAGACCTTTCACTAAAAATCACACCTCTGTTACAGGGAATACTTATCCTTAATTCTCAGTGGTTACTCCTCTCTCCTCCCTTTTCCCCTCAGATTTTCATTGTAATACCCTGATTTAAAAAGCACAAAAATATAAAGAGATCCTCAAGACCTCAACCCCCAATAAGTTCTTACTATTATGCAACTATTTCCTCCAAACTAAAATATTCTCTCTTGGGGGGAGATTAGTTAAAATGCACAAAGTTAAAACCAGAACCAAACCAAGTAAACAAAGAAAAAACTTTGTAAAACTCATAAAGTGAACTGAGTGAGTTTTTCTGTATGCATGGCATTATAAATTCCACTTAAAACTATGCGTGAGTGTTGTTCTCACTTTCCAGAAATAGTTGCATGTGCAGTTCTGTGGTTGTCTTGGAAATGGGATGTAATACTTATCTTCCATTCTTCTAAGCACACAAATCTCAGGAACCTCTAGACAATGACAAGAACCACAAGGCCTCTCCACAAGGCTGTATAAGCAAGTGAGCTAGCTGGGGAAGATGAGATGCTTCACTGGCCAAGCTGCTAGCAAGCTTTGCAGGAAGATACAAGCTTATAATGTTCTTGAGTCACCACCCATGCCAAGGTGGCCTTTTCAGTAAGTAATGTGGCTGCCTTTGAATCCCCTATACTCCTCTAAGTTAAGGATCCAACCAGCCATCCTTATTCCCTAAGCTAAGAAGTACTTCTTGGTATTTTATTGGTACCTTAGCTGCTGTAAATACACGACTGTTCATGGCTCTCCAAGGAGTGCAATTCTTACTCTCATGCTAGTTCAGTTGGTGTCTAAGAGCTTATTAAAAAATCAAGACCTTGGTTACTTTCCTGGTCAATGTTTGATTGATATGAAAAGACACAATGACCATGGCAATTTTTATAAGAGAAAGCATTTAATTGGGGGCTTACTAATAGTTTCAGAAGTCAAGATCATTATCATCATGGTGGGCAGCACAGCAGCACACAGGCAGACATGGTGCTAGACATGTAGCTGAGAGTTCTGCATTTCTCTATAGGCAAGAGGAAGAGTGGGATGTTAGATATCTTTTTAAAAATGATTTATTTTTATTTTAAGCTTTTGAAATCTCAAGTCCCACCCCTAGTGACACATTTCCTGCAATAAGCCACGCTCATTTCAATAAGGCCACACCTACCCCAACAAGCTTATATCTAAGCCAACAAGCAGGGCTGAACAGCAAGGCTGCCTCTATGTAAATACTGGACGCCTGCAAAAGGATCTCTTGCAGGAAGATCTAACTGAGGACTGCCTGAGAGACCAAGGATTGCTAGTGCAGACAATGCCAGCCAATCAGGAACTGCTGTTTAGAAGAGATGTTTTCTTGGAACCAAGGGAGTAGGGCATGGGTGGAGGGTATTAAAGGAGCTTGCAGCAGTGTTCAGATACCTTGCTGTGGTGTTTCTCACATGATCCCAGAGTCTGTGTAGTTGACTCTGTGCCACTTCACCCCCAACCCTCATGGGCAGGTAGGGTCAGGCGGCAAGTAGTCCAGGGCACCCTCCTCAAGTGGTGCCACTCCCTGATGACAAAGCATTCACATATATGACCCTATGAGGGTTATTCAATCACAGTTACCCTTTAAGTGTTTCTACCAGCCTTTGGCTCCCATAGCTTCTTCCTCTAGGAGATGAAGCAGAGTTCTGTATCCACTGATGTCCTTGTCTCTCCAGATCTTAGAGTAGGTTTCTATGACACCCTCGTAGTTCTAGGATGGATCTGAAAGTATTGTCAGTTTTTATTTTCTTCAGAATTTTCTTTTTGTAAGGACAAGGAAAACTTTCAGAAATGTGGGTGCTGAAAACAGCACAGAATTTCTTCCAAGATGCTTGTCATGTTGTGAGAAACTATTTCTTAAGATTAAAAAAGAAATGCGGGTGAAGTTGAAATGTAATATGCTCTTCAGATAGCGCTTATGTATCACAAATGCATTATCTCTATAACATTTGCATCCTTTTCTCTTGTTGTGGGCCTGATAGTTGATCAGACTATAAAATTCAAGGTTTATATTTCTTTTTATTCATTGCCACTTACAGATAAAGCCGAGGCACCTTTTTAAGAAGACTTCCTTTTAATAATGTGTGTTTATGTGTCTGTTGGTGTGTAGGTATGTGCACATGAGTGAGGGTACCCATAGAGGGTAGAAGTGTTGGGTTCTCCTTTTAGAGGCTGTAAGCTGCACAACATGGATATTGGGAACATAGTCTTTAGTTTAGTTCTTGAAGAGCAGTACATGTTCTTGACCACGGATCAAACTTTCTAACACCTACATACCTTCTTGAACACAGTTATTTAGGGAAAGGAGTTTTCTATCTACCTCTCTTGTTTACTTGTGAGTTATCCACTTTCATCTGGAAGTTTTTAGATACTTTTCTTTATGCATGGAATTGTAAAATTCCACTCAAAACCATGTGCAAGTTTTGTGTAGGTGCAGATCTGTGAATGTCTCTGCGATGGGATGCAAGACTTATCTTACTTTCTTCTGAAACCCCTTAATTTTTGTACGTGGCACTGGGTTCAGTTCACAGCACTATAAAAAAGAAGCAAACAATGACACTGATATAATATAGAATTAATTTAAAACGTACACTTCAGTAGTACTTAGTAGATTCATTACATTCTGTTGCTGGATCTTCCATATACTTCCAAAACATGTTCATTACTCTATAAGACTACTCCATGTTAGTCTATGTTCTGTTGATGATATTTTGCCAACACTGGGAACTATGTAATTTATAAAGGAATGCATTAATTTCCCAGAGTTCTGGAAATGAGGCAGTCCAACATGAAGATGGCAACATTAATGAGGGCTCTTGTCCAGAAGGCAAACTAGCAGGATAGTATGAGAGAAAGTGAGACCAAGCCACTTATCTAACAAGTCTATACTTCTGAAAAACAACTCACACCCGCAGTAATGACACTAGGTCTTTCATGGGGCAGAAATTTGATGACTTGTCATTACTCCCCACTTTCCAACACAGCTCCAGGAAAGTTTCCATTTCAAACACATGAACAGAAAAAGTTAAATCTATCAAGCCATCTGTCCCCATTCCTCTCATACTGCATCCCCTGAAGAGGAGTACGTTAATTTTTGCTCATGTGGATTTACTCATATTAAATTTTTTGCAAAGGTCATCATATAAAATGTGTGGCTTTGGAGGTGTGGCTTACTTCACATATTAGATTGGTAAGGTTCATTCCTCACTGTAGCATGAGCTAATCAGTGCTTCATCCCGTTTTGTGGCATTCCTATGCTTTGGCTTAGCTTGGGTCTTTTTCTTTTATCTTTTTGACATTTGATCAACCCTTTCAGATCTATTGCCTATTTTTTCCTCAGCCCTAGAAATGATTTCTCTAGTGATCTTAAAAACATTTTTTTCTGAACCATTCCCTTTAAGTTCTTCTAAAAGAAGAACTCTTTGAGTTCTTTTGAGTTCTGCAGTCACTCTAACAGAGAGAGCAGGACTGTATCTGATTCTGTTGCCTGCCTTGGGACCCTTTCCTCCTACTGGGTTGCCACATCGAGCCTTAGGAGATATATAGGAGAGGAGGTATCTAGATTTACTAAGACATGATATATCATGACTGGTTCTGAAGAGAAACAGGGGAAGAGTAGATTGGGGAGTAGAAAGACAGGGGTGTGGGTCTAGGAGGAGAGGATGGAGGGGAAATAGCAGTTAGGGTATACATAACAAACAAACAAACAAAACAGATATTTTGTGATCCCTCACAATTATCTGAATCCTAGAAGCTGAAGTCAAAATTGTATTGAAGTATGCATTAGAATGCCAGAGCAGTGAATTTCATTCTATATTCAACTCCATGCTAAGATGAATTTAGAATGAGACAACTCTATACTGAAATCAGTAAAGCACAAGGCACAGATTACAGGTTTTTAGGTATCCTCTCTTTCTTAAAATTTCTATCAAGATCAGAACTTTTTATTTGACCCAGAAGTATTTGCAGAACCATAAGAGGGCAGCATTCAATTTACAGGACTGCCTACATCATTTCCCATAGATCTCCAGTGTACTGAAGTTGCAGGACTCTGAGAATGACACAGCACTGGCTAGCATTAGCAACCTGAGGCCCATGGCAAGAAAAGTAATTTGTCTGTTTTAAGTATGAGAATATAAATGTATCCTGACTGTACTCAAAGAAAAGTCACTTTACTATTTGTATAGCTGTCAAGCTTGCATTCATTGGAAACAAGAGACTCTTGTTAATCTCATCTATACCGTGACAGGTGAAAACAAACTTGTCGACCCAACTAAGGAAAGACACTTAAGAGGATGGGCTGAAAGGTAGATTTGAAAACGGCACTTTAAAAATCATTTTATATAAACTGCAAAATGCAACATGGCAACTGAATGTTCAACAACACATGGTTTTCTACATCAGAATTATATTTTAATATATTAAATTTAATTAAATTTAAATTAAATAAATTTTAATTTAGTCTGGAAAATAAAACAAGGAAGAGATTATAATCAGACAATAGACAACTTGGATTCTAGGTAGTAATCAGTACATTTTGAAGGCTATGGAAAGGTTAGAAGTTGGGAATATATTTAGGAAAACTGAAATATGTATTTTTGAAGCACAGAAGATACTTAATGAAAGATGGGTTCTTTTACAATGATAGAGTCCAGAGTTTTTGAATCAATGTTTCCATTGTCAGCTGCCTCATCAGTCCTATAAGCCTGTCCTCTGACAGTAACAGAAAGTCATAGAAACTTGGCCGGCTCTAGATTGCAATACAAAATGTATAATTTGCTGGATTGACTGTCTTCTTCCCCCTTCTTTCTGCAAACATTGGGCTTGGTCCTCCTTCCTCTGCCTGGGGGTTAGAAAGTTCTCCTTTTTCTTGACTTGCTCTTCTCTTCTTCCTTCTTCATACAATGTTAAAATGTCTAATTGCTCTCTCAGGAAATTACCCTCACTCTACCTAATCAGAGGGAAGGTATATATAATAGTTCAAAACTAAAAGATTAAGCCACTGGGAAATTTGAAAAACTTTACTGGTGATAGGCTGTTGCCCAAATTTATAAGACAATCTGTCACTGTTTTAGCTTGAATACAGTAGTTTGAAAGAATTCTCTGGATTGCCTCAAACTACTGGATTTGTTAAGTTCATGACTGCATCTGGTCTCTCATGGCAATGGCATGCATGACCCAGTGAGCCATGCGCCACTTCTTCAGAGAGAACATTGACAGTGGAAATAAGCACACTTCATACACTGAGAGATGACACCACTGCAGAACTCAGGAGCTGAAGAAATTTACAACTGCTGTGTAAGTTTGTACCTTATTCTGAAGTAAGAGGAGAGCCCTGACTAAAATGAAAAAAAAAAAAAAAGCCATTTGATTACAAACACTTTTCTAATTATACACTGACTCCATTTTAATCTTTAAAATCTCCTCTGATGTAGTGTTAAGATGTTAATAAAGAGTAAATTGCTTTCATCCTGACCTTTTCTTTTATTGTTTTTTCTCAGCTTTTATTACAGAAGCATTATTGCTGTGGAAATGTTAACTTCCTGCTTGTGTTTCTGGAACCCTGAAGGGTATAGAAGTTGGCCCGTTTAGGCTCTATTAGGGAGCCAGTGGAAGGAAAAAAAAAAAAAAAACAAAACAGTCAGCACTTTTGTTTTATGTTTACACTTCGCCAGAGGAAAGTCTGTTCGTGATAAGTAAACTCGGAGGTCAATGCCTAGAAACAAACTGCAGACCTTAGGCTCACTTCTGTTAACATTGAGAACCTGCAATGGCTGCATTTAAATAAATATGAACTAGCCAAATGAAAGGAACAAACCAGAGTAGGGGGGTGGGGAGAAATGCTGACGGAAAGAAATGAGTGAAAACAAAGTTTAACACCACATATTTATGAAATGTCTTAATTAAACCTGGTCTTATAGGCTAACTTAAAACATCCTCCATCCCCACCCCACCCCCATTATGAGAAAGAAAGACAGTAAATAAGAATTTGAATCCAACCATTCCCCAAATGTTAATATGTTATTGACATCTAATATACTAAATGTTAGGAAGGATAAAGTGAGATATTTTGCTGGCTGAATTTTCTTGTAACTGTCAGTTCTTGGAGAAAAGATAATAGGGCAAAGGTGGGGTCTTCGTCTTTGGGGTTTATAATTTTGATTCTAAATGTTTACCTAATTTACTCTGGTACAACGTCTTACACTTGAATTTTATATTATTCATTCCAAGATAATTGTGAGAATGGATATTTCTCATGAACAAACCTTCTGTGTCCAGAAGCCAGCCAATCAAACATCGTCTTACAAGGCATTGGCTGATGGAGGCAGTAAAGGGAATTGAATGTCTTTGGAGGAATTTCTATCTAAGTTAAGACCAGTTCTGCCTGTCTGTAAGGATCAAAATGAAGTCCTGGGTCCACTTGCCCAGATGACTATAGGATAAGGAAGAGACCTGCAACATATGTGTGTTTGTACTATCCAATTTCCCTTTTATTTTATCAACTAAGTCACTGTGTGTTTCATGAATGAAATGGGAGGTCTTAGCTCCAGGAAACCTCCTTTTTAGTGCTAACAATGGATGATTAAAGATGGTATAGAATGTTTTCCAGGGTTAAAAAAACATAAATAATACCAACTGTGGAGGGTTAGACAGTCTCTAGAGAGCAGGAGGAAACTGCTCTTTCACATAGTGTTGTCCAGAAAAGCTCCCCTGAAAGGTAACATGAGAGTAAAGCCCAAATTCAGTGAAAGTCAATGAGGATCTATCTGAAGCAAACAGGGATCTGAGCAGAGTGAACTTCAAAAACTCCTTGGAATGGGACGGATGCTCCTGGGTGATCTAAGGAAAGGAAGCCAGGCCCAACATTTAACTCAGACTAAGTATAGGAAGGATGGTGTCAGATGAGATGGGGTGAACAGCCTCAGCAAGGAACAGAGAGTCTATCATGATTTAAGTAGGAAACAGCTAGAAAGTTTAGAACAGTGGTGTGACAGCACTGTCTCAGGCTTCCAAGGCTATCTGCACCCACACCATACAAATGAACTGGGGGACATGGCAGACAGCGTTTCAATTGGTGGTGAATAATTTCTGTCTCCAGAAACTGTATTCATTGATCCCTTCTGTGTAAGTATGAGCACACTGTGGCTTTTTTTTTTTTTCTTTGTCAATAGACTCCAGTGAAGAGGATGGGGTATTGGTTCTGTGATTAGGGGGCAAGACTAATTTTGTTGTTATTGTTCTTGACTTTGAAGTAGCAGGAAACTGCTGTGGTGGGGGGGTGGAGATATTCACAACGACAAGAACTGAGGGTAGCTTAGAGCTAGCAGCCAACCAGGAATGATGCTGCTCTCAGGCCAACTACTCTTGAGGAAGTGAAATTTTGTTGACAACAATTATGTGGGCTTCAGAATGAATCTTTTCTATTCCTGACTTCAGATGAGTCTCTAGCCCTGGATCCTACCTTGATTGCAGTCTCATAGGAAATATTGAAACAGAAGACCCAGATAAACTTGCCCAGATTGGTGATCCATAGAACCCACAATAGAATAAAAGTACACAGGCTACAATATGATAAAAGCACACCCTTTCAACAAAAGGGTGGTGCTTTGTTCTTTGTGAATACATGATTAACATGATAAGGACAAGATAGAAGAACTGTTAGGCAACTTATAGTGGAACCAAGGAGACAGACATCAGTGACCTAGAGAAAGCATACAGAAATAATTGTATTAGAGGAAAGATGGATTATAAGTTCAGAGCTCATATTTTACTGACATATTAAATATAAACTATAGAAGGGAGAGAGGAGTGAATGATAGTAGCAAGCTTTATAGCTAAACCATCTCCATCTCGTTCCTCTTTACTGACCTATGAAAGACAAGGAGAGAAGTAAGGGGTTTGCTTCTTGTTTTGTTTTGATTTTAAGTAACTTGTTGGGAGATGTTTTAGTTAGGGTTTTACTACTGTGAACAGACACTATGACCAATGCAAGTCTCATAAAAAGACAACATTTAATTGGGGCTGGCTTACAGACTCAGAGATTCAGTCTAGTATCATTGAGGCAGGGACATGGCAATATCTAGGCAGGTATAGTGCAGAAGCTGAGAGTTCTACATCTTCATATGAAGATTGTTAGTCAAAAACTGGCTTCCACCTAGCTAGAGGAAGAGTCCTAAACCCAAGCCCACAGTGACACACTTACTCCAACAAGGCCATACCTCCTAATAATGGCACTTCCTGTGCCAAACATATACAAACCATCACAGGAGGTAAGGCATGTCATAGTTAGAGTTTCCATTGCTTTGAAGAGATATCGTGACCAAGCCAACTCTTATAAAGGAAAACATTCAGTTGGGGCTGCCTTACTTTTTTCAGAGGTTCAATCCATTATCATCATAGCATCTTGCAGGCAGGCATGGCACTAAAGGAGCTGAGAGTTCTACATTTTGGTCTGAAGGCAAGCAGGAGAAGTCTGGATTCCAGGAAGCTAGGAGGAGGGTCTCCAAACCCACCTCTAAAGTGATGCACTGCCTTCAACAAAGCCTAATTTCCTAATAGTGTCACTCTCTGGGCCAAGCATATTCAAACCACCACAGGTGGCAGATTGGAAACACATGTGCTGTCTTGGATGTGCCATATTTGAGATGCCTAGACGATACTATAGATAGAATTCAGGGAGAAGTTGCAGGCTGCATATACAATCTTGACAATAACACAACCTATTTGCATCTTTCTCTCTGAAATGCTAAGTGCAGGCACACTCAGTCCTAAAGGGCCAAGGAGAAAGTAAGACAGGAAGTGACTCTTTACCAGAATCCTGTGGGGCCAAGAGGAAAGTGAAGTGAGAGGTCACAGAGAAGTCCTCATGTCCATTGATTGTTGAGGGCCCCTGGTTCCTTCTTGTACAAGTAGAAAAGAAGAAGTGAATAGGTACAGTGTAAGGAATTTGGGTCTAACATAGATCCCTTTATTCAAGGAAAATACAACTACCAATAGATACATAAATTGTGTCATATGAAGTATCCTTTTATAACTAGGAGGAAAGTGAGGAGGAGACACATAAACGGTATTAGCAATAAATACCTTGTTTGCCTGACCATGAGCATAGAGTGGCTCAGTGAGGCAGTAAAGTACCAATTAAGTCTAAGATGATAGAGGTAGGAAGCCTGGGGTTGGGTGATGGTGTGGACCAGAGTTGTCAAAAGCTCCTGATGCAATATCAGCTCAACAATTTCTCTTTTAACATGAGAGTGATACTCTGGTGTTTATTTATTGAAACTAGAACCAAGAGCTTCCCTGTAAGTGCGACATTTCTTTGGTAAAAGTCATGAGGATGAGATGAGTACAAACACATAAAAGAACATTTCTGGGCAGCCATGGGATGCGTTCCTTGTCTTGTGAAACAATACTGCATAATCATTAGCACATAAATGAGATGCCTGAAGTTTCCAATTTACTTTAAAGGAATGTGACAGGATCCTGTAGAAAAACTCAAAGGACTTCAGTGTTTTCATTTACTTTCATGTGGATTGAGGAGTCACCTCATCCATGAATATCCATCTGCAGGAATGCTTTTATGTGCACATATTAACTCATTTAATTCTTATAATGACTCATTGAAGGGTTGGTTTTCTTTATTTTGGTGCCTGCTTAGGGTTGAACCAAAGGCTTTGTGCATACTAAGCAAATAGCCTATCCATTGGGTGTATTTTTAATAGATAAAGTTGAAAAGAAGGTAAGCAGATGACAATCAAACCACTGGCAAGAGTTTGAGCCGAGATTTCTGACCCAGGTGAAGTGACTCCAATATTACTCACTGTTGAATTGCAAGTTGGATAATCCAGAGATCTAGCATAGAATAAAAAAAAAAAGACTGACCAAAAAAAAATTAATGAAATGATTCCTAATGATATTCTGCTGTAGTCATAGATCTGTGCCTATGCCAACTATCATCAGAGAAACTACATCCAGGAACTGATGCAAGCAGATACAGAGACCCACAGGCAAACACTAGGCAGAGCTTAGAGCTTAGGGAAGGAAGGATTGTAGGAGCCAGAGGGATTGAGGACATCAGGAGAGTAGGGTAAAATCAACTAAGGAGGATTCAGGGGCTCACAGAAACTAACGGGACAATCAGAGAGCCTGCATAGGTCTGTACTAGGGCCTGTATACATATATTGCTCTTCTTTTGATTGTGGTTTTTGTTGAATTTCCAACAGTGGAAATGGGGATTGTCTCTGACTTGTTCACCGGCTCTTGGGGCCCTTTACTTTCTACTGGGTTGTCTCACCGGGACTTGATAAAAGGGTTTGTGCCCAATCTTACTGCATCTGTGACACTATGAGACCTGTTTTTTCCAGAAAGAAAATTGAGAAGCGATGGCTCTGGGGTTGAGGGGAGGTACATGTGGAGGAACTGAGAGGAGTGCAGGGAGGGGTGACTACATTTGGGATGTATTATATGAGTGAATTCATAAAACAATAACAACCAGCTTTCTATTTGCTTCTGTGACAGCAACCATGAATATGTTCAGGTACAGAAGAGGCTTGCCCCTCAAGTCCTTTGCTGTGATTAAAAGAAGGTCTGTTTGGACCTCAATGGGACCAACAAAAAATCACCAATGCCAACTTCCTTCAGTAGATCAGGAAGCTGGTCAAAGATCAGCTGATCAACCAGAAGCCTATGTCTATGAATCCATTCCTGGTCTCATACCCGAAAACCACCTTGGCTTGACAGTAGGACAGGCATATGGTCACAGGGAAGTGGAAGGGTACTGCCAATGTTCTGATGCCCAAGAAGCTGACCTGGATGAAAAGGAAGAGAATCCTGCATCAGCTTCTTAGGAGAAACCATGAATTTAAGAAGACTGGCCACCATGTGTATCATAGCCTGTACCTGAAGGTCAAATGGAATGTATTCTAAAACAAGCGAATTCTCATGTAGCACATCCACAAAATGAAGGCAGACAAGGCCTGCAAGAAGCTACTGGCTGACAAGGCTGAGGCTTTCAGGTATAAGATCAAGCATGAAAGCACCTGGAGGGGGACCTCTGGGCCAAGAATCAAGACTTTGTCAAAGGAAGAAGAGACCAAGAAATAAAGCTTCCCTCATGTCTTTACATAGTGACCTGGCTGTGGCCTCCTGTAGATCAGTCATTAAAATAAAACAAGCTTTTGTCTGTTAAAATAACAATAATAACAACAACAACTACTACTGCTACTGCTATTACTACTACTGAAAGGTTGAGATTTCAGTCCAAGTTCAAGGAAATATTTCAAATAGAAGTGTGAAACCTGGTTTGATATATCATGGCTAGCACCATGACATGGAGAACATTTAAAGATGAGCCAGCCTCCTCTAATCCTTTGCGGTCCTGCTGGCTCTGGTACAACATGCTTATGCATTCAAGAGACGAAAGAGAGGTGCCAGGAATAAAACTCCAGATAAAGAAACCACAGAAAATGCATTGTGGTTGAAGTTAAATAGTCCCAGTCATTAACAAAAATGGGGCATTGCATCTCCAAAGAAGAACAGCAGTAAATAAAATGATGTTCATCTGTAATGTTTTCTGTTCTCTGGGCAAGCTTGCAGTTCTGCAAAAGGATTTGACAGGCTCAAAAGACTCTGAACAAAATCAGTTTATAAGATCAGTGTGCTGTGACAACATACCGATTTTCAAATCTCCTTGCATGACTTTGCAGAAGCTAAGCTGCATAGTTAAATGCTTTCACCCCTTCCAGAAGACAGAGCCACTTCTTATTTTAGCCTTTGTATTGTTAATATAGCCAACAAACAACTTTGTTTTGCTTAGAGTTGTAGAAAAGTGAAAGGGAGATTTAAAAGCTCTTCTAAATGTTTGCTTGTAAATGTAGCTGATTTTTTAATGGACTGATTTAATGTCCTCTTCTATTTCCTGGTTGTGAGTTTCCATGTGCAATCAACAAACAGTCAGTTCCTTATTAGGGCTTACTGAACTTTTTCCACATCCCAAGAGTCATCTTTCAGTAGGTTGTTTTCCATTAAAAACACACACAATCTTTTCAGCAAACTTTCATTTCTTGAGATCTAGTCATTTTCCATTTAACTCAGCTTTCTCCCTGATTTGCTTTTAGATTATGTAACTGTTGCCAAATTAGACATGGTTTAAGAAATGCCACCACGGCCTCTCATGATGTTGAATTAGTTTTTCAGTTTTACCACCCACTAGAAATATCAATAGTCACTCATTCAAGTGACAAAAATTAGATTTATTTTTTCATCTAACCATGTCATGGAAAAATAGCTGATTTCACCACTCATTGGCCTGACCTGATATTGATTTTCTATTTCCATGATAATAATTTCAGGCCTACAAAATATCAATTGAATTTCTACGATTTAGGAGAGCAGAGCTCTGTGTCAGGTTCTGAGCATGACATCTATGAGAAATGGTTCTGGAAGCCCACCCAGTAGTCACCATACACTTCCTATTCTTCATACATATGCTACCATCTATCAGAGACAGCAAACTTCAAGAGAATCCTTGGCCAGCCTTCCTTCCACTTAGAACATGGGTGTGTGGCCCAGCTATTTTACCAGATAAATGGAAATCTGGGATGAGAAATGGGAAAACAGAGGAGAATGGTCCTTTTCTTTGGTGGAGAGAATTTTGAGAAAGCTGTTCCCATTTTAGGTGTGTGTGCAGAATTATATATAAAAAAAATGCTACATTGACTTCATAATTTACTTTCTTAACAGCTGGGTAAAATTCCATTCTGTATACATACCACAGGCAGGGAAGTGGATGGGAGATTTTGAGGGAAGAAGGAGGGTGGGAGAGACATGGGACAAAAACAAGAACAACAAATTTCATTTGGAAAATGTCTTGATGAAACCCAATTATTTGCAAGCTAGTGGTAAATAAATAATTTAAAAATATAGCTATGCCAAGAGATGTGGCAGCCATCTCGCAAACGTAAAGGAAAAGGCTTCAGAAGAAAAACCTGTTGGCTACAAAGAGGACAACAGAGAGTTAGAAAGAACCTGATTTGCAATGACATTTTGAATTTGGAATTTCCCTGCCTCAGTGAAAATATAGTTGCACTTACAAGGTTACCTATTGTTACCTGCTAAGAAGTTTGCACCTCTGCTGTGGAAGGCCTCTCATGGAATGAAACTGCCTAGTCCTTTCTTTTCTTTGTAATATGGTTGTAATGTCAATGACTCAAAATCTCTCTTTATTTAACGTTTTTGATGCATCCCACATCAATCCCATCTCTTCTCTTTCCAACACAAGAAGAATCAAATGTATTTTCCCTTCAATGTTCTATGGTCCTGTGCCTTATAATTTTCTCCTGCTCCCCACAAAACCAAAACCAACAAAACTCCCTGGGTTTCCAGATCTCCACTTCATCATTAAAATTAAATGCAACATCATATCTAGTTGATGTGTACATTTGTGCTGCCTATTGGTGGATAATGGATTTGATCTTCTTTTATAAATATAGGTGGGCACAGCACCCAATTCTTATCTAGAAAGCCTATGATAATAGTTGAAGCAGGGAAGATTACTTTATGTTACACTGAAGTCATCAACTATCATTCATCTTTTCAGCATATCAAACTCTGTAACTGATTAGATTGTGTTTTTTTACTCTCAAGCATTTTTCTACAACAGTTTACTGACCTAGTACATAGTACTGTTCATTAAAGGGACTGATAACTTTGTATTTAAGGATTAAAGCTTGATACCACCATTCACATCTCTAGGATATTTTCCCAATTAAATGAGTAAAGATGCTGAAAATTGGGGAAAGTAGGTACCCATCAGAATTTATAAAATAGGAGCAATGCAAGATGCATCTCTTTGGGTGCTGTCTCCTACTCCAGTGTTCTTTTTAGTCTACTGTAAGCAATCTGTGTATTTGTAATCTACAAAGGATCCTTACAAATATACCACTATGGGCTCCAGTAATGACCAATCGAGTAATGCTTAACCATCAGCAGAGAAGACACTTTGGAGCTGTCATCTCTAAATGGATTATCGTTATGAAACTTCTCCCCACACAGCCTAGGAATCCATGTGGAAGAGAAGGCCAAAAGAGAGGTAGTGGATGACTTCAAGAAAACAATTTCTTTTACACTCAACAAGACTGAAACACATTAAGAACTCAGAGAGACTACGGCAGTATGCACAAGACCTAAACAGGTTCAACTTATACAAAATCCCATCAGGGAAAAAGTGAACTATACACAAAATCCCACCCATAATCTGGGAAACATTTGCAATTGACTCTTTCTGAGAAAGAGAAATCAGTTGTTTCTGTTAGAGTGTAACTGGATGTTTCAACTACACCCTAGGGCAGGACCCATGTCCAGGAGTAGGTGCCAACACAAAATGGAGTCCATGTTTCCATGTATGTTTTGTTTGGGTATTTTTTTCTCATATTGATTTTTCTTTATTTTTATTTTTTTGTTTCTCCTACTTTTTTCTGAAGAGAGAGAGAGAGAGAGAGAGAGAGAGAGAGAGAGAGAGAGAGAGAGAGCGCAAATGAAGTTGGGTGGCTAGGGAGGTGGGAAGGAGAAAAGGATCTGAAAGGAGTTAGAGTGGAGAAAGAATATGAGCAAGATATATTGTATGAAAAACATTTAAATAAAAATCAAAAGACAAGATAAATATATGTAGGTATAAAGGTCTTACTTCGATATGAGAAACAATGTTCCCTGCAGCCTATAGCCAAGATACCTAGATTTACGATATTTAGTCATCTGATGTCAGCTTTGTTATCTACTCAGAGAGTTCCTCCCCAGTCTTCCAATCCAAATTTGGGAAGCACTCCAGCCCCATTTTATTTTCTCCACATCATTTTCAATATTTTCACTCCTCTCAACTCCCCACAGTAAATTGCACATTTTTTGGCTGGAAATGTACTCCAGGTAGAACACTGACCCTTTGATTCCAGTGCCACAAAACAAAATTACATGTTTGCTTTGTGTGCTTTCTTGTTTGTTTGCATCTCTTCCCTGAGGGCAGAAACCATGCCTGTTCTATTCCTTATACTAAATCCAGCATTTCACATCATTCTCAACGCACGGTAGGCATGCAATACCTATTTAGCAATCAGTTAGTTAGATAATATTTCAAATGACAGAAGATGGAAAACTGAAAAAAAAAATCTGGGAAAATGAATGTCCCTTTGGGGCCTTGTGTACCACAGTGAGAAAACAAGCAATGTATTTGCATAAACAAAGCTATACATACAAAGTTGAGGAATATAGGAAGCCACCATTTAAAAAATGTACTATAGATTTCACATTAAATAATGAAAACAGTATTTCAAATTTTGCCCTGCTGTAGTTGTTGATATCTTGATGCTAAATTAAAAAAAAAAAAACATGAATAAAAGGGCATCTTAAAATTGATGAAATATACCAGAGTGCATGTTAAATAATGGCAAGCAGAAATGAGAAACACACAGGCAGGCATGGTGTACCAAGAGAAACTATCTTGAATTGACATCATCAGAAAAAAATAGACATATTGAGTAGGACCCAGTACTTTATTCATTGTGGCACATTGTGTCTTTAGTGACAGACACAGCATAACGCCAGCTATGGCAATCCTTTATTCTGTGAATTTGAACAACGTTTGGAGTCTGATATTTTGAAAATCAGCAATACTTACCAAAGTCAATGAACTTAAAAGATATTCTGTATATGGATGATGTAATTACTTTCATGATTCTATTCCATAGCTCCAGATATGAACTTCATTTAATTTCTTTAAAAGTTAAAAATACTAATTAAAATGTAAATACATTATTTTTTCCTTTCCTTTCTTCAATTGCTTTCATTCCCCACTCCCTCTCAAATTAATGCCTTCTTTTTCTTCTTCTTATTGTTACAAACACTCATATATTAATTTTCTTTAATGTTATTATGGGTATATAATTTTAGGACTAAATACTTGGTATTGAATAAGAATTAGAGTGTTTACCTCCATAAAAAGTCATTCTTATTCTCGGTAGTCATTAGCAGCCTGTAGTTCTTTTCATAGGAATGGTTTCATGGATGTGCTGGCTATGCTTATGTCAAATTGACACAAGCTAGAGTTATTTGAAAGGAGAGACACTCAATTGAGAAAATGCCTCCATAAAAACCAGCTGTAAGACATTTTCTTAACTTGCTATTAATGTGGCAGTGGGGTAGGTAGAGGGGGACAGTCCCTAGTGGGTGGTATCATCCCAGAGCTGGTGGTCCTGGGTTCTATAAGAAGACTGAGTAGGCGAGGATGAACAAGCCAGTAAGCAGCCCTCCTCCATGGCTCCGCATCAGCTCCTGTTTCTAGGTTCTAACCCTACTTGAGTTTTCCAATGAAAATCTATGATCTGGAAGTGTAAGTTAAATAAAACCCTCCCCAACTTCCTTTTAGTCATGATATTTCATTCCAGCAATGGAAACCCTAACTAAGATAATGAGATTTCCTCCATTCATATTAGCATGTGTTTACAAGTCTTGCATAGGTATTTATATTGTTGAGGCGTCATGGGTGTATATTTCTTGTCATCTCTAAGAGAAACAATCTCCGAGCAGGAGTCCAGGTCCTCTGGCTCAGACAAACTTTTTTTATATCTTATATTTCTATTTGTAAGGAATCTGCCTCCCACTAAATAATTGTTCCGTGAACATCTGAGTTCTGATTTAGCCAATGCCTGACATCTAGAAGGTCCTTATAATATTCATTGATTGAGCAAAATAATCAATTTGAGTAAGCCAGTCACAGAGCAACTGATGACTCCACTTGCATGAGGTTACTGGAGAAGTGTAACGGCAGTAACATGAAAGGAGAACATTATTGTTTTCTATAATACACAGGAAGATCCTATGGAATACATAGATAAAGACTCATCCTGGGGTTTACCTATCTTTACCACAGGGAGACCCCTTCCCAGTAGGATTTGCACATGCTATCTCAGCAGCTCATGGTTGCTAACCTTATAATGTTCTAAAGGGACTGAAATGCTTCTTTGCATTCTTGTTAGAGTGCCAGAATTCACATCCTCCACCCTGCCAGAGTGTTTAGCTCTTAGGTAATGCAAAACAACATGGAATGACTATTTTTCAAGCCTTATTTAGATGATCATGCCTTGTTGAGCTCAGCCTTCAGCCCACTAGCTGACATACCAATTTGCTCAGTGCTCTCCAAAAGTGATTTAGTTGCTTTTCTACATTGGGAACAGAGTAGGAAATTTTAAAAATAAAATATCCTCAACTCGAATTCTTGTTGAAATCTTGAAGTCTCTCTAAGTAAAAATAACCTTCTTCTGGATTCAAAGGTCAAAGACACTATTTAAAAAAAAAAAAAAAAAACTGTTTAAGGAAGATTCAAGTTTTCAAGTTGAGCCAACCAGGTGCCAAAATCAACACCACTTTGACGCAGATGTGGTACTGCCAGAGAAGCAGAGCTCCAGCATCAGACTTCCCCTGCCCTTCTAGCCTGAGTGAAGAAGTAAAAGATGGGAAAGAGAGAAAACAGGCCAAGAAACCAACAAACTGCATCATGCCCCATAGCCAATTCACTATTTCATAGCCCTTCAACACTGTTGACCAGTTTCTGCACTGTGCTGAGAGAGACAGATTCTGAGTCAATAAGTCACTTGTTGATTGTCTCATCCATGGGTTCCAAGCAAATCAGGATTTGAAGCACAGACAAACTATTGTTTGGCCTATGATTCCCAAGTGCTTACTTACAAATGGTAGAAAATGTTTGTTTAATGAAGTTTTGTGAAAACAACCATCAAAATTTGACAGACTATTGAAGTTTTGAAAAAGTCTATGGTTTAGAGTATCTTTAATTTGGGGTCTGTTTCTTTCTAACTGTGCTATCTTGGACTGGCAACTGGGTCCTCTGTGTATTTATTTGGTTCTTATTTTGATCATTTATATAACACATGGATAGATTATTAACCATGCTTGAGTCTGTCAACATCTCTTTTTATTGGGACAGTCAGGTGATTAAGTAATCACACAATATTTATCAATCTGCAAGAGCTATGGAAGTGTTAGCTATTATTTAGATGACAAATTGATTCCATGTACATAAATATGTGATCACAAAATACTTTATGAAAAAGTATATCATTGCTTTTTATCTGTGTATGTTTACAAATGCATATGCCTATGAATATGTATGCATGTTCACATACACATGTGCTTGTGTGTGTGTGTGTGTGTGTGTGTGTGTGTGTGTGTTTGCAGGTACACATGTGCCACAGAATACCTGCAGATATGGTCCTCTAGTTAACATTGGAGGACAACTCAAATGTTAATCTCATCTGCTACCTTGTTTGAGACACTTGCTCTAGACACCAGGCTATGTTGTATACAAGATTCTAAAGATTCCCCTGTCTCTACTTCCCACCTTGATTTAGGAGTGTGGGGATTAGTGGTGTGCCTTCTACCATGTCTAACTTTTACATGACTCTGGGGATCTGACCTCATGTCTTCATATTCATATGACAAATACTTTACTCACTGAACTATCTCTATAGCTAGGAAATCATTTCCCCCATTCAAGTGCTAACTAGATCTGATCCACCTTAGCTCCTTAGGTCAATACAGACCTGGCATCTTCAGAGCCATATGGCTATAAACTAGAAATAAAAGCTCATTCTAATTTAGTAGAATGGAAGAAACCCTGTCCACAGTCATCAATATTGTTTAGTATCATCTCTCACAGGCCTTTCTCTTGAAAGAAAAACACCTTTATCTTTAAGAGCAATGGGTATGATGACATAAGTAGGTACAATGAGGTACATATTAGTTTCTTTAAATGTCACACAGACTTGCTACTAGGAAACACTAATATAAAGTATGAAAAAAAAGAACAGTTTACAAATGTCTTAAGCTGTTATCTATGGTCACAGTCTTTGAACCTCTACTTCCCCAAAGACAATAGCACTTATTGTTCATATATTGTATTCTTGCCTGTTTTCTTTCTCCATCATTTCAAACACTAGTGACTATGGCCTCTTGTAGCTTTGTTTATTTCCCCTCTGGTGGATCCAAACTCCCTGCAGTATCAGTACTTTTATTATCAATCGAGAGCCACCCACCCCATTCACACTAGACCACACTCGACTAGGATACTCCTAGACCATGAGTAATCTCTCTCCTGTCTGGGATACATCCCTTTCCTCCTCTCAAAACTCTACTCATTCTTCTAAACAACTGTTTTTCATGAAGTCTTTACATATACCATTTCCATTTAATTGCAAGTATTCCCATCTTATCTTCTAAACTAAACTCTAGTTCTATGTTTATGCTGTCTGAACACTACATTTATGAGTCTTTTTGGAAAGCATATAGTATTCTAGAGAAAACTCAGAGGAAGAGATTAGGTAAGAGATAATGAGCACACGTAGACACCGAAGGTAGTAGGTTCTACTGTTACAAGTGAGGGTTTCTATGTTTTAGGTACTTGGGGACCTTTAAATCCTAACTGACCTGACTTCCAGGACCCTGGGATGGTTTGTGTTTTATGAATCTTTTTTTTTTCCCTTTTCCATTTTTTCCTGTTAGGTAAGTGGCCATTGGAGAATGCCCATTCTTTACAATTATAAAAATTTCCTTGGCAGCTGTGTTGACATAGCTCAAAGTACAACTCTAGTAACTCAGCAATAAATTTTATTGAAGATAGAAACTAGTGCCTGTTTTCCAAACAGGAAAGCTAAGTTTCTAACAGGGAGCTAAGGTTTTCCAAACATTGTTTTAAGTGTTTCATGCATATTTGGCAGGGGAGGAATATGCAGAGATGACACAAAGGGTGGATACTGACATTACCTTCTCCATTTTCAAGATGGAGACATAGGAGCATGAGAAAATAGGATGGAGCTATTAAGTAAGTGATCTAGGATGCAGAAGCAAACAGTCTAAGGTCATGAGCACCACACTCTATTGTTCTTGGTCTACAATGTCCCCAGATGTATTGATTCCATAGGCTGCAGGTCTTTGTGCCATGTTATCCAAGCCTCTTCTTATACCTGTTGGTTTAAGAACAAAATGTAAATGGTCAACAACAACAACAGCAACAACAAAAATCCCCTCTTGTACACTTCCTCCTGGACTTACTTCTGCTTTTGTGTTCCTTTCATCTCCCCCACAGCTAACAAGCAGTAAAGCAGGGGCCAAGCTTCCTTCCAACACAAACCGTGGTAAGTGGTAAGTACCAGGCTGTTAGGAATCCACCAAGCTCCTGAATCACTCACTGTTTGCTGCCTCGTCAAACAAGGATCTCTTTGAGATTCTAGAGTGAGTCAGTTTCACATCCCACACCTGCCAGAGAGAATCAGCTGCCCCATCTCTGAGCTGCCAGGAAGTACACAGTTTCCAAGGGTAAAAGCAGCTACCAACTGGGTTAAAGTAAGGCTGCACCAGCGAGCAGGCAACAACACTTATTTATATAATGTGGAAAATTCAGTAGCCTGGGGAGGAATCCTGGCAAGATAAGTATTGAAGTATGAGAAATGATGATACAACATTGTTACTGTTAAGTTGCATACAAACATCTCTTTAAAATGGAATAGCAAAGGCCTGGAGAGATGGCTCAGTGGTTAAGAGCGCTTCCTGCTCTGTTCTGTTTCCAGTACTCACAATTGTCTGTATAACTCTAGGGCCAGATCATCGAACACCTGTGACCTCCTCTGGCACCCTGACACATGTGGCACAAGTCCATATAGACATACACCCCTATACTTAATTACAAATAAAAGTGAAATTTAAAAAAAAAATCAAAAAACCAGAAACCTCTTCAGAAGAGGGGATGGGAAGATTGTTAGATGCAGAGGTGGGTGGATGACTCCACAGAAACAGCATGTTCCAGGTGCACAGGATTGAGACACATATGAACTCATAGAACTGTGGGATCACATAAGACCTGAACAGGTCAAAATACCAGCACTGAAAAGCAGAAGCAGATACAAAGACAAGAAGCTCTTTCAGTTGATACCCATTGGGAAAGGGAAAATTAGTTCTCTTCAATAGAATGTAACTGGGTATATCAACCACACTCCATGCCAGGTCTAATGTCTGGGAGTAAGTAGTTGACCAAAACAAAACAATTTCCATGGTTTTTTTCTTTTCAAGTATTTTTTGATGTTTTGTTTGTCTTACTGATATTTTTGGTTTTTTGTTTGTTTGTTTGTTTTGATTTTCTTTTCTTTTGAAACAGAGAAAGAGAAGGGGAACATAACATTGGGTAGCTAATGAGGTGGATAAGATCAGGGAGAATTGGGGAAAAAGGAACAAATATGATAAAAAAAATATTTGGTATAATTTTTACTCATTTAAATAAAAAGTGCATTGGTGCACATATTTAATCCCAGCACTTGGGAGGTAGAGTTAGGAGGATCTCTGAGCTAGAGGTCAGCCTGGTCTACAGAGCAAGTTCCAGGATACACAGGGCTACATCGTGAGATCCTATCTAAAAGATAAAAAAAGTATATTATATGGATCTATAAAATTCTCTAATAATTATAAAAATAAAGAAAATTGAAAATTATGAGCCCCCAACCCTTTAAACAGAAAAAATATTCACATTCCAAATCAATTTCCCCTCTGGATCACAAGTTGTGAACTTTTTGAAACTGAATGTGAACTTGGTATGAGCTTGCATATATTTTTTGTTTTTCTTTCTGAGCAGGACCTTTCTTACTTTTAGACTTTATCTTGCTAAGAAAACATTTTTGCCACCAAATGACTGAAGCTGAAACAAATGCTTCATCCTTTGTGGACCCAGCCTTTGGTCCCTCTGTGCAAAATGTTCCCAAGTGGCTTAGAAGTTCAAGTGTTCCTTTGTCTTTTTTGGAACCTATACCAACAAGAGAAGAAGAGAAGTAATGTGTCCTTTGAGAGAAGAAAGCAAATCCCAGACAACACCCTTCCTAGCAGACATCAGGAGGTGGCCTCGACTGTTCTCAAGTTCCAATCTTTTCTCATTCGTAGTCTCCAATCAGTGCCATGTGGTGCCCAGAGCAATACAATCCTTCAAGGACATTGCAGTGTCTGAAGAGAGATGAAGTTGATGTGCTTCTCATTTTTGCATCATTTATAGTCTTCTAGAGTCAAGCCCCATCTTTCTCTTCTTCCTAGATATTAGCCTGGGCTATTTTCTGCCCACAAATTTCTTCCCACTCACTTCTCATGTGTCCTATTCAATCCTTTCCTTCCTTTGTTCTGTCCTTCTTCCTTCCTTACCCTCTTCCTTCCTTACATCCATTCATCGCTCTGTCTTCCCCTCCCTCTCTTCCTTCATCCATTTCTTCCTTCAGTCCTTCCTCTTTCTGTCTTTTCTCTAAAGCTCTTTGTTGATTTGGAAATTAGAGTTCTTCTGACAAATCCTCCAGAATGCTAGAATTATAGGTTTGTATAGCCATGGTCAGCTTGCTTGCTTGTTTGTTTGCTTTTATGACTTAATACACTTTAAAATTCTTGATTACAAACACTCTGACCTGTGTGACATGTGTACACTCCAGTCATGTTGACCTGCTCTCTGCAAGGATGACATTTGATTTTTTGCAGTCTCTGCTCCTTGGGGAAGAAGCTGGAAGATCAAAAGCAAGTCAGTCCATTTTGAAGCTTTGTTTCTTAATATATATAGGATCTTGTGGTGGAAACTTTGGATATTCAAGGTTACCTTGTGCATTTTTTTTTAATAAGGAAATTTTGTCTTTAAGAAACAAAGGTTGCTGGTAAAAGTTAAGCATGTTAAAAAACAGTTGGAGGCAACCTCTTTACAGTGCAGTGACAAGGTATAAGTGACAAGCATCTGAGCCTAGCAAATATTTTTCCTAGTATTTAAGAATTTCTTGCTCTACTGGCCAAACAACCCAGGAAGCCTACTCCTTAGTCTTTATTGCATTAAGTTCAAGTAACGTTTTCTTCTATGTGGACAATAGCTGCCAAAAATGTGGTAAATATTGGCTTAAAGCACTTTCATATTTCTTTAAGCCTTCATCTAAATACAGAAAGCACCCCCTCTTTATATTTAAAACCACTACTTCAGACTTGATTTTCACCTGTCCTGGATTAACTTTCTGATTATAGAAACACAGGTTTGTTGGATGGAGGCACTACACTTCTATTCTTCTCTTGGATTTTCTTACATTTAATCCAGTTCATCTGTTTGGCACATTGTCTTCATAACTTGCCAACAGAGGAAAGCTATAACTTCATCAAAGCATTAACACACATTGGTTGACAACTTGTGGACTGATTGCCAGTAAGTATATATGAATATACACATTTCTCTGATAAGAGAAGCTAATTTTTTTTACTTACTTCTAACTCTTGGGTGCTCTGAAGATATCCCAAACACTTAGCAATTCTGCATAATGAAATTAATTGAATTTCAGCTTCAGAAAACCCTTCCATCTAGTAAAGGCAGCAAAGATAATGAGAAACATAGACTTTGAAATTAGACTGTGCAGTCCCAAATCTGGCTGCTGACGGTCTGTAAGTTAACTAACTTCTCTGGACACAGTCTTATTAGAGAAAAGACAACAACGGTACCCATGTCCATGAGGCTGTTATGTGTGAAATACTCTTGCAGCATTTACAGACTGTGAGCATTCAAGATAATGTCATTGTTTGGGCAAACAATAAATAACAAGTATATAGAAAATATATAAATAGTAAAAATAAGAATTAAAACAATCCCACATTGTCACACCTGCACCTAACAACAGTGTTTCACTTTGGATATCTCCCTGTTGTTTTCTTTGCTTATTCTTTTTTTTTTTTTCCTTTGTGTTGGGAGCAGAACTCTAAGCCCTGTGAACTGTGCTGTACTGTTGCACTGTATCACTAACCTGCCTTGGTGCCTTTCATAAGTTGATGCGTAAAAATTAAATGTATTTATGTTGTACTGTGTAATGACTTAATATGTGTCTACATTATATAATAGCTTGTCTATCTTTTTGAACATCTATTATTTTTTAAGAATGAAAGTATTCAAAGTACTTTTTGGTAAGATTAAAATATGCAGTATATCAGCTGTTTATTTTTTACATTTACTTTTTAATATACTTCTGCTTATTTTGAATGCTAATTAAAAGTAGGATCAAGGAAGTTAACTATTACTAAGAGCTAGAGAAACTTAGAGTGCTTTAGGACTCATAAATTGTCCCATTATTTGGCTCTGCTAGAATCCTTATGTAGTATGTATGGATTAATTCAATAACTAGAATATTCACATTTATAAATAAAATCCAGAGGCTGGAGACACTAGGAGACATATAGTAACCTCAACAAAGACATTTTGGTTATAAATGATGGAATTTAAACTCATTTTTTTCCATCTCTCAGGACCTAAGGCTTTAATGAGAATCATCCTGATATGAGCTACCTAATGGTCCTTCTGCCTCTTCATGTTTCACATTTCCATCACAGGAAGTAATCCTTTTGCCTGTGCATCAAACTACTTCACTTAGATTTAAGATGTATCAATAGCTTCTTACTGGCTATGGAAGAAGTGATCAAAGTTGGAGTTAAGAGGCAGACTTTTGAATATTCAGGAGATGGCTAAGAAAACATTTTCTGAATAAGTTAGTAGTGTTTTAAATCTTAGATAGGCTTTATTTCCTGATTTGTTTATGTTGTTTACTCACTGAATGTTAGATGACGTTGTTCCTTTCTTGTATTAGTTTCTCTTTTCATTCTTGTGACTGGACACATGATAAAAAACCAACTTAAGAACAGAAAGGTTCTTCTTGGCTCCCAGTTTGAAGACACAGTCCATCATGGGCCTGAAGGCATGCTGGTACAAATGAGAGAGCTGACCACAATGTGTCCGTAATAAGAAATCAAAGAGAAGAATGCTGGTCCTCAGACAATTTCTTCTTTTTATCCAGTCAGAGATTTCAGACCATGAGATGGTGTACCCACCTTCAGGGTAGGCTTTCCTCCTAAGGTAAGTCTTTCTGGAAATATATTTACAGATACACTCAGATGTATGTTCCCAGAGTCATTCTAAACTCAGCCAGAGTGACAAGGAAGATTATCTACCATAACTTTTAAATTCAATATTCATGTAAAGTGGTTCCTTTAAGTTCAAACTTTTATAAACAAACCCTTGTTTGAAGAAGCAACTCATTCTTGTAGATGAATTCTCTGAAAACTATCTCATCCTAGCCTCTGCTTCCCAAGGGTAGATTTAGTTAAGGAGGATTCTTTTCCAGATATAAGCAGCTAAGTGTCTACTAAAAGAATAGTTCTAAGGATCCCATATATCGTATCTCCATTAGGTAGGCACAGAAAAAATCCACAGGGGTTGTAGACAATAAGAGTTGTTACATTAATATGAGAGATGACCAGATTCTCCCAAGGAAGAAGTGGTCAAAGTTTGAGTTGAACAGGAGCCCTGAATAGCATGTTTCTTTAACATGCTGTTTTTGTGAATATTTATTTGTTCAGAAGCCTTTGGGTGAATGTTCATTTGAAAAACAAACCACTGTTTAATTAAGGAAGCAGTTCTTAGGACTGTGGAGCCACTAAGATGGATATCTGGATTTCAAGAAATTTCATTTGGAGTAATTGCAGTGATTGGCAGGAAAGGTCACACATTGTGTCAGCAAGAATCCATGCCTCTTTAGCTGATTGGAACAGAGCCCTCTGTTATGGACTGCAGACATATTTGGTCCAGATTCTATAATATGCATCTCCAGAGATACTATAAATTTGGCCATGATTTGTAACTTAACACATAGTTCTTATGTGTCTATGCTTGGATGTGTGATCTTCAGATTTTGGCAGGGTAAGATTTAGAAAAGTATAACCCACATAAACTATAATGGTCATGTCAAACTGCTATAGGCTGACTATCACGTCTTTCCCTCAAAGTTTTATTTTGAATCTTATCACCCCAACGGAATGATATTAGAAGAACTGCCTTAGTTCAGGTTTCTATTGTTGCAAGGAGACATCAGGACCGTGATAACTCTTATAAAGGAAAACATTCAATTGGGGCTGGCTTACAGTTTTGGAGGTTTAGTTCATTGTCATCATGATGGAAAGCATGGCAGCACACAGGCAGACATGGTGCTGGAGAAAAAGCTGAGAGGTCTACATCTGGACCTGCAGGCAGCAATGCCATTTCTTTTCAAACCACTGCAAGGAGTATTGGTGGAGGTAATTAAATCCTGAGGATGGAGTCCAGTTCCTTGAAGTCACAGCATCCTTCCTTCTACATAGAGGCTGCACACCCATTCTCCCAATCTTTCAGTGCTCATTCTCCAAGACCTTCTCTGCCTTCTCACTACCTGCTATCAGACCTCTACTTTAAAGTCACACAAGTTCAGAGGTCTCCTTTGCATTGTATTTCTTTCTACTTGGCCCTGATTGTATTTTTCTGGGATTGACTGATTAAATTTAATGTTCAAATAAACCTTTGTTTTGATGTACAAGTCACATAAACTTTGAGTCATTCCAATGTATTAGCTACTTATCCCAACACTTGAGAGCAGAGCCTAGATCAACTAGAAACCAACTCCATAAAAAAAAAAAAAAAAAAAAAAAAAGAGATTCAGTTGATGTTGGTATTTTCATATACTTTGTAATTAAGTAAATAGATAAATAAAGGACTGGAGTGATGGCTCAGCAGTTAAGAGCACTGATTGCTCTTCCAGATGTCCTGAATTCAATTCCCAGCAACCATATGGTGGTTTACAACCATCTATAATGGGATCTGATGCCCTCTTCTGGTGTGTCTGAAGACAACTACTGTGTACTCATATAAAATAAATAAATAATTTTTTAAAAAATATAGATACATAAATAAATACCAAAAAACCCAAAAGTTTCCATCCAATTCCCAATACACTATATAATACCTTTAAAAATGAAAAATTGAAGTTTAGAATATTGTTGATGAAGAGACCAGCAAACATAAATGAAAAGATCAGAACCATACCCTGTCAGCACTATGATTTTCTTTCTATCGTTCTGCTCCAGAATGAAGGTTCTTCTTGGTAACAGGGAAATAATGAGGAATATGTTCTCATCCTTCACGTTAATGCTCTTTTTATACGCACAAATTGAAAATGAGTATTCTTGGTTTTCAGTGGAGGAAGCTTAAGCATGCAATGTTTCAAACATCTGATAAGTCACCTGTCACAGAGCATGACCTGTCTCTCAGATCACCTAAATCAATCATTATCTGGGTTTCAGCTACCCCGATTATGATGATGGTTATAAATGATTTTCTATATCAGGTACCGAGCTGCTGTGCTATAAAGATGAATTGCTCCTGAATGGCAAGCACCCAGTGTTCAGGTACCATTTTTCTAAATGTTAGAAGTGACTGCTCTAGAGGACAGAGAGGTGGACAATGCTGCAATCAGCATCATGGGCAGTGAAAATGTTTTAATATAGGACTTGATTTAAAGACTTCAGGAAAATGAATTTGTGTTATATTTGAAAAGGTATTGCCTAGAAAGCCAGCATACCTCATGCCCAGGAACAGAGGTTAAATTTACAGGACTCTTGATTACTATTCCAATGGCCTTTGCCTGTGAGGGACCTCCCTGTCACAAGAAGATGAATGTAGTCTTCCAGGTTACTCTTCAAATGTGTCCCCTTGGGATTAGTTCGCATCTTCAGGTCCTTTCCAATTAATTCTTGAGATGAACTGTAGTTTCAAGTGTTCAGGGCCTGCTACCCACAGTGGAAGATCACTTAGGAATATCCCAAGGGGTTGGTCAGATTGGTACAGGAACATAACAAATGAAATGACCAATAACTCACAATCTCTTGTCAGTCTCCTGCTAGCAAGTGATTAATGAAGAGCCCACAGTCAAAGTCTGAGATACATAGTCAATACCTGGTCTATTGTGTGATTCAAGATAAATGATGTTCCAATTTGTGTCAAGTGACAAATGATAACCAAATTAGCATCACCACTTCAGCTAATTAACCTATTCCCATGGCCACCACTATCATGTTTTTTTGTTGTTTGTTGTTGTTGTTTTTTCTTTTTTGTTTCCTGAATAGTTGCAGGGATCCAGACGTATGACTTGTAAACTTTAGGGAATACCTCAGAAAACTACCAGGCTCCTCCTCCCAGAAGCAAAAATTCACCTTGTGCTCCTACCAATTTCCTAAGGACTTTAAATAATAGTAACTAGCAACCATTAAAACCTAAGGAAAGTTAGAAGCAATGATGCAAGCCTCACATCCCAGCATTAGAAAATGATTCAGGCAATGAGACTCGGAGTTCCAGGTTAGTCATGCCTATGTAGGCAGTCTAACGCAATCTGGACTACAGGAGACTGTTAAAACTAAATAAACAAACACACACACACACACTCACACACACATACATGCACACACACAATGTATCAAAAACTGTAATATTCTTTTGAGTGTTTTTGTGCTTTATCCAAATCCCCATAAATCCTGAAGTAGTTCCAATCTGTAGATCAATTAATATCTCCATAGATAAAGAAACACAAATGACTTAGTCATTTTCTGAGGTTACAGCAGTAAGAAGATGTGGAACGAAGGCTTAAAACTAGGGATCTAGGACTAAAGGATTCATATCTGGTTTTTCCTAGACCAATCCCAACTGGAATTGAAGCCAGGTCTAGTAGCAAAGACCATAATCTTAGACCTCAGTAGGCTGAGGTTGGGGGCAGGGCAGACTTGAAGCCTAGGATAAATAAAATAATACCTAGTGATAATAATAATAATAACCATCCAGAATTCATAGTATGGGAGATGGGTCAGTCAGTGAAGTGCCTGAAGTGCTTGCAATACAAACATGAGTACTAGAGTATGATCCCTGTGCTTGAAGTAAAAATAAGGATGTGGTAATGCATACCCATGTTTCCAGCAGGTGGTGGGGAGACTTTCATGGTATCTGAAACTTATATTTAGCTAAATTTGATATTGGTCAGCCCCAAGGATCCTTCTGTCTCTATCACCCAAGTCCTAGAAAAATAAGGTCAGTACTATAACACATGCCTTTAATCCCAATACCGGGGTGGCAGAGGCAGGCAGAGGCAGGCAGAGGCAGGCAGAGGCAGGCAGAGGCAGGCAGAGGCAGGCAGAGGCAGGAAGAGGAAGGCAGAGGCAGGCAGAGCAGGCAGAGGCAGGCAGAGCAGCAAGCAGCAGAGGCAGCAAGGCAGCAAGGAGGCAGTCTCTGTGAATTAAAGGTCAGCTTGGCTACAGAGTGAGTTCCATGACAGGTAGAGCTACATAGAGAAACCATATCTCCAAAAAACAAGAAAGCAAGCAAGCAAGCAAGCAAACAAACAAACAAAAAACCCTTTGGCCTACACACATACACACACATACCAAACCTTGATTTTAGTAAATATTTCTGATCAGCACTAATTTATGTTGTGTGTGTGCATTTGTTATTTAAGTCTTACAACTAAGTGAATGTGAACATATATTTAATATAATTTAAAACATTTCTAATTTCTGTCTCCTTCTACAATACCAGGGCTGTTGTTGTTTAAAGTGTAAACAGGTTTAGAAAGACATAAATATTTTTATAGTCTACATTTCAGAATGTAATAGTTTTTGGAGGGTAGGGGGGGGAAAAAGGAGTTAACTTAAATTTATAATTCCATGTTATAACTCAGCATTGTGGAAAAGTCAGGGCAGGGACCTCAAACTTGTCACATCATATCCATAGTCAAGAGCTGAGAGAAAAGAGTGCATACATGTGTACTTGCTCACTTGTGTCTTTATTTCTGCATTTTTATACAGCTCAAGACACCCTGCCTAGGGAATGGTTCTACCCACAATGGGCTGTGTCTTCCCACATCTATTTATTAAGACAGTACCCTACAGACAGACCTACATGTCAATTCTATGTGGATAATCAATCTCTCATTGCAGCTCTCTTTCCAAATGATTCTAGGTTTTGCCACTACTGCATCCTGACATTGTGCTACAGTTTGAGAGAAATGCTTTCAGCTAATATCCCAGACAACTATTCCTGAACAGAAATAATAACTCTGCCACTAACATAGGGCTTGAAAGTTAACACTTAGATTTACTTGGATCTTAAGTGTTGGCATCACACAGTTGGAACCGTAGAAACTGATGACCAAGAGGCTAGTGTAGAATCATGCAACTTTTCCTTCCTCCATGATGTATTAATGGAGTGAACTACTTAGAACTCATGATAGGATGAGATCCACCCTGCTGTGAAGAAGTGGCACCTCCTCTTGTTGATAGAAGATATTGCCCTACTCAGGAAACATCTCACTAGCCCTGCCCCTGATAAGGAAGCCAGTTCTGCAGAGAGTAACCACAATGTAAGCAATCACGTTGTAAGCAGGTTTGAGTGACCACCTACAGCTGACTTGAGAGCTGCCGATGGCACTTTGGAATGAGAATTCAATTTGGAAACAATTACTTCTAACTAGTAAGAGAACTGATAGGCGGGACAAGAACCTAATGTTATGCAAATCTTTAAACGTGCCAACAGCAGAGGGCAGTGAAGAGGCATTAGACTAGAAGCTTAGTGGTTAGGACTCTGAGGAGCCAACAACCCTTTAGGGAGAAGGATGCTGGGACAGGAAGAGATGCTTGTAACGTTTCCTACTCCAGGTACGAAGAATTTATTCTTCGGGTTCTTCCAAGCCCCTGACACCCTCAGGCAAATACGAATTTGGACAAACACATTCTTCAAAGGGCCCAGGACACTTTGCACATTAATCACTATAAACTCCCAACAGTGCTGAGAACAATGCCATGCCTACGCGCGAGAGGAATTATTTGGGGGCTCCAGAATCTTTGGGAAGGAGGTCAGACAATAGTCTAAAAGAAAACCCCAGACTTCTCTCAAAAAGAGTACAGTGACTGAGACATACAGCAATAGGCTGCTGAAGTGGAAACCTGGGTAAAGAAGCCAGCGCCTGGAGTCTGCACAGAGGCTCCCCAACGTGAACCCAGCCTCTCACCGCAGGTCACAGCTGCCCTGAGGCTAGCCGCTGGCGGGAAGAGGCTCAGAACCCTCAGAAGCAGCGGACAGTTGCCGCCTTGTTCCACAGCTCAGCGGTGGCTTTCTCCTTCCTTTCTTCTTCCTCTCCCCCTCTCCCTCCTGCAGAAATCAGTCATCCCCTCCCCTTGTCCCACGCCTCCGCTCAGGATCCTCCCACTCCGGCGCCTAAAGCGTTAACCCCCGAGCGTCCAGGGTTCCTAAAAAGGAAAGGTACAAGGTTGGAGAGACTTAATAGATCAAAGCAGAGCATACTTCCTGTTGCCCAGACCTTATATAAAACGTCATGACTGCCTGGGCTGCAGAGACGCACCTAGCACTGGCCCAGCCGCTGCCTCCTGAGGTTTCCCGAGGACCACAATGAACAAGTGGTTGTGCTGCGCACTCCTGGTGGTAAGTCATGGGCAGGAGGTCGCTGACCACCTGAGCTCGGGACCTCCTCTCCGGATGATGGGGACCAAGCCCGGCTATCTCAGGAGGGAGCTGGGGTTTGGTTGGGAAAGGAAGCTTTTTTCTAGCTACAGCAGGCTGCCCTGGAGAGTGAATGGCTTTTCTATGAAAAGTTCCTGCTGAGTTTATGCAGATGGGAGAACACTGGGAGAGGAGTCTTAAGGCGTTTACTTGGGTTTTTATCCATTTTATTTATCTTATTCATATACTTATGTTTTTTGTAGAGCGCCATCCCTTCACTTGACCTGACTTTTTTATTACTGCAGGTGAAGTGGACTTGTATGTTGGAAAGAGAGGCCAGACATCTTTGAAACTTCCGTAGAACAGTTTGGATGGGAAGGATAGTCTGAAACATCATTAGCCTAACTTACATGTGTGTTTATGGGCATTACAGAAAATATTCTCTTATTTATCTGTGCAATTTCCTATTTTCATAAAATTCTATTAGTCTGGTTCTCAACTTCAGTAGTGTGAAAAATATGAACAGACTAATGATAACCATGTTGTAGAATAAACAACCAGATCAGTTCAACAATAAATAAAGAAGGTTCCAACCTGGTTTGAAACGCTGTTTGGAAAATAAAGGAATCTCTCTCTCTCTCTCTCTCTCTCTCTCTCTCTCTCTCTCTCCTTCTCTCTCTCTCTCTCTTCTCTCTTTTCTTCTGGGCATTTGGAAAATTGTTACTTAGGTTTATATACAAGTTTTCCATGCCCCAAATTTGTTTCCTTCACATCAGTAGCCTGTGAAACACATGAAGTTACAAATCAGACAGAGAAGTCTGTCTTTAAGTGATTTCCTTGTCTGGAATACACTAGATTCAGTGTTTGAATTTCAGCCTCCTGCTCACACTGTGGGATTTAAAAACTATGTAATCTTTCCTTTAGCTTCAGGGACACACAGACACGCATATGCAATAGCAAAGTCACTCAGGAAAAAGTGGACAGGAGACTACACATAAATATGCCAACTTCATGTGACTGTATATGTAATACATATATTCACTAATATGGATATATGGATAACTTTCTAATTTAATTTATTTTAGGTGTGTGTGTGTGTGGTTTGTTTGTATGTATGTCTGTGCATCACTTATGTCCTGGTGCTGACTGAGGCCAGAGGAGGGCATCAAGTCCCTTAGAACTGGAGTTACAGACATTTGTGAGCTGCCACATGGGTGATGGGAATGAAACCCGAGTCTCTGGAGAAGCAGTCAATACTCTTCACCCACCGCTGAGCCATCCCTCCAGTTCCACTAAGAACTTTTTAAGAAGTGGAATTTTTAGAGACAGTGAGATGGCTCAGTGGGTAAAGGTACTGACAACCTAACATTATGAGTTTGATCCTTGGCTCCCTGTGTGGAAGGAAGGAGAGACCTGACTACTGAAAGGCATCCTCTGATCTCCACTCACACTCTCTGGCACGTGTGTACCTGCACTGACACACAGTAAATAAATGGCAGTCTCAAAAGAGGGAAGAGCACAGAGTGCTTGTCCAGGTGGTAGTGCCTAAATGAATTCATCAAATTGAGTACAAATTGAGCCGGCAGAAAGTTCTACATTATGTATCAGTCCCTCCCATAAAGGTCCCTGCATCCCTCCCTTTCACCACTGTGTTCCTAGCCAGAATAATGCATGGCACAAATTGGTTTGGTGTGTACTTAAACTTCATGTATGAACTTTCTGTAATTTTCCATTGACTCTTTTCAAACTTCTCATAGATCTATCACTAGTATTGGATATACGAAATAGTTTGCTTTCAGTACAGTATTCCATGTTTCTATGGCCTCATGAAAAAATTTAATTAATTTAGGTTTTGGCTGGTATAAGTAATCCCATGGTTAATACGGTGATTTTTTTTTTTTATTCTTTCTAACTTCTTGTATTCTGCCTTTACATTTTGGATTTTCACTAAATAACATATATATTTCTCCCCATAACTGTTCCAAATAGAAAAAAAGTCATAATTTTATAGGTGGTAAAATACATATATATATATATATATAAATATATATATTATATATATATAATACTCATTTGAGATAAGACAACATTATCAGAAGAGAAAACTTTGAATGCATCTTGAATATATAAATGAATGGAAAGGATCTTGTTCTTTCTTTGGTTGCTAAGGTAGACTTTATTTTATGAATGATTGGAAATGGACAGACTGTGCTTGCATATGAAGAGGCCATATTTCCCCTGGGAACTAGGGAGGTGTAGCTGTGGGAACCTGACTCACTACAGATATTGGCTCATCCTGTGAGGCATTGCACTATACACTGGGGACAAAGTGAGCTTTCCAGGTAGATGTTGTTCCTGCCTTCTGGACCTCACAGCCTGTGGAAAGAGGCAGATGTGGGATAAATATTGCATATGTTATGCCAGTTGCTAAAGAGGAAGCCCCAGCCTTCCTTCGTGAGCTCATAAGGGAAGTTGCAACATGGTGGTTCTCCACTAGACCCAGTTCAAATATCCACACACCACTTGCCTGAGGAACAACAGACTGGGTTTCCTCCCTCTGCAGTTCCTGTCTTCTATAATCTGGCTGCAGGGAAGGGTACATACATTAACACAACCACTGAGGTCTTTGCTTCTCATTACCACTACGCGTATGACAACAAACGACTAGCAGATGATATAGAACCATCTATATACCGGAAGTACTGACGATACTCAAAGAAGAAAGGGATGATCTCCCACTCTCACTGTGAGGGAGCAATTGGACATGTTATAGCTGGAGATGAAGTCAAGACATTCAAGTGAGAGGTGGAAAACCATGCAGTAAAGTCTATTCTAGGTTCTTCTGTGAGAATAGAAGATATGTTGGTGAGGGGAGGTGTGCATTCCTTAGGTTAGCATTCCTAGAATGCTCAGTAGCACGGTCCAGCAGAGCGCTCTTTTGCAAAGCGGCACCATTCATCATCCAGAATTATTTCCTTCCTTGTTGCCAAGCGTTACTAGGTGAGCAGAGAACATCAACATGTCTGACTTAGGTCTTGGCTTTAACTGTTGTTAAATCCCCACCATCCATCATGCAGTGTCAGAAGCCTCCCTGAATGTCTCAAAGCCAAGCTCGGAGTTTGTCCTTCCATGCCAGAAGGGTGGGGAATGGAAGGAAAGCAGATCCAGCTGCTCTTTGCTCAGGAAAATTGCCTGGTGTTCTGCTCTTCCTTTAGGGTAACAGTCTTGGAGTTTCTGACATTTGACTTCTATTTTTCTGTCTTTTCTCCCCTTACCTCATCTACTGAGTTCATGGACTTGCCTAGCTGCTGCCTCCCCTCCTCCTCCTTTTTCTCCTCTTTCTCTTCTTCTTCTCTCCCTCCAGAAAATATCTGTGCTTAAACTGTTTCTAGAAGCATTTGACATATATTCAACCCCATACAGCCCTGCCCTGTGTCCATAGCAACCTTCCTAGTCTCTGTCACCTAGCAATCTTCAGCACAGATCCTAACTTCAATCTAGTTTTCAATTTGACTTCTTAGGCTAAAAACCACAGTAGCTAAATACTATTGGTGGAGTAAGAAGGCAGTCTGTGCCAAATGTCATATTCAGGAAGTTCTAGAAGCCATGGTCATGGTTTCCAAATGAACACTGGGCTCATAGTCTGCTGTTCTGGTCTTCCTATCCACTAACTTGCCTTCTGGGTTTTGCTCTCAACAGCTTCCAACCCACATCATGCTCCCTCTGTATAAAGGCTTTCTGTGAGAAACACTATTTTCCTTAGCATGACATTAACCAAGAGAATTTCCTTCAGCCTTCGTTTAGACTTTGCAGCCAAAAGGAGGGGGAGGGGCTTAAAATACACCAAAAACAAAACAAAAATCTTTACATTTATCAGAACTAGCTAGCAGTTAATCAAGGACTAATGTGTTTGGCTGCCAATTATGTTGATCTGATGAAGAGAAGGTGCCCAAATTATTAGTGTATTTATGTTTTCCTTCATAGGACAGACTTCTCTATCATATTTGGCATTCTCTTACATGCACTTTTGTAATAAATCCTTTGTAACAACCCCCGTGTCTCTTGAAATGAGATTCAGTGTACATATCTTTTGCTGACACATATAACTTTTACAAAATCAGTATCCTGACATAACTATATTATAAAGAAGTAATAAAAGGAAAGTAATTCATAATAAAACAAGCTTCAATAAATGTCATAATGAAGTCATGACATTTGCATGTAGCATTTGCACCACAGACACAGCTAGGGATAAAGATGGGGGTAGGTTTGTCTCAGGGGTGACCCAAACACTTGATCAGGCTTGGCTTGGTGCTGTGGTTTTCTAAAACAGTGAGACAATCTTGCCAGAAATTTTAGTTTCATTTCAATTCTTACTGAACCATGTGTTACTAAATTCCTGGAAAACTCATTGTGGAGAGCAATGATAAAAAAGGTCCTTCCTGTGTAAATCAAATGGAGTTCCAACAAAGGTCTGGACAATGGTCCTCGTTTCATTCCTGTGGCTGTGATAAAATGCCTTGATCAAAAGCTACACAGGGAGAAAGGGTTTATTTGCCTTACAGCTCGAGGCTGCAGACTATCATAGCAGTGAAGTCACAGTGGTCCGCATTAAGTAGCTAGTCACTTCCACAGTCAGAGTAGAGAGACATGAATGTGTGCCTATTGGTTTACTTGATGGCTTGTACAGCTCAGGAACCTCTGCTAGGGAGATGGTGGTATCACATTCAGAGTGAATGCTTCCACCTCAGTTAGATGAAATAAGAGAATCCCTCACAGGCATGCTCATATCCTACAGTCCAGACAGTTCTAGGTGGTTCTTCATTGAGGATCTTTTGCCAGATATCCTAGGTAATGTCAATTGGACAATTAAAGCTAACCAACACAGTGACATCTTATATCTGTCCATCTATCTATTATCTATCTATCTATCTATCTATCTATCTATTATCATCTATTTATCTATGTCTGTGTATATACATATATATGCATGTATTTTATTAGACACAAAATAATTTTCACTTATTTTATTCTGCATCAGCTGCCAATAGTACATTAGAAGGTTTGTAGGCCATATAATTATTCTTGGTTGTTCTGGATACCAAAGGGCCACTGCATGGTACCCTTAGAAGCACCCTATCAATTTCCAGAACTTCTCCAAGAACGGACTTTCCACAAAACATAGGCTCTTTGAAAGCACAGATTTTTATCTTCCTCATTTATAGCCCCAAGGTCTCCACCATCCTGATGCATGTGTTTGCTGAGTTCGATGAGCTACAGTGAAAATTTCTAGAGTACAGGGTAATCTACTAGAAAGCTCCATGCACATTTCAACAGAATTTAACCACCTAATGTGTTATTATGGTGTAACCACTTAAGGTTGTTGACTTCCCAAATATTAATATAAACTTCTCCTTTTCTGTCCCATACCTTAAATAACATAGTATACATTTCTACTATGGAGACTCAAAACCTTCATGATTGTTCATCCTTAAGAAAGCAACAAAATTAAATGGATAGAACACAGGTCTCGTGGTATTATATTTGAGCATTAGATATTCAGTTTTTCCATGATAAATTTTAAATCTTTTTTTAAAAGATCCCATCCTAGTTGATAAGTACTAGACGCATGAAATTTCAGGCCCTAGCAGGAGCCTGAGAGTGATAAACAAATAATATTAACAATCCAGTTGGTTACCATAGACAACTAAAGCTAATTTCACACGACAAGAGAGGATAGGGTGAAGGTACATTTCAAACTCATTTATATTACTAGAGCCTTGCAAACAAAATGCAAATAAGAGCAGCAGTAGCAATCATGTTTAGAAAAGAAAACAAAAGTCAAAATAACATTTAGCAACCCACAATAGCAGGAACTAGGAAGTCGGAAATCCTAGCAACATCTGTAAACTATCTGTGCAAGAAGAAAGAGTGAGGTTCGGTCAACTTGAAATAGATACCAGGACAGTATTTTTATGTGACATATAATTAGTTTTTGGAACTCATTACCACAGAATATTTTGGAATAACTAGCATAGAGAGTCTAAAAACAGAATACTTTTAGACAGTTGTAAGGGATAAGAATAGTGTTACAATATATTAGGTAAGAAGATGTGCGGTGCCCTCACACTAAACTGGCCTTAGTAAGTGATGTGGACTCTACATGCTCAGTAGAATAATTTTTCCTGGCTATAAGGTAGCACAGTTTCCCAAGGGTTTGCATAGATACATTTTTTTCCATGCAATTTATCACAAGTATCTAAGCCTGCAGACAGGAAATTGATGGGGGGATGCAAAAGAAGGGAGCTATCTCAGTAAAGTGCCTGCCATGAAAGCAGAAGGAACTGAGTCTATATCCCTAAAACCTACAGTGACAGGTGAGTATCGTGGCCCACCTGTAATTTCTGCGTTCACAAGGTGGAGACAAGTGATCCTGATCCACAGAGCAAATTGGCCAGCCAGATAAAGCAAGACATACATAAAGCTGTGACTTATGTTGAAAGACTACATCAACGAGTTCGGTGGAGAGCTGTGTGTGTCTATACACACATAAATGCATACACACATATGAAATAGAAGAAAGTGAAGATACATTAAAAAGAGAGTGCAGGCTGTTTCTAGAGGTAGTTAACACATTTGTTTGTTCTCTTAAGCAGTCTTGTGTTTGAGAACATATAAGATCTTCTATCTGAACAAATACACTGTATGGCATTGCTATTTTATTTACCTTAAGGCCCTTGGGTGAGTAACGTCCTCTATTCTGACCCTGGTAATTAGCATTCTATTCATAAGGGAAGTGAAGCATCTTTGAACATAGACTAGCCCCAAGGCCTTCACTTCAACTCATCATGCATTTTGGCAACACTCTTTGTAAATGTTTCTTAAATGACCATAAATAAAACAGAGAAATGGGTAAGAAGACTAATTTGGATTTGAAACAAGGCCATGGGCATGGTTCCTCTAAGGACAGTCACTGCCTTTGGGGAATTAATTCCCTGTTGAAGTTTTTGATACAAAACTCTTAGTAGCTTCAACTTGCTTCTTGTTAGGTAGATAACTGCTCCCCCGCCCTTTTTTTCTGCTGTACTATATCCTTGTACATTTTCTGATTCCAGTTTTCCTCTTACTCTTACTTTTGTTCTTACTTTTGATTGTGCTTTATCTTTATTCTTCTCTTGGTCTCTGTCTTGCTCTTTTCATGATCTACAATTCATCATGGACCTAGTACTGACTTTGTTTGCTCTTGCTCTTTGGGGAGTCTTGGTCTTGCTCTTCTACTCAGTTTCATTGTGTTCCTGTTCAAATACAGAACCTTTCAAAAAATGTCTTTCTTGTTCAAAACTTATGTGTTTTACCCTTAGAAACTGTTGATATCAAGAGCCTGTTTCTTATAACATCCCTTCCACATGAACGTGCATCAACACTACTAAAACTCTCCATGTAAGTCATCATCCCAGATGCAGAGTGGTGTGACAATACTCTGCCAAAGTAAGGCAGACAGGATTCAAGGGCCCTGGTTCCTTAGTTCTGCCCTCACCCTCAAGGATTGCCCCATGACCCCGTTTATGTCTCTGCTCAATAGAGGAGCTGAACCCGGTGGAATATGAAATGTCTGCTTAATTTAAAAGTTAATTGATTATATATTGTTGCATACCCCAAATATCAAAAAGCCAAGTAGACTTATTTATCTATAAAACATTACAGGAATATTTTATAATAATCTCTTTGTTCCATTGATCTGCGGTTGAAGTCTAAGAGATGATTCAAGGCCACAGCTTTTGAAATGTTATCTAATTTTAGACAGCGTAGCATATATTTGAGTGTCATGAATTATTCTTTTAAAACAGAACCATTTTCTCCTTCTTGTCATCAGCTGGCATGCATAGAAATTGGCAATGTGGGCATCTTTATGCATCCTCCATTTAGTTAAAAGCCAAGTTCAAGACATTCACCCAGGACTTGCTGAAGAGGTGTAATTATGGTCACAAGAATCTCTTTAGAGTCATGGAGCAAAATTTTCTTTGAATTTATATTCACAAAGAAGTGCTTGACAACTGCACACTGCTCTTTGGAATAAATGTCAAATCTTTAGGCATACCATTCATGGTAATAGGTAGCCTGGCAAGACCATTAAAATCTACAGTTGAATAATACACCAGTTGCCCGACAGCAGAACTCCATCACCACACTCTTGTATCTTCTTTTAATGTCCAGTAAAAACAAAGTAATAAGAAATATCTGGCCTGCGATGGTGTGATGGTGTTTACTGTGTGGCAATATAATCATTAGTGGGTGTTGGCCAAACATTCTTAGTTGCTCTCCTATCTGGAAACTTGGAAAGGAGTTTCATCTAGTGAGGATGGAATGAGGGGAATATGGACACCTGGAGCAGAGAACTGGTGGAATAAAATGATATCTTTACTTGTAAATCAAGCATCATCATCGTATTGCTGATGTTACACCCAAAATTTTCTGTAGTTTTTGGTTGCTTGATTTTTCTCCTCAAATTTCCACATGTATAAGTAATTTTTCAAATTACTTAGTAGAAAAAAATCGTTGACTGTTGACAGAGCCACTGGGAAAGATCACAAGTAAAAACTATACCTTCGGTGTTGATTGCAGGCATTGAGATTATGAAGTTGCTTATTTGAACATAATAGAACACAATCAGGCCTAACTGACTAAGTAGCCAACATCCCATTCTGTGTGATGCTGAGGTAAGTAACTGTGAAGAGCATCACAACTCAAAAATGATGGTTAAAGGCTTCACAAAAAAAGAACAACTTTTGTGAAACCCAGATATAAACCACATTGTTATATAAATCTCCTTACCTTATAAGAATACTTTTGTTTCCTAAATCTTTAGCTTTCAGTCCCCTACTCTTTTGTCCAGGTGCTAGCTGCCAATTATCTTGACAGATGTTTTCTACCAACCTTAATCCTTCCCCATAAAAGAGTGGGGGGTTTGCTCTCTGAACTTTGGACAGGCAACTGGATGGACAGTCTAAATAAAGATTGCTTACTCAGTCATAAAGATGGTTTCTTTCTCAGGTCTAACACTTTTTTGGATGAAAATTTAAAATTTAGGCATTACCAAAAGTCTTAGCCGGATACAAAGTAGAGGTACTACCAGATGTTTAGGCTGAATTAAAACACCCATGAACATCATCTAGCAAACTGTCCTTGTTTTCCTTCCTTACTTCCAGCTGACATTTACTCTGTAAAGATTCATTTATCTATAACATCAACCTACTTCAATGACCATAGAGGGTGAAAATATAAAATAGAGAGACATAGTACCTTTTACAATAACTATCACACCTACATGTAACACATACTATTCCACATATTTGTTAATAAAAATCCTATGATGCAGAAATTTACAGACTAGATACGGGAAAATTCAGAGGAGTTAAGTAGTTTTCACTAATTTCAGTAATTTTTCCCTAAGGTTACCAAATGAGACAATGATGATGATGATGATTGGTTACTGTTTCTAGAGTAGAGCATGCTAATATCTAGTCACCAAGTCCATTGAAAAATACCAACAAATCAGAAAAAAAAAAAGGCATTCAGCTGATGTAAAGGATGAACAGACTAGGCCCTTAGGCAAAATCCTTAGAAAATGTGATTCCATGTATTCATTTTTTCCTTCTTTGATTCATTTAGCTTTTTAGCTCAAAGGGATATGATCTTATTGCAATGATCTTTACAAAGATTGGATTGAATCACTGGATATAAATCTAAATCCAAATTCCCTAGGTGACACAGTATAAGGCAAGAAGCCAATGTCTTAGACACTGAGGACATAGGGAAGAAAAATCTAGCATATACTGGGAGGTGGGAAAGGAAAGAGGGTCATTACAAGAAGATGCATCACTCAGGATCCATTGCTTGGCATAAAGTGTAATTAATGTTCCATTCTGGCCTTTCTATCAAAGCATTGTGTCAACTACTTCAGTGGAAAACAGGAGAATTTCTGCATTGGATTGAGTGAATGTATTGATGGATGGTTGATAGAGAAATGGTTAAAAAGCTGAGTAGATAGACTAGTGAGACATGTATGACATCTTTACATCATATGACAGTTACTTTCATGTCTGTTTCTTTCATGAGTCTGGGAAGCTTATACCCAAGACTACAGCAAGAAGAATCAGTAGTCAGAGCTTAGTCTCAGGTAGGGTTGGGGTTAAATTCTCAAATGTATGGAGGTTTTGTTATCTCTGACTAGTCACTCAACTCTCTTAAGACTCAGTTTTTTCATCTTTAAAATGGAGTTAATCACGCTTAGGGAGGGACCCATGGCTCCAGCTATATATGCAAGGGAGCTATATATAAGTGGGCAGAAGAGATCCTTTGTCCCATGAAGACTGGATGTCGTGTGGGGGGGATACTCGAGGGTGGGGAGGTGAGGTACAGGGGAGGGTGGAAGGGGGTACACCAACGTGGAGATAGGAGGAGGGGGGAAGGGATAGTGAGTTCCTGGGAGGGAGGGGGGAAATGGGGTAAGGAGAGAACATCTGAAATGTATAAAAATTTCATAAATTCCCAAAAAAAAAAAAATGGAGTTAATCATATCTCCTTGGAGGTGGTTGTTGAGGATAAAGGATAGCGGACTGTGACGAATGAGCTTAGCCTACAGCCTACTATATAGTGCTATTAGAATGCTCAATGCTCTTAACCTTCTCCATATCATACAGAATGGAAAAATATGATCCTTCAGACCTCATAGGCAGACAATGAATAGCTACATATTTAACACAGATGCTATTTGATTTCCCCTTACCTTCTAGCTTTTATTTCACTTTGCCCCTAACATAGCTTTCCTTACTTTTCTTCTAACAATGGCCTGTGGACATGTGTTAATTAAATAACAATAGGCATTCTTAGTCAGCAAAAGGATCTCTAGGGTATTGTGAGTAATATGTTATCTTCCAAGGGAAAGACCATAAAAATAAGTTGTAACCTTAAAATTGTGTTCAGAAGTATCAATATGCCAAACACACCCACTTCTCAGTTCTGAAGCTAGACTTAGCTAGGAGCCTTCAAGACTTAGTGTGCCTGTGCTTGTCAAGGAGGCTAAGTGGAAAATTATGCAACCTTACTCTGGGTATCTTTCCAGAACTAATACTATGTCTCCAAAGGTGATTAACATGAGACACGAAGAACTGTTAGGATCTAGGACCAATGGTGAGATTCTATGATATGTGTGTGTGATGTGTGTGTGTGTGTGTGTGTGGTGTGTGTGTATGTAACCTGTTAACCTGTATCTGAATTCTTCTTGAGTTACTTTTATTCTGTTGTTATTTATTGACAATTGTTCATCAGTAAAAGTTACAATGTAACTTTTCATCATGCAAAAACTATAACAATCCTTTGTCCATAAGGTGAGTTAATCACAACAACATCATTATGTTAATGCTTCGAAGGTAAGTAAGAAAACTTTGAAATGAACAAAAATACATTGAAAGTACATTTTACTGGAATGTTTTCAGCCTCCAGGAAGCAAATGCACATCAAATTTGGCCCAGTAATTCTTCTAATAAATCAGAGTTGTTTGTGTTTCCTTTCTCTCATTTGCCTGGGAAAGCTTTTGGCAGGAGAGCCCAGATGTGGAGATGAAGAGATTTAATTCATTTGCTTTTGCTTCCTTACCTGGAGACATAACCCGAGCCAAATAACTGGCTATTGTAGAATTTACTAAGCAGGCTACTCCCTAGGAGGGGACCTGGCAGCAGCCGATAAACCACTCCAATGAACTGCCTTTACTCAGAGACGCTAAGTCCAAATGAAACAGTGCTTGCAAAACTCCATGCAAATGACAGATGCATTAAAAATTACTCCTCTAGGCAAATCTTTCACCCCTGTACTTCTAGAGACAAGGAAATGTAGGCTATGTGCATGTCCATGCAAGTGTATCCTTTACACTGTAGATAGTCAACCTGTGCTGTGTAATCTCCAATTATCTGAGGTTTACACAGAAGGCATTCAACCTATCTATTGGATTGAGTAAATACCGAGATATGGCAGAGACTTTCTTCTGTACAAACTCATATGAAGCATTCAAAGAATATGGAGACAAACTCTTAACTCTCTGAATCTCCCAGGAAAAAAGCATGGACCAGCCTTAATCCTTTGGCAGAACCAAGAAAGTAGTAACAAGCAACATCATTGGAAGAAAACAGGAAAAAAAATATAAAATTAATATACATATATATACATATACATATACTATACATATACATATAATATATATATATCAAACAGGATCCCATGAACTCCAAACTGGTCTTGAACTTTATATAGAACCAACTATGATCTTGATCTTCTGTTTTCATGCCTCCAAATATCAACTGCTTGGATTCTAAGATACAACACTCACGTTTACGCATTGCTGGAGAAGAAGTAAAAGTTTCTAGTCTATGGGCATGAGGGAATAAAAACTGATATTGACCATTTGCCAAAATAAGTTTCTATATTACTATTTATTTGAAACAGATTATTTGGAAAATAAAAAATCAGAATCAGTCTCATTTTAGACACAAATTACTGGTCGAGGTCACTGAGGCAGTGGTAGAACTAAGCTTGCAATTTGCTCAACATAGTCTAAATGCAACTTCTCCAGTGGAAAGCACACATGGGTGTTCACATTGGGTTTCCAGACTGCAGACTTTTCAAACTTTATTCATGACCAATTTTTTGTGCTTCTTACAAACTGTCCATGACATTTATACAGTTACATTCTCCCTTTCATCTCATCTCACGAATATATACAAACACTAAAAGTTAGTGTGTATTTCCCCTTTTATGCTTAAGCACAACATCTTTAGGTAATGTATCTGCTCTGTTCCTAGAGACATTTATGTGTTCAGAGACTTCAAAGCTGGGTCTCAGTTGCTTTTTTGAATTATCAATGTGTATTTCCAGCTATTTGCTTAGCATCATCACTGGTTCTCATACAAACAAATAACGGAAGTTCCCACCTAAAGTCCTTCTCTTTATTCATATATTCTGATACTTCTATTTTCAGAAATTAATGGAGACGTCAGGAAATGCAAAATTCAGCTGCTGCTTTGGATACTAGCCTTTCAGAGTAAAATTAGTCAACACTCCTCTACACTTCCCTCTCTTATCATCAACTGTTTTGCATAATTTTGACCCAATTGTCTGTTCAGTCGTTTCCTTGTGTCTAGTCTTTTTTTCTGCCTTCATTTGGGGGTGGGGATGTTTCAGTGAGTAATATATACAGATATAGACATAGACATAGACATTAGACATAGACATAGACATAGACATAGATATATTCCAGAGAATAGTGTTTGTTTTAATCAATGTTTGCTGAATGAGCTAATTAATTAAGGAATGGAGGGGAATGGAGGAATACAAAGGGTCAAAATGAAAAGAATAAACAAACAAACAAATTGAACTTAACATGAAAACTGTTTATTTTAAATAAGTTTTATTACTTATACTATAAGCAATCTTTGGGAAACTCTCAATCGCATGTATCCTGGATTTCCTTTAACAACTGAGACTGACATGGAAATAGCAGGGTTTACACACTGACCAGACGTTTCACTAACTCTGGACAGTCCTCAAATAGTTCTCTGTGGCAAAGATCATGACGAGGGATTACAAAAGGAACTCCCAAACCAAGTGACTATTTCAGGATCTGCGTGGGATGCTTTTAATGAATCTTCCATAAATGGAAACCCACTGGGTCATTCATGGTTCTGCAGACCAGAGAGCAAGCCCAGTAGTATGGGACTGTCTGTATTGCATAATACAAAAATAAACCTGCCAGAGGAAGTGTATTCTTTTGTCTGTTAGGAAGTCATAAAGTCACATAAACCAATAGAAGGCTCTAGTCAAATCACTTGTCATCTGAGAGGGAATGGAAGACATAGGTGAATCTGAAAAGTGGCGATTGGTTAAAAATGTCTGCATACCAAGAGGCTGCTAAATAGGGTAGAGTTAAAAGTTTGAAAAGACAAGGATACTTGTTTCTGACTTGATTTGACTTGATTGTCAGATCCAAGAACTGAGCAATGGTCAAACTAGAAAAGACAATAGAGGGCTAATTCAGTCTACCCATCGTCTTTACTCAGTTCTGCCCTCTGTTAATGTTTGGTAGATAAGAAAGATGGATAGCCTTGGAATAGCAAATTCTTTAATTGTGCAAAACATTAAAAACAGAGGTGGATTATACAGCATTTAGAGAGAGAACATTAATGACGCTTTCAAGAAAAGTAGTATGGAAGCTTCTAGAACAAATCCAGACTGGTGTAAAGTAGTAGAGTGTAGGACTTTTAGATTACTTTCAAGAATGTGAGACTTAGACTAGATAAAGGAGAGATAGGAGATGAAAGAGGACAGATTAAAAAAATAGAAAGGAAAAAGAAAGCTGTACTTAATTTCTTTTATAAACCAGACATAAAACATGGAAAGAATGTTCCCTTCTGTAAAAAATACTTTCAGGTTCAACAAATACATTTATATATGTACCTCAGCCTCTGCAGATGTTCAGGGATTTTTGAATATTGCATTATTTTTAAACTCTTATTAAGTTATAAATCTTATCAGGAGGCAAAGGAACAATAACTAATGTTAAGACCATGTCTCTGCCTTTGATCCAGAAAATGGGAAAGGAAGTGAGAAAAGGGACGCAGAAGAAGAGCTGTATTAATCTTGCCCATCCCCTGTCCAAACACCAAATCCAGAAACTCTGTGTGGGAATTGGGGCTAACCAAAGATTGAGACCTAACTATCCAATTTTGACCACACAGAATTTTTACTTTTACTAAAGTGGAATTTTTTTTTCCCAAGCAAAGCACAGAGGTCCAATTGAACTTGCTGAAAACAAGTCTATTGTTCCTCAGAGCTTTCTGAGTTTTAAAAATGTGTAGGATGATAATTCCACATGGTAGCCTTGAGGAAAGTGTATCTACTAATTACTCTCTAATTCTTAAATCCAGATGTTGTTTATTCCACTTTCTCTCTAAATACCTTTAACCTCAATTTTCCTGTATCTTAAAGAAATAACTGCTTTCCATGGTATTGGTTCAGAGAAACAGTATCATGTCAACTTCCTAGAAAAATACAGATTGCATTAGTGCTCTTGATGATAGAGTCTTGAGTTTGAAAGTCTTAGAATTTGAAATATTTTATATTTTGACTTTTAAATCGATTTAAGAATTATTGCCTATGCTGAGACCACCCAATCCCCAAATCTCAATCCCCCATTTCTCCACAATCTAAATGTTCTCGAACACCTACATGAGAGTCAGGAAGTTTTGGATTTTAGACCATTTGAAATTTGTGTTTCCATGTTAGAAGTACTGCGCAGTTGTCAGTGGTTTTGTGGCTCCGAAGGGTGAAGCACATGAACAGTTACTATTTTCCTCTCCTATCCCATCTTCATCACGTTTGAGTAATGGAAGTGGGTGGAGCAATGTTGATGAACAAATGAGCATTCTTGACCCCCGTGGAAATGGGCACAGGAAAACGATGAGTAGCCTGCCTGGATGCAGCACTTGAGATAGAAGGCCTCTCTAGACCTCTGAGCCAGACTTCCTGAAAGCAGACAAAACCCTCAAAAGTGGCTTTCCAGGAAATCTAAAGTGAATAGCAAGAGAAAAAAAAAATGAAAGCATGTCTCATTGCTTTCATATGGGTTTGCATGTTGTGTTAGGAAAACCTCATGCTGTAACACTGGGGATTGGAGAAATATTTGAACCAGATCCTTAAAACATGCCTCATAGCATATTCAAATCAACAATAAGCCAGTCAGTCATTTCATCTTTGCTCTTTTCAAGCCAATAAATAGCCTCGGGGAAACAGAAGACAAGCTTTCTTCAGAACCCTTCAAGTTGTGGGGTGTCCTGGTGAGCCAGCAGGCCTGACTTTACATGGCCCCACTCTCAGGTTGTAGGTTGGAGTATCTCAACATCAAAGCACTCTGCTAAAAGATCCATCATTCTGCGAGGTATCTTGTTCTTTTCTTTCAGTTTATCAGCTCATATGGTCTAAGATACTGGCCACGTTCCACGGAGAAGTGAATGGAGTCTCACACATTAAAAAACTGAATGCTTATGAAAGGGAACAGTTAGTCTTCTTTGTCTTAACAACATCTTATTTCATAGGGAGTTCTATTTCTCTAGCTTGGCATGTTTGCCCCAGGTATGTGTGGTGGTGAGCAGGGAACATTGCCTGAGCTCTACAAACAAGAGAGTTTGGAGGAAAAAATATTGTGCTTGGTTTGCTTCTTCCCCCAAACTTGTAAACAGTCAGTGTTGACCTTGTACCAGAAAACCAACAACAAAAATCAAGCAAGCCACCCTCTACACACAAATAACACTGATCCTTCTGAGAACATGTTTCCTGTAATAGTGGGACGTTGTTCTGTGAAGACCTTTGGGGATGTAGAACAAAGACAGAATTCATGTGCCGCTGGTCCTCCTTGCCTGTTGACTCCTTGCTTCAAAGACTTCTTATGATGGATGGTGGCTTCTGAAACCATGCACGGCTCCCTTATCTTTCCCCCAGTTAACCCAGGCAAAGACAGTCATTCCATCTTCTAGATGAGAGGCAAGATTGTCTGCCAGCATGCTCATTGGAGAAGATGTCAATCTTAAAATACTAGGGCTCTCCCTGGTGCATTATAAGCTTACAGGAACTGCTCGTGTGTTATGCAACAGCATATTCCTGGTTCCTGACTCCCAGTAGACATTTCACATGGATCTATTGAATGAATGAATGAATGAAGTGGATGATGAATGAAATGAATGGCCATTGACAATTATGTTTTTTCCTACTTTATCAACTCTATTCCATTGCTTTTCATCATTAAGCCTCAATCAAGGAAACTAAAGAGACATTATTTGGTCCTGAGTCCAACTACTGTAACCATTTAACAATTTATACTCTCTTCTTCTACTCCATGTTTCACATCTCCTTAACCTGCTTTTCCATTTATTTTTAAAATAATGCTTACTTTCTGACATTCCATTTCATTTTCCTATATGTATTTTCTTTTCTAACTGAACTGTAAATTCCAGGTGCAGAGTCTTTGAGCCATTTAATTTAGAGCTGTATCTGGAGTACCTAGAACAGAGTCTAACCCACAATAACTAGTAAAGTCAATGAGAAAACAATTCTTAGTATGGCCATTCCATACATTAGAATCAACACAGTTCATTTTTCATTTGCATTGCTAATTTCTAAGTCCTACTCCTCACAAAGAGAACCATACTGCTTCAGGGTAAGAGTCTTGGTGGTCTACTTTTTTTTAACAAGGAGTCTAAATGACCTTGGTGTGTAATAGTTGTGAGAGTGACCAGTTCATCCACACACTAATCTGGAGATGATCCTGAGACCTGTGGTAATGAAGTCTCTGAGGTCAAATGGTTATTCAATGGTACCCCATGTGTACCCCATGTGTGCTATTCTGAGTTCTTTTTATTGCAGTCTTCTTTGAGTCTGCATCACATTGTTCACCTGTTGCCATCTTCTTCTTGGCTATGGTGAAACATCTGGAAACAAAGTCATGGCTTTGGAACCTCTATTGTGTAGGAGCTCCTGGGAATGGCATTAAGGTTAGGTGGTTAGTGACTTTTGACTCAGGTGTTGCCTTGGCTAGAATTACCATCCTTTCTCACCGTATAAACCACTGTGTCTCTTCTAGCTCCTGGACATCATTGAATGGACAACCCAGGAAACCTTTCCTCCAAAGTACTTGCATTATGACTCAGAAACAGGTCGTCAACTCTTGTGTGACAAATGTGCTCCTGGCACCTACCTAAAACAGCACTGCACCTTGAGGAGGAAGACATTGTGTCTGCCCTGCCCTGACCACTCTTATACGGACAGCTGGCACACCAGTGATGAGTGTGTATACTGCAGCCCAGTGTGCAAGGAACTACAGTCTGTGAAGCAGGAGTGCAACCGCACCCACAACCGAGTGTGTGAGTGTGAGGAAGGGCGCTACCTGGAGGTCGAATTCTGCTTGAAGCACCGGAGCTGTCCCCCAGGCTTTGGCGTGGTGCAGGCTGGTAGGTATCTGATATGAGGCATAGCAAAATCATGGAGGACCATATAAAACTAGACAGCAGCTAGCTTAGGGGTCACTTGTTCTGATAAAAAGTACTGTTAGCTGTGTGCTGTGTATCTGGATTGTTTCCAAAGGACCTTTCTCAAAGGATCCTTTGCTACTACAGTGTAATTTAGTGAGGAATCTCAAATGCAGCAAATTGCTCCCTAGTGAGATACATGATGAATTGCTCCATTTTAAAGGACCATGGTCTGAGTTGCGCAGAGAGATACTGACATATACACCATGTTTCACATTGGCATGGACAGTTTCAGTCTGCAGTGATTTTTGACAAACATCAGAAATGTTAATCGATACCAAGAGAGTAATTATGCTGATATTAATGAAACTCTGGAGCACTAACAATGAACAGTTATAATTAATTATGTAAAAATGGGAACGGTTAGGGGAAATACATTTCATTATTAAAAATGAAGCTGCCTCTCCTCTTGGCATGGGAGGATAAAGACAGTAGCAAACCCTATAGCCAGCTTATTCCTTATCTTAGACAAAACAGATTGTCAAGCAAACAGGAAGTCCTTGTGTATAAACAAGTACTCCCCCTTCTCGATTTCCCAACAGCACGGGCTGGAGCTAGTGAGAAACTTTGAAAGCTGAAACATTTATTCCTTTTCTAGCACATGCACAAAGCCACAAAGCTGCACTGTAGATTACAATTGCTTGTGGCTTAAGAAAATGAAGAGCACGCACTTGGCGGGAAGAAAGAGGAATCCCTATAACTTGCTAAACTCATTTTAAAGCAGGATCTCTTAACTCATTGCTCTTTATACAAGCTGGGTCATTCTTTTCTGTGGGAGCCTGCCCTGTGACTCCCTTAAGACCTATGAGTCTAGCAACTAGCTACCAGCTACAGGTCTCCTTCCATTATGGGAAGCCAATTTGTTCCTGGTTGAGGGGCCTTTGGATTGCTTGTGACAAGTTAAAGTTTAAATGACCAGTATTTTAGGTTTGAAAAGCAGACACAGGAAGTATCTACAGTTAACACCAGGTACAATAGCAAAGGCCAAAGAAGATCCAGGATAGTCACATGGTTGAGGCTAACCAAGTGTATGTAGTGAGTGCCAGGCCAGCCTAGGCTATTCAATAAGTGTGTGAAGTCTCAGAAGGAAACAAAACCAACCAAAATTTGAAATCTATTAGTTCTTTTGTAGGAAGTCTAAAGGAAAGACCACAGTAATACACACATTGCGCACTTCAAGGAGAAAGAACTGTATTTCCTACTTTTTATTGGAGATATTTGACTAATCGAATATTTAGTCTCCAGATGTTTGTCAGGGAAAAGCGGGACGTGCTTAAAAGTGAATATTGGACAACAGTAATTTGACCTAACTATATTCTGTAGTTGACAAGGAGAACAGAAGACTTGAATAAAGGCCATCTTTTTCTGGATGATCATGATAGACTGTATTTGACCTTTTTTCTCCCTGAAAACCTGCAAGGTAGTTCTGCACAGAGGTTTCCAGGCCAAAAGGCAGGGAGTTTGTGTGGTGTTATTCTACAAAATATTTATAACTATTTTTGTTGTTTTGAAATGAAGATCGTTTCATATTCTTGTTCTTCGCATCATCCTGCCGGCCAGTCCTTGACTTCCTGTCTAGTGATTATGGACTGTCTTAGTGGAATTAAAATTCATCTTGTCATTGTAGTGTTTCACATTTTGTCTGTCTGGCTAGATGTTTGTTATTTCTACTCATACTAATGAGGCAAAATCATTACTTAGATGGCTACATCTTTTTTAGACACAAAAGTTCTGTTGATTTTAAAAGAAGTCCTATTCACAGAGGTTATTAGAGGAAGCCTACCAACGAATTATTCTTTAGATTCCTCTTGTTAAAGAATTAGAAAGGGCAGTTCATCTGAAGAGCTATTTTATTTATACCCATGACCTCTTGTTAGGTGACATCAGAAAATTCAAACCACAAACATGTACCTGAAGAGTGATAAATTTCTTTCCGTGTAAATCATGTGGCAGTTGGCAAATGGATTCTGGCTCCACACACTAAAGTCCAGTAAATTGGCAGGGACTAGATGCCTAAATATGTCTACTTACAAGACTGTAGAACTTAGCATGGCATAGGGTTCCATTTAAGGAGAGGGACTAGTAAGGATGTACACTGTTTTGTGAGGGTGGTTCTTAAGACAATGTCACCTTAATGTTGAAAACAGCATTTATGTGAGACTTCAGGGCTGTGGTTTCCCTTCTGCTGCATCCCTGCTAGCCCTTTATCTTTTTTACAGGGCAATGAATCATCAATTTTTTTTTTATAAAGGAAGAGACAGGAGATGAGACTAGAACCACACTGTTTTACTGTTTTTTTTTTTTTTCTTTCTTTCCAAGATGGGTAAACAACACAATGAAATGGGAGAAGGAACTTTTTAATAAATGAAATTTAATAACTTTCTGTAGCTTTCATTTGTTCTTTTGTGTTTGTTATCTTGCAGGAACCAGAGCTGGCCTATGCAATCTACATTTGAATATGGAGGTCTAAATCTGTTCAGGCAGCTTACACTAGATGGAGATATTTTCATATGCAAATGCACTATAATGTGTGCTGCGCTCATGCATAATAGAGTCCAGGGTTTGAATATATTTATTTTCAGTAGTATCTCTATTGAAAGTTTTCAACTCAAGACTTTTCAAATCCAGTGATGTCTTTAAAAGTATTAAATGCCTCTGAAGTACAAAGTAAAATATCCTTATAGTTACCCTCCCAAAGATTTAACCATGAGATTTACTCAACAGTATAAACAAACACTACATCATCATCTGTTATTTATTTAGCTCAATCTTGGGGATACTATTGGAGTCAGCAGTCAACTTTACCACCACCTTCAAGAGTTTATTGTAATATGGGGTTCTCAAGGTTAGCACAGTTCCCAATTAGGAGCTAGGAGAGATAGAACTTCCTTAAGAAGTGATTGGAATTTAACGAAGCAGGTGCAGCATTGAATGGGCACTGACTTCAAAGAGTGACAGACAGTAAAGCAGACACAGCACTTATCTTGATGGTTTCTTCAGGAATAATTGCACAAAGAATACGGTTGACAAGCCTTACTGGCACTTTGTCACAGGCAGCACTAATGAGTACTCCACCCTCCTCTCCTTCCATCTCCCATTTCAGAAGCATCTTTGTAGGTAATAGCACAACAAACTTGTGAGGGTATTACAAGAAGGGGAAAGAGCTTGAGGGGATAACTATAGAAGTTTTGTTATCTCTGTTTAATGAAGTGAAAAATGGAAACTCTGAAAGTTTCCTGCAATACACAGTAGCAGTAAAAACTTGGTGAGAGCTTTGTTGAGAACTGTGCTAAGTCGTTGTCTACAGAGAAGGGATTGGGGGAAGAAGGTGCTAAATTTCTGGGTGTTTTCCAACAGGAACCCCAGATCGAAACACGGTTTGCAAAAGATGTACAGATGGGTTCTTCTCAAGTGAGACGTCATCAAAAGCACCCTGTAAGAAACACACGAACTGCAGCGCCCTTGGACTTCTGCTAATTCAGAAAGGAAATGCAACACATGACAATGTATGTTCCGGAAACAGAGAAGCAACGCAGAAGTGTGGAATAGGTAACTATATACAACTGTCTTCTTAGCATTTCAGCATAGCCTTCTCTAAGAAGAACACAAACTCAACATTTTTGCATTTTATGTTTGTTTGTTTGTTTGTTTTGAGACAGAATTTCTCTGTGTAACAGTCCTGGCTGTCCTGGAACTTACTATGTAGACTAGGCTAGCCTTGAACTCACAGAGCGCTGCAATTAAAGGTGCGTAACACCCAGTCTGGCTACATTTCAATTTCTGGATTCTTAACCAGCCTAACAGCTGCTGAAAGCTCAAACTCAAACAAACAAACAAACAATCTCAAAAACAAAACACGAACAAAACAGAGCAAAACAACAATAGAAAACCTTGCATCTCTTCACTGATCCTGGGGACATGGCAAAAACCTGGAAGCTTTCCAGTGCTCTCACACTAAAATGAAGAATAACCCATTAATGTCATCAGGCTTATAACCTGAAAGCAAATTAGCCAACTTCAAATTGTAGAGCTAACTTTCTGTTTTTATAATTTCTTAGAATGTCTGTATTAGCTGAACTATAAATTGTCAACTAAAAATGACATAAACTGTTTAGAAATGAGAGCTGAAAATTTGACTTTACTACCAGTCATATTCATAGATTTATTGCATCGAAGCTCCAAGGTGCTTTGGTGGTGTTAAATTCTTTATTTGCTTGTAGTCACCACAAATAGAAGAAACCACTCCCTTTGGCTGATTCTATTGGTGGATTTCTTTACCCTGGCACCTGCTTCTACACCAATGTCAACACTTCACTGTGGGACTCACACACTAATGCTGTGCCTTCATGTGCAGGTCAAACTGACACAAACCAACGTGACTTCCCAAAATGGCTTTCTTTATTATACAAAACCATGAAATGTAAGGATGAACACAGGCATATTTTACAATTCCAAACCACGTCCAATGTTTTTCACTACATTATCAGACACCTTAATTCATTTACCTTTTTTCTTATCTAAAAAATAAATAAATAAAATGAGTGGTAAGGCTAATGTAAAGAGTTAATTTTAGCTCTAACATTGGTTTTATTTTTGCAATTAATTGAGCATTTAGTATATGCTAACTCCTTTACTTAGTGAACTTTGATATGTATAAAGAAACTGTGAAATTTACTTAGAAAAAATGTATATGGTTAATGACTTAACATTCACCTATATATATATTTGTTCCTATTGACCTTTTAACAAGTACTAATATTTACATTAAGTTATAGAATTTTTGTCATTTATTTGTGTGTATTCATATTATATTGTCATTAAACATTTATTAATGTAACATCTCCCCCCCCAAAAAAAAGACAAAGGGAAGTGAATGAATATAAGATAACACAGAAACTTAGTTCGTCTCTATATTAAGAGCATCCTACAGAATACTGTCTATTCAAATTTCCCATTTTAGCATGCTGTCTCACAGAAAACTCAGCCCCCATACTCATTTTGTGGTTGGCTTTGTTTGTTTTTGTTGGAAGGACTGCAGGAAGGGAAAGCATTCAGTGAATCTTGTTATTGGTCACTCTTCCTACAGATGTCACCCTATGTGAAGAGGCATTCTTCAGGTTTGCCGTCCCTACCAAGATTATACCGAATTGGCTGAGTGTTCTGGTGGACAGTTTGCCTGGGACCAAAGTGAATGCGGAGAGTGTAGAGAGGATAAAACGGAGACACAGCTCGCAAGAACAAACTTTCCAGCTACTGAAGCTGTGGAAACATCAAAACAGAGACCAGGAAATGGTGAAGAAGATCATCCAAGGTACTGTCTCCTGCAAGAAATGAGTCAATAGGCGATCAAAGACACCTAGTTGACATAAAATATGAATTAGACTATGTCTATGTAGTGGGACCTGTATTTTCCTCCTGCAATCGCCATGGTACTGACAATTTCTCATCAACTGACAGTGTAGACATAATTCCTGTCACAGCTGCGGAAGGTTCTGTTCTATCCTCTACAGTGATTGAAAGAAAGGGCATGCTTTTTACATGCAGGATTAGGCTACAGGGAATAGGACTCTGCCCACAGATTCCTAAGGTCTTTGCTCTAGTCACATCTGCCTAGAAGAAAGTCCTTTGGTCCCTTGGCTCCTGCTTCACATTTCATGCTCTGCTGTACTTGGTAATTATCTTCAGTGACACACCAAGTGTCTTGCAGATAACCTCTCATTAATCCTAACTATATAGCCTGCATCCAAATTACTATTTTGGTATCACCTGTGGTGAGGATTAGTAAGGTCCGATAAATGTTTGAGCTTCTTAGAAGAAAGAGCTAGCTAAAAAGCATGTAGTCACATATGCTAGGGCTTCCTGAAGAATCTTCTTTAGAAATAGGGTGGGGAGGGGAAAGACGAAGGGTGTCCAGGGAAGGAGAGAGGAAATCCAAAAAGGAGAACATGAAATTTATGTACACTATATTATAAACTTTCCACTTTAGGATATACAGTGCAAAGAGACTTTGAGAAGTTACACCACAGAGATGAAGGAGGGTTTTCCTAATGCAAACTACAAGGAGCAGAAAGTAGCCTGCTATGCCTATTATCTAACAGAGTTTTTCTACACCACCCATAAAGCTTCAGACATGGAAAGCCAGAGCAATAGATTTTAGGAGACTTAGTCCTCTTGACAGTCCGGCACTTTTACTTATGCAAAGACTAAACTTTTCTTGTGTTTCTGGCAAAACAACATTATTCTTTGAACCTATAATTAGCCCTGAAGCAAAAAGAAAAAGAACTAGAAAGTCAGGAACTGTCAGTATGTGAAAGGACCCAATTCCCGGCTTTATAAATGAGAACATTGCAGCCCAGAAAGACGAACGGAGTTGCCTCAAGGCTCACGGATAGTAAATGACTCATGTCGTTAATAGAGACATTAGTTACTCCTTCTTATGTTTATGCCCAAGCTCTTTGCTGAAATGCCCTCCAGGCTATGTGTTTGCTGTTCTTGGACTCCCATTACTGGCTTCCCATATCTGCCACACTCGGGTGCTTCTCCAGTGCTATGTATATTTGTTAAAGACTAGTTAAGTGACTCCTGTCAAATAGGGCCAAGGTTAGTTGCCAACTGAAGAAAATGTTCATTATAATATAAAGAAACTGAATAGTTTCTGGGCTTTTTCCCCTGAAATGTGATTTTAAAATTTCAAGTTTTACTGGGAAAACTGAAGGTGAAAAGTCCATAATTTCCTAGTATTCACTGTCAATATCCAAAGCTTCTCACAAAATTGTTGTTGGATGCTTCAAATAGATAGTCTGATTTCATATTATACCATAAAATAATATTGCCTTAGTAATCAGAAATAACTAGTCACTTAAATTGTCTACGGCAAAGCTTTTTCTTAAAATATAGTTATGAATTGTGTGAGAGTGTCTGCCTGAGGTATCAGATGAGGACTCTGACGTGAGAATCTCTTTTGTTCATTCAGACATTGACCTCTGTGAAAGCAGTGTGCAACGGCATATCGGCCACGCGAACCTCACCACAGAGCAGCTTCGAGTCTTGATGGAGAGCTTGCCTGGGAAGAAGATCGGCCCAGAAGAGATTGAAAGGACAAGAAAGACCTGCAAACTGAGCGAGCAGCTCCCGAAGCTACTCAGCTTGTGGAGGATCAAAAATGGAGACCAAGACACCTTGAAGGGCCTGATGTACGCACTCAAGCACTTGAAAACATACCACTTTCCCAAAACCGTCACCCACAGTCTGAGGAAGACCATCAGGTTCTTGCACAGCTTCGCCATGTACAGACTGTATCAGAAACTCTTTTTAGAAATGATAGGGAATCAGGTTCAATCAGTGAAAGTAAGCTGCTTATAACTAGAAATGGTCCCTGGGCTGTTTCTTCAGGATGGGCCAAAACGGATGGAGGACAAGACTGTTTCTCAGGCACTTGAAACGGCACCGAGACTCCTTTCTCATCAGTTTGATGGGAATGAAGACTTGCCCCCAAGACACACACTGGGGACTCCGAGTCAGGAGAGTGAGGCAGGCTATTTTATAATTGTACAAAGCCAAGTCCCCACAGAAAGTCAAGCACACTGAGTGAGAACAGAGGAAATTTGTTATAATCTCAAACATGGGTCCCTTCCTCTCCTCACGGCTGAGTAATCAGAAGGCTTCTACTATCTTATGTGTCATCCCTAGAGGAAGATGTCTTTCCTTCTACATCTGATAGTCTATGGCATTCTGTTTATTATAACGCTTATCAGGTGCATGAGCCTTATCACATTTCTAGGTTTCTAGGCAAGCTTGACTGTTAGCTGTTTCTCCCTCTGAAGATTTGATTTGAGTTGCAGACTTAGCTAGACAAGCAGGGATGGATTGTGATAGTTTACTTAACCGACTGCCACCCGAGAGCCCAGCGTTCCTTGTTCCTCTGTAGTTGGACCTAAGCTGACTCAAATGTACTTTTAGTTTGAAAACTGATCCACAAATTTTATTTCTTACATCAACAATGGCTGGCTTTGTTTCAGAGCACTAAAAGAAACTACTATACAGAGAAAGAATTGATATCTTCCCCCAAAGTTCAACAAATCCCCAATAGTTTGTCCAGCTGTCATGTTTGGTTCAGTATCTCCTGACTGTGTGTCCTCTTATTACTGCATGCAGTAAGTAAACTGAAAATAATAATAATAGAAATAAAACCAAGACTCCATTGGGTCTCTCTAAATATGGGAATATCTAACGTAAAAGCTTTGAGATTTCAGTTGTGTTAAAAGCTTTTATTAAAAAGCTGATATGCTTCTGTAAAAGTTACTAATATATCTGTAAGACTATTACAGTATTGCTATTTATATTCATCCAGATATGTTTTGTACATATTATAATCCTAGAGAGAAATGTTGTAGGACTTAATTTTAGAAAGAAAAAAATATTCTGTTTAATATTGAGACAAATAAAAGAGATAAAATATATTTTTAATAGAAACTTTGTAGTATTTTCCAATAGGTACTATCAGTTTTCTAGTGTGGAATGTTTTTATAATATAATTTTGTCTGTATAAGATGTAATATCATTTTATAGAAAAATGCATTATGTATTCAGTTGTTTAATGTCAGAAAGGGTATGAACTATAAATTATCTGAATATTAGATGCTCTGAGAATATGAATGTACCTTATTTAAAGATTTTATGATCCTACTATATAAATAACTCATTAAAGTTTTCAAATTATTTTTCATTTCTTTTACTCTTGTTTTTATTTGAACAAGACATGAACAAGCTTACTGGCTTACAGTTTTCCTTTTCATCTTTGATCATCACAAACATCTATAAGTTGTTTAAAATACAAATTCCTGGGCCACGCTGTAAAAAACTTTTAGAGATGAATGAGTATGGGCCAGGGAAATCTCCAAAGTGCTATTTTTTTTTTCTATATAAGAAACTGGAGAATGTCTGAAATCAGGATTGGTGTAGAGAGGAAACAAGTCATATGTGACATCATCACATCAGAAGACCAAACCCTGCATCTGCCTAGAAGAAATAAAAACCACACTACCTAACTCTTGAAAAGAGAAAAGGTGGTAATTGCAAGGGAGATGTATTGACTGGATTGTTGGTTGTTCTCAAATGCGTTCACTGATATCATAATCCCAAGACCATGCCTGTGTTTAGAAAAGAGAATTTAGAAAAGAGAATTCATTTAGAAAAGAGAATTCGGTTGATGTAATTAGATTAAGGACTTTGAGATGAGAAGATCATCGATTACCCCACTGACCCATTTCTATTGATGAGGATCTTTATAAGAAATGCCCTGTTGAGACCATATCCAGAGGTTTGGCTTCCTTCCTTTACCCCCTTCGCAGTTGAGGGATGGGGTCACTCACCCATCTCCAAAATTTTAACTCAAAATTTCTCCTGTCTAAAGGAAATACAGGGGCAAAGAGTAGAGCAGAATCTGAATGAAAGGCCATCCAGATACTTCCCCACCTGGGGATCCATCCCACATGCAGACACCAAACCCAGATACTATTGCAGATGCCAATAAGTGCTTGCTGACAGGAGCCTGAGACAGCTGTCTCCTGAGAGGATCTGCCAGATCCTGACCAACACAGATATGGATGCCCGCAACCAAACATCGGACTGAGCACAGGAACCCCAATGAAGGAGTTAGGGGAAGGACTGAAGGAGCTGAAGGGCCTTATCTGGCATCAATGGGAGGGAAGACCTTTGGTCCTGTGAAGACTTGATGCCCCAGTGTAGAGGAATGCTAGGGAGGTGAGGCAGGACTGGGTAGGTGGGTGGGGGCACCCTCGTGGAAGCAGGGTAAGGGGGGATGGGATAGGGGGTTTGCAGAGGGGAAACCTGGAAAGGTGATAACATTTGAAATGTAAGTAAGTAAAATATCCAATTAAAGAAAAGAAATGTAAAAGTGAGGAAAAAGAGGAGACCATGGTGTGAAGATAGAGATGGAAGAGGTGGAGCCCTAAGTCAAGGAAGCCAGAAGTGGTAGCACAGAGGCAGCGTCTCCCAGGACCCTGGGTGGGCTAGTTGGCTCACATCTGTCTTCCGTATCTGAGGAAACGCTTCTGCTATTCTCAGCCACACCATCTGTGACATTTGTTAGAGCAGCTGGAGTAAATACGTAGAGGTGGCATCCGAGCTTTAGAAAGAAGAGAAGTAAAATAAATTTACTTTCCTTTGAATGGAGGTTTCTATTCTTTCTCCACTTGTACACATCTATCTTTCAATTGAGTGTCAAATTGCCTAAAGCGACCTCTGTTCTCTTACTCTAAGACTGACGTAAAGACAAACCTAATGGGGTCTGTACTGATTTAATAATTTCATTTTCCAAGAAGTGACCTTGTGAGTAGGGCCCACTTACATCTCTTCCTTTCCCCCATGTCCCGTACATTAGAAAGTTACACTGACTCAAATCTCATGTTGTGCTACACAGACTCTTAAGTCTAAAGAAATAAAAGGCCAAGGCAAAGTCAAGTCACGTTCAGGAACAGGACGCCATCTTTGTCATACTAAGGCAGGGTTGTGGAAGTCAAATATTGAAGGGTATGGCAAGGGTTCAGGGATTGAGTAGTAGTCTGCACCTGGTCATTGGGAGCCCCAGTTCATTGATTGAAGATCTTACTGCCCGAAAATAAAATGGCCTACACCAATTAGCTAAGCTTGAGTTTGAAACTTAAAGGCATTGATGCAAACTTACTAGGATTCTTACTAAATTTGCCTCTTTAGCTACCCCTTTGGTGTTGGTTTATCCCAAGTTTTGTCTCATCCAAGAGAAAAATTCCAGTCATGATTTTTCTCCCCATTTTATACTTATAATTCTGGAATAAAATCTCTTTTTTTCTCAGGCCTATAATCAGGTATTGTTTCCTTTCATTAAAACTTATATTTAGAAAAAAATGTTTCAGAGCCAGTGAGACAGCTCAGTGGGTAACAGTACTAGCCCACAAGCCTAGTGACTGGTTTAATCTCTGGAAGCCAAGTATAGGCGAAAAGAGAGGACCCACTTCACAAGGTTGTGTTTTTAACTCCACATGTGTGGAGTATGTAGACCATCCTTCATGTACACAGTCAATAATAATGAATAACATTTTAAAACACTATTTGGAAACTAGGATCGGGGTGTTAGCTACATCCTTGCCACTGAGATGTCACTATGTCTAGACCTTTCTCAATGGAGACAGCCAGTAAATACATGCATGCATTTTAATCTATGTATACACCAATACACATATCTATTTATACGTGTAAATATACATGGATTTATGCATAAGCATGTGTACATGTTCTGTGTGTGTCTGTATATGAATATGTGCTGGTGTGTACAGCCACCTGCAGAGGCCAGAGGAATCAGATCCACTGGAGTTGAACTTGCAGAAGGTTGTGAGCTGCTTGATGTGGGTGCTGGGAGCCAAACTTCAGTGCTTCAGAAGTGTAGCAAATACCTTTAACCACTAAGCCACCTCTTTTTCCGTATATTTCCTGCCAACTATCTGCTATCTATGAATAGTCAGCAATTTTTGTACAGATACTTTGCCATTTTAATTATATTTCTTCTTTTATAATTGTTGCTTAAGAGTTCTTTTTTATCCTTGGTATAAGCCTTTTACCCTGCAGTGGTTTTCAAGTATCACTTCTCAGTCTGTGTCTTAGCTTTAATATTTTTGTTGTGAATTCACAAAATCAAAACTTTGAGCTGTTATTGAAAGTCCCCAAATACCTTTTTTTTTTTTTTTTTTTTTTTTTTTTTTTTTTTTTTTTTGTGGGACAGGGTCTCACTATGTATGTAGCCTTAACTTCCTTGGAACTCACTCTCTAGGCCAGGCCAGCTTTGAACTTGAAATCAATCCTCCTATCTCGACCTTGGGAGTGTTGGATTACAGGTTTGGGTCACACTCGGGTACTGTGTATGTGTTTGTGTGTATGTGCGTTCATGTACACGCGTGTGCTTCTGTGCATGTGTGAGCATGTGCCCAAGTGCCTGTCTAAACCTTATATTCCAGTACCCATACTAAATCCAAATTAAGGTATTTCTTCTGTTTCTTTTTACAGTTTTATATTTCAGATTTATCAACTATATTAAATTTTTTAGAATGTGTGCTGAATTTTACTTGTTCCAGGAGAATGCTTTGTGAAAGCTAGTGTTTCACCATTGAGTTCCATTTGTCTGTTGATTAAAAAAACAAAATCACCTAACACTATCTGGGTCTCTTTCTAGTCCATTAATTTGTGTTTGTTTTGGATTGTTCATTGATTGATTGGTTGATTTTTATCAACTTAAGAAAGTAGGATGTTGATTGTGATGACATGGGTACATGAGGGAGCCCTTACAGCAATATGTGTGTCTGGAGGTGAGCGAAAAGTTTTTGGCAGTAGAGTCAGTTCTTACCATTTACCTTGTTTAGGTTAGGTCTCTGCTGTTTTTGCACTGCTCTGTGTTTTCCAGGCTAATTGGTCTTCAAACGTCCTGTCTCTACCTCCCATTTTAGATTGTGTGTGTTGAGGTTACAGATGTGTCACCAAATCTGGCTTCAAGTGAGCTCAGGTCATAAGTCAGGCTTATGTGCAAGTACTTTCACTAGTTCAGCTGAGCCATGTCACCAGCACAGCACATTCATTTCGAGACAAGGTTTTATGTAGTCCACACTGGCCTTGAACTCGTCATGTAGCCAAGGCTATCTTAAACTTAAGATCATCCTGTCTGTGCCTCCAGAGATTGTAGGCATTCACCATCATGCCTAGCCCATTAACTGGTTGACTCTACCATTTAGCCAGTGCCACACTCCATTAATGGTTGTCACCTTTTATTAAGTCTTGAACTTAGTTTCAGTGATTATTCTGTGGCTTGGACATATTGTTGGATGTGTTTGTACTTGTTTGTTTTTATTCTTTTCTTCCCTCTTCATACACTTTGAGTTCTCATTAAAACTACCTTGGTGCCGGGCGGTGGTGGCGCACGCCTTTAATCCCAGCACTTGGGAGGCAGAGGCAGGCGGATTTCTGAGTTCGAGGCCAGCCTGGTCTACAGAGTGAGTTCCAGGACAGCCCGGGCTACACAGAGAAACCCTGTCTCGAAAAACCAAAAAAAAAAAACTACCTTGGTTATGACAGCAAGTGAACAAGAGCATGAATGGTTTGTAGACCTGGTGATTAGTTTTTCTTTCTTCCCACTTGCTGGAACTAGAATGAAAGGCTTCATATTAATCTATTTAATAACATCATCTACTTAGTGATTTTTCTCTTGTATTTACACTCGATGCAGCACAGATTTCGAACTTTTCTGTACATGGGCATTTCTTTAGAGCTGACTGACTGTCCATGACAGCAATGCCTTTTTAAGGTTTTTTGGTCTTTAACTGGAGCAGTACCTCAAAGATGCTTTTGAGCAGACTCATGTGCTCTTTTCTTTCTTGCGTTTGCTGCTAGTTATGCAAAGCATTTTGGCATTACTAGGGGAATGGGAGGTACACACAGTCTCTGGTGTTCTCATTAAAACTCTATATTAGATATGTGTGTGGCCTTTTCAATTTTTGAAGCTATGAGCTCAGCCCTGAATCCTGTCTCTCTTTCTAGAAAAACTCTTTTACCTCTGCCTCATTTTTTCCTCCTCTTGGCTTTGATGAGTGATCACTGATATCACAAAGCCTGTAGTTTTTGCCTGTTTCCCTGATGGCTTAAGAATTTTGTTTTATTAAGTAGGTATTTTATTCTCCACTTAGAGCTACTGTTCCTCCTCCTTCTTCTAAGGATGTATGACTCTCTGAGCTCTCTGAGCACCTTCTGGGAGCTTTCAGAGGGGTCTACAGAAGCAGAAGCTGCCAAAGAAAGCCTCCAAATTTTGTCAGTTCCAGGGATTTTTGACATTGACCCACTAGCGTATCTTTGGCTCTCCTCAATTTTTCACCAGCTCATGTTTTCTTCCTAGCACTCAGCCCCATATTCTCCTGGAACACTTGCATGTGGATGTCTTCTGTCCCTATGATTGCTGTCTCTTAGATCTGGGGTCACATACTTGTTTTATAATCTTAGGTCTCCAGTAGAGTTGTTAGTCCTAAATTTGAACTTCGGTGGTCTTTCTCCATCTTCCACTTCTGTGTCTACCACAGTAGAAGCCAAAAATATATCAAGTCAATGTTGTTCTTTAAATTTTACTGTTATCTTAAATTTTTTGGCTATAGTAAAGAAAGGTTCTGAGTGACATAGTAGAGGACTCAAGAAGTTGCACTTTATACTCATCTTTAAGAAAAGACCCAGTTATAAACCATCAACATCTTTAAATCTATCTAGTCTTCCATCGTTTTTCTCTATATACCTCTACCTCTATCTCTGACTTTATTTCTATCTTTAAAAATGATGTATCACAATGAAGATCTAGCTGTCCTCAAAATTTCCCCAACCCTTCTGCCTCTGCCTCTAAGCTATGTATATTAAACCTTGCAATATTTCATTTTGGGGAATAGTCACTGTCAAACAAAAAGTATTTATCTGTTGAAGGTAGTGAAGAATGTGAAGAAAGCAGAAAATCTGGAGAACTGGGAAACTCCAACAGTTGCTACTAATACAGAGATCTCTGGCCCTGGGATCATCTTTTTTCTAATATATTTAATTTATTTGAAGCCTTTTCTTGAGTTGAATTTTGCATAAGAAATGAACTTCTATTATTCTATCTGTAACCCAACGTTTTCTCTCAGTGTACTTGTTCTTTTTGTTGACTAAGTTCTAATTCTTTATGACTTTCTTGTTTGTCTTTCCACCCCACACCCAAGGTATAAAATTGTAAAACAGATATTTAAGCATCACAATAACCAGCAGCAACTCTCTTTAGACCATCTTTCCTGAAAACAGTTTAATCTGCTTGAGGAAATGGTACACAAAACTGAAAGTGTAATTGCTAGAACCTTCCAGCATGAAAAAGTGCCATTTGAGTTTAACAAACCCAGCAGAGTCATCAAACGTTATGTTATGAACCCCAGGGCAGCCCCACAGAGGTCACATCCCTTAGATGGGCTTGGAATTCACAGGTAGAGAGCTATGAGTGACACATGGTTGAAGCATAAAAAACCGCACAGGAAAAGCTTGAAAGCCTAAAGTAAATGGCATGTTGAGGACACATTAGATGGACCCATGTGGTTGCTGTACAAATTTAATGAGTAGCATAACATAAATTCATAGATGCTGATTACTAAGACATTGCGTTATAATTGCTGAAGTTATTTATTCTGTTTACCCAGAATCATTATTTTTCCAGTGAACTCCTTTTCCTAGTGTTACTCTCAACTAAACTCAGTGGTTCGCTCTGGGTCTGATAACCCTTAAACCTTCCACATCCCTCATTCAGGAGATTTGAAACTTTCCTTAGGCTTCAAACATTTGGAGTTGCTTACAGTGGACTTTTTGTATTCAATGAAATAGCAAAGTTGTTCATGTAAAACAAGACTACAGAGAAAAGGGTGTAGCAGAGGATCATGGGCATAGACCCTCTGCTATATCAGGCATAGACAGGTAATAAGACCTATGCATCAGTGTTCAGTTTCTTTCATGAATCGTTACATTTTCCTTCTCATTCAAGACAGCTTCTATCACTTCTAAATAAGCATCATGACTACTATATGAAGTAAATAAGTTGGTCTTTGGGATTGAGATGCTGCCTGTCCTGGTTTGTGAGGTCATATGTTCCCACCCATGTAAAGTTACCACTGTAGCAGAAGCCATCAGCATAATTTTTTGTCACCATAGTGGGGGCCATTGGAAGTTTAGGGCTCATATTGATTATTTGCAAAAAAGCAAATGGAAAGTTTATTCTGGGAGAGGAAAATAGGATGGAAGACATGATACAGACAACCTAGACAAAATGTGGGAGTCCAGAATGGAATGAAGATATGTGTTAGATTCAAGGACAGTTTGTCTTTCTGGAAAAGTCATAACAGGAGGAACACCATCCCTTGGCATTTGGTTATGAGTAATGGAGTGAGACTTCTCTCTTTTTCCAAGTATTTAATACAAAATAAATCTTCCATTTCCTGGGCTTTTGTGAGTCTCTCCCTCAGGGAAATCCAGCTCATCTTTTGAGACACAAAGGCTGAAGTCATATTTCCACAAAATTGTTATGACTAAAACAAAAATGGCTTCCAGTTTGACATTTCTACTTCAATTTTGGGTTTTCATGATTCATGGGCTTCTGACAAATGAAAGTTTTTTTTTTTTCAAAAAGTAGAGATTGGGGTGATGTATAAAATCTACATCTGTCTCATAGATTCACATGTCTGTTAGAAATAATATGAGGGCATCTGTCCATACCTCCTTTGGTCCATCCATCCTAAAAACTCATCCTGTAGAATTGTGAGTTTTATTAAATAGCATTACTCGAATGTCTCCCTCCTTTACAAATACATGCAAACTCTCACTGAAACTGAGACTGGACAACACAGTTCCCTTACTAGTAGAAACTCCCAGATTTTATGAATTTTAGAGCAAGTGTTGGGGGAGTGAACTCCTCCAGATTGTACTGGCCACATTGCTACACATCATAAGAGGAATTTCAGTGGTTTCTAAGAATCACTAGGGATGGTTGTTAAACACCCACATTCCTAGGACTCTTTCAAGCTGATTTAGATTACGTAGATCAGAGCGTGAGTTACTGGATTCATATCAGTTAACTTAAGGAAACAGTTTCCTTCTTTATATTCAGTCATGTTAATTAAGACTCCTGTTTAACTATGGGCATCTGCAAACAAAGGTAGAAATAAAAAGCCACCCCTATCTGGGTGTGTGCATCGATCCACACTTGAATATCTGGCTAATCAGGATCACTTATTAACCAATCCTGTTTCTTAACACTGGGCCTATTTAGGTTTCTAGAAAGGAACACTATATAAAGTGAAAACCTTGGATATCACTTTTTCATCTTCTACATATTCGCTGTTGTTCCTACATTGACCTTGGTTCTCACAGTAAATGTCATTTATTGAGAGCTAACAATGAGCACAGCCCTACACTTAAGATTATTATAGACATCATCTCATTAAATTCCAATGTTTCAATTATCTCACTCTGGCTGACCTCCACTACTCGTTTATTTTCCCATCATCGTTTTATTAAATCCTAACAGCCTTAGCTGCAGACCACTGTGACATCCACCACCATTTATCGGAATCTCTACTACTATCCACTGCTTGGACAGGCACACAGTGGGCCGTATCTGATGTCTCCAAACGGTTCAAGCACAATGCTTGAGTTGTGTAGTATATCAAAGATCACTTTACTTTTGCCTCTATGTTTAAGCCAGGAAAATCAGACATCACTCCTGAGATGGGGTCACATCAGTAATCAAGAAAGAAAAACTTACAAATTTGAAGATCAGTACTCCACAGTCCCCGAATTTGATAGTAACAGCTTTAAGCAGAAAGCTCAAACTGGTTTTTGTGGGGCATTGGGAGCTCTGGGTCAAATTTTCCTCCCCAAGCAGGAGATATGTCACCTTGGATGATACAAAGAAGCATTCTGCTGTAAGCTCTTACATCATGGATAAGAAACATAATTTGTTTACTACTAAGGGGAGGTAGTAAAAGAAACCAACCTTGCCAGTGCGTCCAGAATAAATACATTTCTCTAAAACCCAAAACAGTGCAGATGGAACAGGGAGTAAAACAAAATTTAAGACCAGTAGAATGTCATTTTGCATGTGGCTGGCACTGTATTATTTCCAAAGAATTTGTAAATAAACTCTATTGACTAAGCACATTTTAAAAATAGGGAGTGTCATAATAAAGTGTCTCAAAAATAAAGTCTAGCAAGGCCTGGGAATACAAAGAAAGTAAGGAAAAGGAAATGGCTTGGAATGAGACATAGCAGTTTTTCTCCTGAGTACTTACTTTTATCTTTGAGTCACTTGCTTTGGAGCTTAGTGTGCATATCTTCATGACAGAGAGACAAAACCACAGAAGCTTAATCCGATGATCTCTGTGTGAGTTTCTATCACTGTATTTTGTATAGTAAACCATGTTTATAAATGTTCTTCCTTTTCTAGAAATGAATGCAAGCAGGGCAGGAGACTGGCCATCTCATGGTATAAATTTGAGGACGTGATTAAGGGACACTCTGCTAGATGACAATGCCTGCTACATGGTTCCAATTTGTAACACATCTCCATAGCGGGAAATAAATTAAGACAGAAGAGGAGGTTGAGGATACAAGGAAGTTTCTGCATGAGTAGTTTGCTTCTTGTAATCTAGACTTGCTTAGTCTCCCTAGAAAAGTCATATAAGCTTATGTAACCATAATATTAGCTACCCAGAGCTGGGAAATGTACCTTAGAAATACAACTTGAAGAGTCTATAGTAAGTATGACATCAGGCAGTATCAGACACAACACGAATCTTACCTTTTTTCATGCACAGCAAGGATAGTGAATATTTCCAGTATAGAAAGACTTCTCAAAGACAAAACTATCTGTGCACTACTGATATTTAAGTGAAGAAGGTAGCGTATCCTGAAGACAGTTCAGGATGCTTGGTGACTTAGCATCACTCACATAGACTTGTGATAATTTAAAACGATTTCTTAATAAGAAACATTCCAACAGGAAGTAATCTAAGGACAGCTGAAAGTACCATTCGCAGATCATATCTCAGATGCCACACTCTCTTCTCTATGTTCATCTCAACAGCCTTGCCACAATGGGCATCTCATTGGCACTTCCAGGTCAGGATAAAAAGTTACAATCCAAAAAGTGTAAATTATATTCTACCACTTCACAGCAAGTAAGAACTCCATCTTCAAGACCCCTGATAATAGCCAGGCTGAGTAGTACGTACCTGTAATCCTAATGACTCCAGAGCTTGGGGTAGAAGAATTGAAACATAAAAGTCATCCTGGCTACAAGTGAGTTCATTGTCAGCCTGGGAAACTTAGTGAGTCTGTGGGTGAAAATAAAAAATAGAAAGGTCACCAGGATATGACTTAGTGGTAAAGAATAGCATAATCTATGCTCTAGGCTCAAATTCCAGTTCCAAACACAAAACAAACCCAGATGTTTTATTCTATCATGATGGTCCCAAATCACAAGTCATTGCAACTCAAGGCATGAACATTTAAAAATAGTGATTAATGTCTTTTTGGCATAGTGTTAAAGGGAAATGAGTTTTATCAAAAGATGAATTCTTTATTACATCAAACCACCTAAAACTCCTCAAAACCATTCCCCTTCCTATTATCCATGATCTAGTTAGATGCACCACTAAGTGCCTTTTCTTTCACTATTTCAGACCCTAACATCCAGGATTAGCTTTGATTTTCTTCTTAAGGCTTCTGTATTTGGCTCTCTTCATTCCCATAGTCACCGCCAAGCAGACTGTGAGTTAGGCTCCGGTTTCAGGAGCCTAAGTGAGTACAATTACCTGACTGATCTGTCTCCAGATTCACCTCCTTCAATCTTTTATGTACATAACTATAGGATCAATCATTTTAAAACATTCCAGTAATTATAATGGATTTGTTCTTCCAGACAGCTAGTATGTGAATCTGATTTCTCTGTGTACTAAGGTGCTCCATGACGTTACACTTCCTTGCCTTACATTCAAGGAAGCCAGAAAACTCACTACAAGTTCGAATGGTCTTCAGACTATGGGATACATATGAAAAGGGGCAGACAAGAAAGGGCAGTATACATATAACCCACGCAAAGCTTGGCTTATTCTTATTAATTATAACATATTTGCCTCTACTATTATAGCCACTTTTTTCTATTTTTACATTTAGTTTATTTATTCACTTTACATCCCAATCACAGCCTCTTTCTCTCCTCTCCTTCCACCTCCACCCATACAAATCCATCCCTTATTATCCCCATTCTTTTTTCTCAGAGAAGGGATACCACTCCACCCTGAGACATCAAGATGTAGCAGGATTAAACCTATACTCTCCCACTGAGACCCAAACAGTCAATCTAGCTAGGGGAAGAGGATCCATTGGCAGGCAACAGAGTCAGAGACAGCCTCTGCTCCAATGGTTGGGGGACCCATATGAAGACCAAACTGCACATCTACTACATATGGGTAGGAGGTCTACCCTCCAATAGCTACTTCCCTTATCCTGACTGGCAGGGACCACATGTTCCTCTCCAAGTTATTATATTTTGTATATCAACAGAAAATCTAATCTACAGCTAACTGCCAATTTTCATTTTTGCCACACCTTTCTTAAATTATTTCTGGTAAGATACTGTATTAATTTCCTGCTGAAACAAATTATCATGGACAGTGGCTTAGATAATGGAATTCTTTTTTTAAATAGTTCTAAAAATCAGAATTCTTAGATCGGGTCAGTGGGTTTGGATAAAGACATTGGCAAATCTGTGACCACTGGAGATTCTCTGGGAGACTATGTAATTCCTAACTTTCTTTCTGACATCCATAATCTATTTTCTATCTGCAAAGCCTAAAACATCAGCCCAAGTCCTCCTTATGATGCCATGTCTCTTAATCTCTTATTTCCATCTTCTTCCAGGTCTAAGGACCCATGTCACTCTCCTTGGGATGAGTTAAAGAAGACATGCAAATTTAACAGCCTCTCTCCATCTGCAATGTGATTTTGCTTTAGCCCCAATGAGGCGATGAATTTGGAGTCCTGAGAACTAGGGAGCTGTCATCTTGGTTTCAAACTAGATACTATTCTGACCACTGCAGGTCAAATTCATGTAAGTTAGCACACGTTACTTAATTACCCAACACTTTTCTGATGATACTTTTCTGGACAACTTTTACCTGAATTGTTTTGAATCCTCTAGTCCTTTTCTATCTATCTTAATTAGAAGGTATAATCATCTGGAGTAGTTTGCAAATGTGTGAGTCCTTAAGATAGGAATTAAATTGATCTAAAATAGAAACTTGAGAAAAGGATATTTTTAAAAAGATGCCTCTCAATGATTCTCTTAGGCAGCCAAAATTAATAATCATACATCTCAATATATTGCCCTAATATATTTTTATAATATTATCTGTCACTTTGGAGAGTAGGTATACCACAATGATTAAAAGAGGAGTCCACATTCTGTTTTCCATCTGAGTACTGGCTAGCTCTTACACTGGGGTAAGCAATCACTTGGTTTCTCTGTTGGAATTGGTTAAGTTACCAAGAGAAATAGTGTATAGGACCACATATGACTCAGGGTATGTTTCAAGAAGCATGAATATTTCTTGACCATTCATCTTCTTTTCAAAGGCTCCTAGACATAGCCAACTTTTTTATTTCTGTGGTTCTCAGAACACACTTGTTATTTAATGAACAGAACACAAGAAAAATGTAGCCAAGCCACAAAATTGCAACCCTTTGAGCCAGATATCACATTTATTTTATTTTTAGGTTAGTTTTCCTCTTTTCTTCCCAAGTATATTCAACATGAATGCATAATAAAATTCACTGGATACTTTTTTAAAAATATCAGGTGTAGGATTCACCTGTCACAAGGATAACGACTCAGCTGGCACACAGACGGATCATTAGGCTCTTCAGGTAATTAAAATGCTTATGGAGGTAAAAGATCAAACTAGGATAAAGAAGGTACAACTGTTCACATTTTTAACACTTCCAATGAAGCCAACAACATATGCTTGAGCAAACTCATGCATGAGATGCTATAGGTGGAGAGAAAGAAAAGTGAGGAGTAAGGAAGGGAAAGGATGCCAAAGGAAAACCCAAAGACAGAGAAAAGGATAGGAAGATGGTGAGGCATGGCTATATGCTAAGTCTTACTTTCATATTAGCATTCATGTCATATGTGCATTCCGCTTCTCCATCCTAATAAGGTCTCTCAGGAGGATGGTGATTATTGAATAGAATCTCATTAGAGAAGTATAATTGTGTACTCTTCAGAGTATGTACTCAAAATATATTTCAGAAGATTTGAAGCCACTAACTACAAATATTTGTTCTAGGACTACTTAGGAAGGTGACTCTAGACATGGGCTCAGAGTTATTCCTTAAACATCTTTTTTGCTCACTCTGAGTAACCATGGGTACCAAAGGACACAACAAGAACCACCAGTCAGAAGAGCCAATTACTCAGGAATGTTGCACAATATCCTTCCATCTAGTAGTGGAAAATGGCACTTAGTAGCCTGAAGGTGACTCTCAGACGCCTAAAACCACCTTTAACACCATTACGTTGGTAGTTCCAGCCTAAAGAATATCTCTTTCTACTACACAAGAATTATAAAAGTCATCATAACTTATATTTGTGCTCCTTCCTAATTTACAAAGTATTTCCTACCTAAGTTCTTACATGATGTTTTTGTGTACTCCAGCAGTAACTATAACTGAATCCAGGGTCTCACACTTGCCAAGAATGTAAACTACCATTGCTGCATCCAAGGTCTGTTTGTTTGTTTTCTAGGAAAAGAAAATGAAACATTTTTAATATTCATATTTTCCCAAAATTTGAGATGTGGAAATTAGGTTTAAAAAAGAAAATGAAAACTAAATTAAAATGGAAGTATAGGGTAGAAGAGAGGATATGAGGAAAAATAATATACTAAAAGCCATTTGAAAAAGACATACTGAAATGTACTAATATAAAAAAAACTCATGAAAAACCTAGGAACTTCATTTTGAATTATTGGTCAATGGTAACACATAGACTTCTCTTCTAAGTATTACAGGCATATTGCCAATCTCCTGGCTACTTTCCATAACTTCAAGGCAAGACCCCATTACTAAGAATACTACATACTTGAATCAGAACATGGAGACATTAAGCTGGTACTCACTTGCAAGCTTCATCCCTACTGACTAGCACTCATGTTGCAAGGACTTACTCTGTCTGATCCTAAGCCTCAATTTCATCCATCTGTGAACCCTGTAAGCTACAAAAATGACTGGCCTGACAACATGGGCCCATTGGTACAACAGTGGCATCAATGCTATGAGAGTAACCAACCACTTTCTGATTGGGTCATAAGTCTGTTTCATGAGATGAAAACTGTACTTGACATTGTTAATGAGATCAAGAAGGTATGACTGGGCAGTTCATAGGCCCTAGAGTGTTATTCTGCTAAATTAATGTAGCATTAAAGTAACTCCTGTTGATTTATATCCATAGTTCAGCACATGCCTGAATCCTCAACCAGTATCAGTGAAGCTTTTCCTTGCAGTAGATGGCAGTCAACACAGAGCCCCTCAGCTGGATAAAAGACTATGGAGTAATCAGCACTCAAGGATATTCATACCGTGCCCCTCCTCTGAGTCTCAGGGATCTTTGTGGAAGAAAGGTGGATAGCTTCAAGAAAACAATGCTTTTCAAAGAATAGGAAAGATACACATACAAACTCACGGTGATTGTGAAAGCATCCACAAAATCTATACAAACTTCATCCAATCAAAATCAATTCACAGACCACATGAAGCTCATGAAGAAGGAAGACCAAGTGAGGTGTTTCAGTACTTCTTAGAAGGAGTAACAAAATACTCAAGGGAGCAAATTGGAGACAAAGTGTGGGACAGAAACTGAAGGAGTGGCTATCTGGAAACCATTCCACCTGGGTATCTATCCCATGTGCAGTCTCCAAAGGCAGACGCTGATGTGGATGTCAGGAAGTGGATGCTGACAGGAGTCTGATATAGCTGTCTTCTTAGAGGTCTGCCAGAGTCTGACATATCCAGAGGTGGATGCTCACAGCTAACCATTGAATTGATCAAGGGGTTCCCAATGGAGGAGTTAGAGAGAAGACTGAAGGAGCTGAAAGGGTTTTGCGCCCCATGAAGAGAGCAACAATACCAACCAACCAGAGCTCCCAGGGTCTAAATCACCAGCCTGGGAGCACATAGGTAGGGACCCATGGCTCCAGCTTTATATGTAGGCTGGCCTACATATACAGGATGGCCTTGTCAGGCGTAGGTGGGAGAGGAGATCCTTTATCTCATGAAGGCTGGACACCGTGCTGGAATTTAGGGTGGGCGTGGGAGTGGTGGGGGTGCACTCCTTATAGAAGCAGGAGGAGGGGGATGGGATATAGGGTTCCTGGGCAGGGGGTGGGGGAATGGGGTAAGGGGATAACATCTGAAATGTAAATAAAACATCCAATAAAAATAAAACAATAAAATATTTAAAAAAGAAAGGAGAAAGTAAATACAGGATCAAGCCACCAGTATAGGAACTATTATCATTTCAATAGCGGCTGGGAAAGCAAGGGTCATGTTGGTTTTTTGTTGTTTGTGTTTTTAGTTTAAAAACTCTGTCTCTTGGTAAGCTGATCAAACACAAGATCAGAATCCAATGCCAAGACTTACTAGGCAACACAAACTTGACTCAAAGAAAAAAAAGTAATCTCAAAGTCAAATGTCACTCATCAAGTGCCACCATGTAAAACAGTCAGGTGCTTTCTTTATAATTACTACTGATAATTAAAATATCTAACTATCAAAGCAATTAAAGATTCTTGATATATGTTAACCTCTAATCTTAGTAACTTCCCTACTACATGGTTCATGATTACAAGATGTAATGTATGGATGTGGAAACTGAGGACAGTGCCATTGGCCTACAGCTGGTGGAAGGACAGAGCCATGATTCAGATCCAGGATTCTCTGACTCCAGAACCCATGCTTGTTCCACTGCTCCCTTCCATCCCCTCAAAACCCATAATTAAGCAAAATAATAGCTCTTCCCAAATAAAAAGTTTCCCTGCACTAAGGCTATGAGATGACTTGCTGCAGATGACTTCCAAATAAAGGCAAGATCCTTTTTCTGGAAACCACATTTGGCATGAAGGCACTAGAGTCCAGACAGCTTCCACGACGCAACTCAAGGTCTCCTGGATGTTGCTCTTGATTCTGAAATAGCTCTGAACTCTCCTGTCCTACCATCTGCCTTGTGTCCTGCCTTAGGTAAGCTCAATGTATCTACAGACTTGCTAATGGATGAGGGTTTGATGCCTCACATGGGTTGAAACAAGATCCAGTGTGCTTTCTCCATCCCAGTGATGATTTCCATTTCCTCCACTCTCCTCAGAGTTTTTCTCATTACTGGAGACCCTTGTGTTTGTTTTGCTTTCAGCATTGAAGAGAACTAACATTTTGAATTTTTCTATAGAATTATCTCCTGACAATTACAACATCCCAGAGTGTTGCAAAAAAGAATGGTGTTCTGATAGATGATGCTTGGATCTAGAATTTAAGTATAATCTGGCTTCTCATGGCAGGCAATTCTGTGCTGGTTCTCCTGAATGTCTCCATTAACGAAGCACGTGTTATTCTTCTCTTTTGTCAGTTAACAATGTACCCCAAGGTATATCAAACCCCAAAATCTTAGAAACACACTGGGGATGTAGGGTGTCATTCAGGTTACAAGGAAATATCCACAGAGCAAATTCAGATTTTAGGGGAACTCTAAGGTTCATGGGCATTGTCAAAGGGAATATCGCATGGAAGTCTGTCTTAAAACCAAAGACTAACACTCACATTAAAAGTCATTTAAGTTAATTAGAATTCTGTTTCATAAATGCCAGAGACCAACAGTTAGCTTTAAATGGGATGTGAAATAGGAAACATGTTTGTAGTAGTTTGAGAATGGTCCTCATATGCTTACATATTTGAATTAGCACCAATTAGTTGAACTTTTGGGAAGGAGTGAGATGAGGTCTTGGAGAAGTATGTAACTGGGGATGGGCTTAAAGTTTCGGAAGCCAGTAGACTCCCCTCTTGTGTCTCTCTGTCTCTCTGTGTGCTGCCTATTGATCAAGATGTAAAGCTACTGTACCAGCATTTTGTGTATCTGCTTCCCTCCATGGTGATAACACATGAAATCTTTGAAATTGTAAACAAGTCCCCAATTAAGTATATTCTTTTAGGAGGGTTGCCTGAGTCATGGTGTTTCTTCACAGCAACGGAATAGTAACTAAAACAGTATTCTTGCAGTTTGATTTGAGAGGCATTGGTGCAATGAATGGAATGAATTAGTTAATATTACTGTAAGAGCTGAGATGAAGAGCATTTAGACAGACAGGGAGTCCAGCTTTTACTGTCCTCTGTGTAAAGGAAACAGTAACCTTCTCAGGAGACAGAAAATGCAAACATGTGACTGGTCCTTTAACCCAAGGAGTAGCTGATCAGGTTTGCTCAAGGCAGCAGAGAACCTGATATCAGTATCCCTGAGGCAGAGATGGTGCCATAGAAGGAAATGAGCCCAGAATAGCAGTCTCATCTCTGACTCTAAACTCCAAGAAGTCTAGATAAGTTCAAGGGCGCTTGACTTGTGAGGAAGAAGTCTCCTGACAGAAAGTCCTACAGAGAGGTTAAGAGCCCTTCAAAAGGGACCCCAGAGACACATTTGTGGTTATTATGTCTGAAAGTACCCATGCTAAGCAGCAGTTGTACTTCTGAATCCAATTCCTTCTTATTATTCCCATGCTGCTGCCTGCCATGTCATGTTTCACTCAGCTCTGCTGCAGTGACAGGGAAGTGAAGTTTGATCATGGTGGTACAGAAAAAGCAGTATAGAGTAGTTAGCATTCACTGAACATTTCTATGTGCCACAAGCTTAAATAAATTGCTTTATTGTTACAGCAGCTTTATAATTATAGGATACTAATGTTTCTCATTTTACAGGTAGGATGTAAAATAGGTATGGCCACAGAGCATGGGAAGTGGATGTGTAGAGAATGGCACAGTTAGTGAGGAGATTTATGGGGATAGTACACTCATGTGGTTCTATTGCTGAGTGATGGGGAAGTCTGAGCTGCAACCCACAGTAGTACCATAGATGAAGGGAAACCAAATACTGTTGAAAATGATGGATGGTATGAATCCATGACCTTGATCCCAAACAATGTGGTTTTTTATTTCTCCAAGCTGGTTTTGCCTAAGGAATATTTAAATTATCATTATATGGCAACAATTATATGAAAGGGGACAAAGAAAAGGAGAAAAATACAAAGACTTCACAAACTGTCTCATAATCAAATTTCAAACTTGAAAGTTCCTGATCAAAGACAGTTCACCATAGGCCAAAGCAAATCATGCACTGACGGCCTGCTGTATTTAGAGCCCTCTGACTTTATCTGCTGTTCTATTATCTATTGTGCTGTGACTAATGGATTTTCTGGTGGTGCTCAGTACTTGGAAGTTCAAGGAAAAATGGATGATAGTTTTAGAAATTCCCTTAAAGGCAAATAATATATCTATCCAAGGGGCATTAAAAATGTGCTTTTGCATTCAAAACCACTCTCCAAGGAGCTGTATGTATTCAGCCAAGGAGACGTCTCTCCCAGTGAAGCTTGTCCACTTCAAAAATCTCTGAAGACAGCTTCACAGTTCATAAACGACCCTGGGATTGGAACTTTCCTAAAGTAGGGAGAGAGAGAGAGAGAGGGGGGGGGGGGAGGAGAGAGAGAGAGAGAAGGAGAGGTCCCTGCCACTTGGAAAAGAAAATCCAATTCAGCAGCAGGAGCTGCAGCATCTGCAACCTCTTTAAAGATTCCAGGATCTCAAGCTCTGCCTACACCTGCTAAATTAGAATTTCTACTGTCTTGTGCATGTTAAGTTTAAGAAACATAGTTTAGAATTGTTTAGTCACAATATACATATTCATACGACCTAGTATAAATATGGCTCATTTTCTACTAAGATACGTTGAAATTTAACTTTTATTTAATTGACAAGATAAGAATGCAAAGAGGCTCTACTCTTATGAAAGGATTAAATAGTCCTCTAGAAAGAGGATCTGTAATAAAAGTTCATTTGGTTAGGCATCTCATGCTCCCTGTACCACCTTAGGGATACTGCCAGCAAGACCTTCATCACACATAACCTTTCAACCTTGGACATTAACTGTGAGTCAAAGAAAATATCTTTTATTTTTACCTCATTCATTGTGTGGTCTTATTACTAACAGAGAGTGGACTGAGGATATTATATTAATTCAGGTATAGATTTGCTTCTCTTAACCAATTAATGAATCTATTAACTATTGATTTCTTAGCATGGTTTCCTGCTCTGCCAAGCTTGTAGGTGAAAAGTAATGGACAAAATAAACAAAAGATAATCCCTGCAGAAAAGAGAACTGCATTCTTTTTAATTGTTATTTTCATTTGTTTATTATAATTATAATGATGATGATGATGTGTGTGTATTGTTATTTTGCCTACATGTATGTCTGTACACTGTGTGTAAACCCAGTTACCATGGAAGCCAGAAGAGAGTGTCATATCCTCTGGAACTGGAGTTACAGGGAGGTATAAGCGGCCATGAGGGTGTTGGGAATTGAACCCAGGACCTCTGGAAGGGCAACTAGTGCTTTTAACTGTGGAGCCATCTCACCAGTCTTAGATGCTTATACTTCTATTGAAGAAAGAAAATACATAAATACTCAGAAAGACATTTCAGAGAAACCAGGAAATATTTATGATATACATAAAACCATTGGGTCTCAAATCATTTCCACTTCTCTTACTAAATGCAGTCACTGGGATCCCTGAGTGTACAGAGTCCATTATTATGTCCATTTAGCAGAATAATAACAGTATTTTTGCCTCTGTACCCCATGAGTTTCTCAATCGTTGGTTCTTGGCCAGATTTGTAGTACCAGCCACTTGTTGCCCTCTAAAGTGGGCCTCATCAGTGTACAGAGTTCCTCATCTCCATGCTTTGTACTTGTAGAAGAACTTATTCTTTATCTGGCTTCCTTTTGTGTCCCACTTTTTTTTTTCTCCCAGAAACTCTATTTCATTCATTTTATTGACCTCAGTCAGCATTTTGTTTCTAGGAAGCTTTTCTTGGACTTCAAATTCAAGAAAATGGTTGTCCTCTTCCTGAGATGTTCCTTGTGAAAATTCTGTTTGGGAAGACCACTTAACTACAAAGGCATTCAGTAAATTTCTGATTAAATAAGATAAAATTGGTAGATGAAAGAGATGTTAGTTTATTGCATCACAGATATCACTTGATGATCCTGAGTGCCCCATTTAGGTGGTGAAAGAACTATTTTTCCTCATTTAGACTTTCTGGATGAGCTCCATGGCAACCAGAAGTTCTGTCCTATACTTGTAAAGTGCTTCCCTTCTCCCTTCTCTTGGGAGACACCTATAAACCCTTAGTGTCTCATCTCAAACACAATAACTTATAACAGAGGTTCTCAATTTTCCTAATGCTGCAACCCTTTAATACAGTTCCTCATGTTGTGGTGACCCCAACTACAATATTATTTTCTTTGCTACTTCATAATTGTAATTTTGCTACTGTCATAAATCATAATGTAAATATCTAATGGCAGCTCATGATGTATGATGTATGTATGTATGTGTGTATGAATGTATGTATTTGTTTGGCTGTCTCTGTCTCCTGACAAACAGAACCCTGTATGACAAACCAGTTATGAAGAAGTTTGACTATATTTTGTTCATGTTATGTATTTTCAATTTTCTACAAATGTCTGCACCTTGTCATGCACTTGTCAGAATGAAATACAAACAAACAAAACTGTTTTGCTACAGTCCTCATGGCCTCTGGCTCTCACAATCTTTCCACCCATTTCCTCATGAAAATCTCTGAGCCTTGTGGAAGGGTGTGATATAGTTGTCCCATTTGTGACTGAGTACTTAACAGATGACTGTTCTCTGCAGTTTATCCAGTTGTGTGTCTCTGAATTGACAACACACTTCACAAGAAACTTTTCTTATGAGGTCTGAATGTTGCACTAATCCAAGGGTAGAGAGATTCAGATTTAGAGGGCAGCTTGATATTATGTCTATTTAGCAGAATAATAACAGTATTTTTGCCTCTGTACCCCATGGGTTTCCCAATTGTTGGTTCTTGGCCAGATTTGTTGTACCAGCCACTTGTTGCCCTGTAAAGTGGGCCTTTAAATAAAGCAGAAAGAATTCGGTTACCATTATTGCACTTGTGAGCATATTTCACATGCCTGCAGTAGAACTGCAGATCAGGACAATAAACATTCTAGTATTGGGTGGGAATGGGTTCATGGTTTTCAAGCTATGCACAGTTGATGTCTTTTGGAAGAGGGAAAATCAGCTTTCCTTGGAGTATGGTTTCTACCACATGGCACACTAGTTGAGGGTCTCTCAAGCAGAAATATATGGAGAGAACAATTGGAGTTGATGGATTATTAAAATTAAAATTACATAAATCCATTGGGTCTTATTCGTTTCCACGTCCCCTGCTAAACGCAGTGCTGAAATTACACTGATCCCTGAGTATACAGAATTCTTCATCTCCACATTATCCTTTACCTTTCTTGGAGAACAATGAGGAGACTATAATTAGACTCAGCTAGATCCTTCATATCAGGGCCATTCTCTTACTTCTTTGATTTGAGACTCTTGATGATGCCTAGTTCACCCAATTTAGAGTCATTGTTTGTATGAATACATGAATGGCCCAAGAAGATTTTGGTAGATAGAAATAAGGAAAAACACATTCCTGAGTAGTGGAGCTTACAAATTGTCCATTGTTTTTAAGAAAAAGAGATTGGAACATAGACAAGTCAAAATGAGAAAAGTGTTTGGAGGATGGTGGGTCCTTTGATGTCAGTGATGATGGGATTTCTAACAGTGAACCTGTGCATTGTGCAGAAGGAGGTTCTTGTGGTGGGTGGTCAAGATGGTACATTCTTACTTCTAACTTTGCCACATAATTACTACTCCATTGTGGATAAAGGTTAGGGAGACCATGAAAAACAAATTTATTGAGTGCCTCTTACGTGTCTGGAGCTTTCCATATGCAATTTACTGGCATCCCACTTACAGCTTCTCATACTCACACTGCCACTGTGGTAAGAAGGAGTTTTAAAGTATGAAGGTTTAGATGACTCTTGCAACCTGTCCTTTCCTCTGTACATACAGCTAGTTTACTGTGCTTAAGCTGTACCAGTTTTAGCTGCTATACTTGAAAACGAATGCCTTGTGTTAGATTATTTATCAGGAGCTCTTATTTCTGAAATCAGTAGGTTTATCTTTACAGTAGGGGAACCTAAAGGAAGTTCCTTTGAAGCCTGCTCATTCCTGTGTGCATTGTAGTCACTGTTCAATAATTATTTGCTGAATATAAAAATTGAATTTAACCACCGTAACAGCTTTGGGAGAAGAAAACAGTATAATATTTTCTTGTAGTTAAATATTTGCTCAGAGATCCTGAATAAACCCCATATGTTCCCAGTTCTTCATTTTAAAATTCTGTGATTGGCTCTTCAGTTATCAAAATTCTCCTTTCCAATGTTCAGCTCAATGCCCACCTCTAAGCAACCTGCTTTGCTTTCCAATGAACTAATAACTATGAAAAGCAGTCTTGTCTAATCCAGTTGGCTAAAGGATGGGAATGATCCCTCCAACCCTTTGATGGGAGGGAAGAATAGAATGGATATGGGAGGCAGCATCAATGTTCAATATAATCTTGATGTGAGGGTTAAAGAAGAACAGTTGGTGAATGACTCTTCTCTAAAAGCACCAACCTTCAAAAGACCCCATCAGTTTCTTAAAAATGCAATGATTGCACCTACCCTTAAAACTACACATTGCTTCTAGCTTTTCAGATTCTTCATTGACTTTTCATAACTAACCTCTGGTTTACTGTTACATATCATTAAACCTGAATGGAAGCTCTCCTTCTGCCTGGGATAATGGTAGAAGATTGCTGAGCTGAACTGAAATATTCATTATACTTTGCCCTCAAGGGACCTTGTAAAGAAGCAGGTCACTTTCCATCACCATCTTGGCAAACAAACCTACCTGCTTAATGTTTACCATGTCTTCTTTCTAGTGCATGTCTGTTATTTTCTTAGCAAAGCCAGATTGAATCATCATTATGAAACCATTATAGCAAAATCAAACTGATTACACCTATGTATACATATTATGGTACCCTGTATTCAACAGAGGTGGATGCAAAACACATAAAACCATCTAGATTATTATAGGTTTACTACAAACTAAACAATGACTTTTTGTCCTCTGAAAGCTATAATTTATTCCTAACATATAACCCAAAGACAAATTGAATCATTTGGTAAATATTTTGTTGACTGTATCCAGCAACCAATGGTTTGCTCTCAATTTCTGTTTTTCTTCCCTAATATGACTGAAAATATGTCATCAATATAGTAAGGACATTAATTTTAACACGAGAAAATCTGAGTCATAGCCTGGAATAAACCTCTGTGCCCAGTGCTTTGCTAATACTTGTGGAGGGATCTTGACAATTCATTTGTTTTTATAGACTATGACCACTGGCCCTGTGTGTTGAAGGAAGGTGACTGAGTTTTTCTTATGTTTGTCACCAATACAGTGACTAATACATGGCATTAATGCATAATGCATTGCTTATTAAATGAGTAAACATGTTCTTGAAGTGACAGCTAAGCCTTCACTGATTTGCTTCTTCTTAATTACCCTAGACCTTAGTCACTCCAGGCTGTTGTAACAGTGTTCCACTGACCACATGGCTCATAAGCAACAAAAACTTACTTCTTCAAGTTCTACTGGATGGAAGTGCAAGGTCAGGGTGCCACAAAATTGAGATCTGGTGAGGCCTCTCCAGGTTGCATAGTACCAGTTTTCCACTGTATCTACAAGAGAAAAGGGATCTCTTAGTAGTCTACTTCATGAATCTGCAATTCGATTCATAAAGGCTTCATTTTGTGTGTATTTATGCACCCAAGTACCTACTACATTCTGTTGCCATTGCGTCAGCTCATTACTATCATAGCATATGAATTTTAAGTGGACATAAATGCTTTGTCCATAGCATTTATTTTTAAAACTTTACTTAGATTTATGTTCTATTTCAAATGATAATTTGGGGGAGGAATAAGTGAACTGCATGTTATAACAATTCAGAGTATACTAATAAAATCTTTTAAAAAGGTGTTAGTATGAAATTGCAATGCATGAAACAACTCCACTCATCATCAAATGTAAGTAAGAAATTGAAACACTCTACTTGGCAAGTATGTAAAATTTCTATGAAACCTTTGTGTACAAAGTGTGTGGTATTTAAGATGTAAAGTCATGGGGAAGTGATATGAATGGTCATTACACAAGAAAACTTAAAACGAATGAGTTAAATACCTAAAAGTTTTTGTTGAAGTATCGGAAGAGATTGGGAAAGGAGAAAGATTTTCCAGTTTTTGATAACAGCATGCAGCCTGATTATGGCATTTGGAGCAGGTCATTATATATTTTATTTGTGTTTCCAGTGAATAAACTACTTGAAAACATCTTAGTCTTACTTAGTTAGACTACCATATTGCAAGTTCATATCTTCTTGCCATAAAATAATGCTTCCACAAAACCAATATTGGTTTCATTTGAATTAGCTTACTGGCATCAGCCAGCCCTAACTAGACAAAGAAATTGCTTGGAAAATAGATAACAATAAAATAATACTATCCATCTCTACCTAAGAGCAAAAAAAGTAAAAACTTAAGGACTTCCATTGTTTGATTTTTATCTTTTTTATTTTATTGGTTCTGATTTTATTGTTCTAAGCTGATTTTGATTCATAGTAACAATTAAAAACAATATAATTATCAACCTTATAAATTATATTCAAGCACAGAAATTCTGCTCAAGGTATAGATTTTGATCTACTTTCTCTAAGAAAATATAGTTGTAGTCAAAACTAAACAAGTATATTTTAAAGGGAAAAAATCACATTTATTCAATCTGTTAGTTAGTTTCCTTTCCTTCCCTTTCCTCCTTCCCTCCCCTCTTTCCTCCCTTCTCTCCCCTCCCTCCTCCCTCCCTCCCTCCCTCCCTTCCCCACATGACAGGGTTCCTCTATGTGTATCCCTGGTTGTCCTAAAACTTGATCTGTAAATCACACTGGCCTTGAACTCAGAGAGGTCCACCTGCCTCAGCCTCCCAAGCTCGGCAGTGTTACTTTTCCTGTTAGAATGTGGTCCATGTTATTTTACATGATATCACCAGAAATGAAATTCTAAAAGCACTGCTTACCTATAAGTAAAACAATTACACTACCTTTATTGAATATTAATAGCTAAACAGCAATGGTGTTGAATACATAGCTATAGAATAGAGTACTGGTCAGTCATAGGGAAAATATCCCTCAGGTATTGTTATAGAACAATCTGAATATATTGCTTGATTAAAAAGCAAGGTACAGGACAAGAGGTATTTAGGTATTAAAATAATCTCTAGAAAGATTATTGCATAATTTACATTTGAGATTGTTTGGAGTGAAAAAGTGTATAGTCTTGTATAAGTGAAAAAGTTAGTTTTAGCCTGTTTTTCATTTAAATTTTGGAATAAGTTATATATTATGTGCTCAAAACAATGAGTAATGTACACCTTGGATAATAAACACAAAGCAACCTAGAGGCTCATTTTATAAGGGAAAGGTTAATTGTTAATAGTTAAAGGATAGCTTATTCAGTAGTGATGTTAAGGTAAACATACGAGCCATATAAAACACAGACGCACTGTGTCCTATGACTCAGTCACAAATCTCACAAAAGTGTAGTTGAATCATTATTTATTTTCTCAATTGCATAGTTCCTCCCCAGGGTCTAAACTTGAAATCAGCTAGACTCACTTCTTATCCTAGAACTCTGCCTACTTCAGTGGAAAAATGCATATGACTCATGATAGAAAGTAAGAATGGCCATTAGACACAAATGTCTCAATCTCTGTAATAGGAGAAACTACATGGATGTCTAATTTTCACATCAGACAGAAAAACAATTGAACTTTGGTAACAGCAAATTGTATAGAGTATAAGCAGTCTTGCTCTGACAGTAACCACCATCAATATGCCACATATTGCAAAGGGAAAACACCGTGGTAAGAACTTGTAAAAATTGTATACTGAGATTATGAAGACATGCACAAAATTTATTACAGGATTATAAGAGAATTTGCAGGTAAATAATTTTCTATTATCTTGTACCACTGAAATATTTAAATATGAGCTATATTCTATTTTTTCTTTTAAAAAATATAAAGACATGGGCAGGTTTATTTTAAAGTCTTCACATCAATATTATTTGCTATATTGTTGAGATTGGGGCATATTTTCTCCAGATCCTGATTCTTTATATCCCATGTTGTTTCAGTATTTTGTTGGAAAACTGCAAGCACACAAGAATGATATATTCATGAAATGCTTGTTACTACACATGAACTGCCTTTTTCAATTAAATGACAATGAAGTTAATCTAGTAACAATTCCGTAGGGTACAAAGTATTCCATATTCTCACAAGGCTTTAGCCATACCTCTGTTCAAGAAAATCTCTGACATCTGTCAAGGATTCAAATCCTCTTTCTCTTCTCTTATCACAAAATGCAACAGCAGTAATTGTTTTACAACAGATTCCAATGACACCTGAATGTAGTTATCCAATGCTTAGCTACACCCATAGGTACTAGGTCTAACTACTAGCATATTTGGCTGATGGCCTGAAAATTTTCTCCAATCAAGAAATTCCCTTTTAAAGACATCAGGATGATATGGCCCTCATGCTTCACTGCACAATGACAGACCAGAGCCATTACAAGGTCCCTTCAATTATTGGAGGTCAGGCCTCTATCTCTGCCTTCGCAAGATTAGAATTGCCACGGCCCTTCTATACTTAGAGAAGGGAGAAGATGTCAGGGGCAGCCTGCTTACACGAAGGCCTACAATCACATAGGCCTAAAATCAACAATAGGCCTGACATACATACATGCTAACACAAAGTCTTGGGTCTCTGCAGAAAAACACTGAAACAGATGGCTACAAGTTATTGTAAACAGGCAGCTTTTGTGGAAATTTGCCAGCCTGAGTAGTCATAGATCTTTAAATAGGTAGCCTAGGAGGATAGTACCAACTTAGATAAGGACAAGTGAATCAAGGCAGAGTCATAGTGACCCGTCCCCTGAACCTATACTCAGCTGATACCCTGTTCTGAAAGATATCTGTACTCCCCTGAACACCTATGCTCCAGTGTCATCCCTTTCCCCACGTCCTGCCTTTTTGTGTTTATAAACCCTGTGTGAATAAGTAAAAATTATGATTTGATTTAAGTAATTAAATAAAAAAATAATTTAAATTCAAGGACCAGAAAAGCCATTTATTATGTTTTTATTAATGTGTATATCAATATGACTTTAAATTTTGGCTTGTTAAAAAGTAGTTAGATTAATATATTAATAAATAAGTTAAGACATGCTGCTGGTATCATTCCAAAAAAAGAAAAAGAAAAAGAAAAAAGAAAAGAAAAGAAATTCCCTTTCTCCTTTCTTGATAACTGGATAGTGTACTCCTTCTTCCTAAGCTCTAACTTAAGGACTCCTGGGAGTGGATGGGCAATTGTCAGTATACTTAGTCTTCTGGTCAAAACAAAAGAGGTGCATTTCTGTACAGATGTAACTGGTTTTCCTCAGCATGATTAAATTCAGTGTACTTTCAAGAGTAATTTACTTGATAATTTACTCTAAGTAATGTATCAGACAGACTGATGTAGATCTGCAACAATTGAGATTTTAATTATACAACAACTATTATTAACTACTGGGTCAGTGTTATGTAACAGAACTGTATAGCATCTCTACTCCCATTTCTTCGTACTTTCCAGCTTTTGGCAACAACTAACATAGTGGTTCTCAACCTATAAGTTGTGACCATTTTGGGGGTCAAATGACCCTTTCACAGAGATTTTCTAGGACTATTGGAACACACTATTTATTTATTTATTTATTTATTTATTTATTTATTTATTTATTTATAGAAGAAAAAGTTTATTAGAGCTTAGAGTTCTGACGGGTTTAGAGTCCATGACCTTATGGCCAGAAGCATGGCAGCAGGTAGGCAGGACACTGGAGCAGTAGCTGAGAGCTTACCTTGGTATCTGCAAGTAGGAGACATGTAGATAGCTAACTGGGAATGGTGTAGCTGTTGAACCTCAAAGCCCGTCTCCCAGTGGCACATCTCTTGAAACAAGGTCACAATTCCTAACACTTCCCAAAGAGTTCAATTAACAGAAGACCAAGTGTTCAACCATATAAGCCCATGTGGGGCATTCTGATCAAACCACCACAGTGTGTGTGTGTGTGTGTGTGTGTGTGTGTGTGTGTGAACAACAACAACAACAATAGTAGTAGTAGTAATAATAATAATAATAATAATAATAAAAGAGGACATAAATTTGAGAGGGAGCAGAAACTGGAATTTGGTGTCAATTATATGCAATAACACTATGCCTAAAAATAATGTACATATTTTAGCACATGATATATTACTATAATATTAATGATCATTTCCACTATTGTAAAGAAGTTATTATGAGACTTTCTTTCTTCTTTTTGTTTTGTTGTTGGGTCTTTCTTCCTTTTTTCTTTCCCTTTCCTTCCTTCCTTCCTTCCTTCCTTTCCTTCCTTCCTTCCTTCCTTCTCTTTCTTTCTTTCTTTCTTTCTTTCTTTCTTTCTTTCCTCTTTCTATCTTTTTTTTTTTTGGAGACAGGGCCCTGGCTTTTCTGGAACTTACTCTCTAGACCAGATACATCTGCCTCTGTCTACTGAGAGCTGGGATAAAAGGCATGTGCCACCACTGCAGGGCAAGGTTTTCTTTTTCTTTTGCAATAATTGTTCTCTTTATTTTCAATTCTTTTTTGCCCTCCACAAACTCTCTATCCCCTACCCCTGCTTTTATGACAGTGATCCCCCACCCACCCATCCATCCATTCATGCCTCAGTACCCTAGCATCCCCCTACTCTGGGTCTTTGAGCCTGCACAGAATCAAGGGGCTTCCCTCCCAGTGATGCCAGTTAAGGCCATCCTCTGCTACATAAGCAGCTGGAGCTATGCGTCCCCCCATGTGTACTGTTTAGTTAGTGATTTAGTCCCTGGGAGCTTTAGGGGTCTCTTCGGTTGATACTGTTGCTCTTCCTATTGGGTTGCAAACCTCTTCAGCTCCTTCAGTCTGTCCCTTAACTCCTCCATTGGTGTCCCTGTGCTCAGTCATATGGTTGGCTGTGAGCATCCACATCTGTATTGGTCAGATATTTATAACATATTTATTCAAAACAGTAGCACAATTACAGTTATGAAGTAGCAAGGAATATAGTTTCATGGTTGGGGGTCACCACAACATGAGGAACTATAATGAAGTATCACAACATTGGGAAGGTTAAGACCACTGTACCTACATATGACCTGCTTTCAGTGTGACTATTTAGATACATTACACAAGTTGAATCCTACAAAATTTGTTCATCTATAATTTTGATATTTTACACCCTTGGGGTTATTCAAACTGTTGAATGTAGAAAGATGTCTTTTTTCTATAAAGCTGAAAACTATTTTAATATATCTATATAGTAGTTTTTCTTTGTGGCATTTAGGTTGCATACACATCTAAGCTATTATGGATAGTATTCAATGAAGATAGGAGGGCTAATATCAGGTCAAGATCCTGTTTCAAGACTTTGTATAAATGTCCAAAGGTATGCTTGTTGGATTACATGGTAGTTCTACTTCTAATGTTTGGGGAACATCCATACAATTATTACTTCTTAGAGACTAGGAAATTGTTATGTAGACCAGTCTGGCCTTAAACCTGTTTATGTAGCTGAGGATGATCTGAACTTCCAATTCTCCTGCTTTAACCTTCCAGGTTCTGGAATTATACTTCTGCACTGTTCTCATCTGGTTGATGATCCAAACCAAGTCTTTTGAACATGCCAGGCAAGTTCCCTATCAACTGAATTACATTCCCAGTCTGCAGAGCTTTTTCTGTAATTAACTTTCCTGATAAATGCAAAGTGATATGTCATTGTGATTTTTAATTTGCATTTTTCTGATTATTTGTGGTGCCAAGCACTTTTATGGTTTGAATCTTAAGTGTTCCCTGAAGGCCATGTGTTGAAGGCTTGGCAAGCTACCAGACTGTGGCCCTGGTGCCTGGTGGAAGGAGCTCCAGGAGGTAGACCCAAAGGAAGTAAATTATTGCAGATGTGCTTTGCACTCTCTCCCTTCCTCCCTCTCTTTCTCCTTCTCTTCTTCCCTTCTTTTTCTTCACCTTCTTTCTCTCCTTACCTTATTTCCTGCCACAAGGTGAACAGACCTCTTCAATCATATATATATGTGTGTGTGTGTGTGTGTATGTGTATACACACACAATATATACACACACACATATATATGCATTATAATTTATATAATAATGCATATTGAGTATATATATGAGCATATCATTATGATACACACACACACACAATCTACTCAAATAATAGCCAAGGCCACAGTAACAAGGACAAGCAACCATAGCTGGAAACCTCTGAAATGGATGCAAAATATGTCTTCTATCCTTTCAGAGTGTTTCAGGTGTTCTTGTACAGGACTGAAAAATCTACCAATACAACTACCCTTTCATAGGTATTTTGGACATTTGTGTATCTTTTACTTGGGTAATATATTCTTTACATGTTTTATTTTTGAAATTAAAATACAATTATATCATTCCCTTCATTCTTTTCCTTCTCCTAACCCCTACCATGTACTTGCCTTGCTCTATCACAAACACATTGCCTTTTTTTCTTTAACTTTATATACATAACTCATCCTAAGATTCTTCATTATATCTTTATCATAGAAATTTGGGGATTCAAATTAAGATTTGTTATGATTAATATTAATATTAAAGAGAAAATATTTAATACAATATAGGTATCAGTAAAGGCTGGCTACTGTTTTCTATTCTCATGTCATAAATATGAAATTTTCTAAATGTTAGAAGGGTTAAGTGTAACATAGGCAACAAAACACTCCCCCCCTCCAGTTTGATCACCATCTTCTTGAATGTTTGGTCTGGGGCACTGGCATTAGCCTTTTGGGATCAGTCCTTAAGCTTTATGCTTCCTTATCCTAGCCATAATTTTAGTATTTATTACTGATCTGAGCAAGAGCATGTTCAAGAAATGGTAAGATAGAGATGTTTTGTAATTAACTGAGAGTAGGGTGAGATGAGACTTCAAACAAAGGTTTGAGAGTTATCTAATGCTATTGGTTACCTACTACTGTGTTGTAAATGACAAGACAGCAATCCGGTTAAAAGCCCATGCATTTTCTCTCTCATGAACTCTGTGGGCCAGGAATGCAGACCCAACTTAGCTAGGCTTTCTGCATCCAATTCTTCCATGGGCTTACATTTATAGAGTTGACTAGCCCATAATCACCTCTGAAGCCTTGAATGGGAGATGATCTGATTCCAACCTCAAGAGCTTGTGATCAAATTCTGTTTGCCAAAGGCTATTTCCTAGAAGTCTGTTGATAAAAAGTGTGCCTCAGTTCTTTGCCACATGGAACTTTCCAGCAGTTTGGTTCACCTGTGTCTAAAAAGTGAAAACCATAGAGAGAATTTAGTAAGATGGACCTTGTGTTCTTACATACTCTAATCACCAAAGAGGCTGCCTGTTGCCTTTTTTTGATTTAGGTGGTTGGAAGAAAGTCACCTGATAGTGCTACACACAGGGGCAAAGATTCGTAGTAGGGGTGAATGCCACAGATCTAGAGTCACGAAAAATGAATGAGGATCTATCCATCCTATAATTTTAAATCGACCATGGAAGGGAAGACAGCCCGGCTAAACTGCAAGCATCATTCTCTAGTTTCTTCGATTTTTTTTTTTGACTCAGAAATTTCTAACATAAAATTAGCTTTGATTTAAACAAAAATATTCAAAAATGTTTAAGGCTTTCAAACCTCATGGATAGCAATAGAACAGGAAGGAAATTGATGTTATCCATGACTAGCTGAATTGCATAGATGCACAAAATTCAGATTACATTAACTTTACAGAGACCAATCTAAATAACTGATCTTGACACACTTAATTCAACATATATGCATCAGAATACTGTTTTTCATATCGTAGGGGCTTAATCCCTCTTTGAAAATGAACCATATAGAATTAGATTTAAATGTGTAGATTTCAATTATCCTTGCTAGTTCTCTTCATGCTCAAACTTTTACCAAAGGCTATTCTGCTACTGCTTACAAATGTAATGAAGAATTTATTCCTCAAAGTAGAAATGAAATTGACTATAAAAAGTCAGAGTCCATGCTGTTATTACTCACAGCTAACAGAATTGTGCTTCTAAGTGGCCAAGAGCTACCTTCTTTCTAATCTGAGAGGATGTTCCAGGCCAACAAATGGAAAATAGAGTCATATTCAGGTGCAGCCAAGGAGTTAGGATACTGGAATGAAACTGTGCCTCACTAGTTGCCTGACATGGATGACTGAGGTCATCTAAAGTAATGCTTTAAAATTCACAGATAAAACAATCACAGGGTGGGTTAGGAAATTTTATGCCTTTTGACCAGGATCACAACCCACATCCGTTACAGTGAATTGCAATTGGATATTATTCAAAAGGTGATTTTCTTTGCCAGTATAGAAGAAGAAAAAAAAAAGAAGAAGAAGAAAAGAAAGAAATAATTGAACACTGCATTATTCATTATTTCAGAATAAATGAAAATAGAAGGCACTGAGGGTAGAAAATGACTTTTCAGCAAAATTTAGGTTTCTATATAACCAGGCTGTCAACTACAAAGCATGAGCCCAATGCAACATAATTCCATCTCACAAATGAATAACTATTTAATTCCTAAGTCACTTTTTCCACAACACAACTAAAACAACTGGTCTTTTCTTGTTATGTTTCTCATCCTATGCAATATTAACCAAGCCATCAAGGGAAGAGAATTCTACCATTTTATCTGTAAGTTTTGATAGCTTTCAATATATAGCACATGGCATTGTATTGTAATTCTGGTTTGCTTTATTAATGCTTGAGAATTTCATACATATATACAGCAAAATAATAAAAAGATCTACCCTTATTTCCCCCTCTATATCTTTCCCAACACATTCTCTTTCCAAATTCATATTTGTGAAAACCTAGTATGTTCAGTTGGTGCTGCTGATTTGTCCATGAGAGTGTGGGTACACACTGGAATATGTAAAACCTAATTCCATATCCCAGTCCATTATTACCTTCTTAGTGTTTATAAAGGAAAGTATTTATATGGGGCTGGCTTACAGTTCAAAATGTTTAGTCTATTTTCATCATGATGTGAAGCTTGGCAGTATGTAGGCAGACATGGTGCTGGAGAAGTAAGGTGAGAGTATTACATCTGGAAGATAGAGTGAAAGAGGGCCTGGCTTGAGCATCTGAGACCTCAAAGCCTACTCCCAGTGACATACTTCCTCCAATAAAGACACACCTTCTACAAAGCCACACCTTTTAATAGCACACAAGTCCCCATGTGCCTATGGTGGTCATTTGCATTCAAACTACCACACTTGCCTATAATAACTCTTCAGTAAGGAGTAGGGCCTCCAGAGTACCTCCCTTATTTATACTAGAATTTTGGTTGGCTTGATCTTGTGCAGGTTATATGAGGTAAGCATAAATGCTATGAGTTAATGAGCATGGTAGTCATATCATATGTAAAAGACAGCATTTTATGACCACCCCTTCTCCCTACTCTTAAATTCTATCTTTCTCCTCTTCCTTTGTGTTTCTTGATCCATAGTAGGATGAAAAGAAAGGTTAATAAAGATGTTTGATTTAGGCCTGAGAACTCAGTTTCTTATTTTCAGCAATTTGACCAGATATTTATCTCTGCATTGATTGCTTCTTATTGCAAAAATATGATTTTATGGTGAAAGTTGTATGGGCCAGGTCTATGCGTGTAAACCTAAACATTTACATGGCAGTTTGATAACAAGATCATTTAGCATTGCTATTTTACTAAGAACAAGTTCTACTCTAGGCTTCACATCCTTTCCAGCCCTGTTGACCAGAATTACAGCAATAGCCACAAAATTTCTTCCCATTGAATAGGTCTCAAATCCAATCAAAAAGTGGTTACTTACCCCAAAACAGTGGTGCCACAATTGCACCCGTGAGTACATCTTACCTGGCAGAGCACTGTGGAAGCTACCCAGCAAATAGGAAATCTTATGGTTGGTTAGAGGTTGGTTTGTCTATGTCCTGCAGCAAATAAATGTATGGTATCTTCAGCAAAATATCATATAGCTGTGATTATATCTTTCCTGGAAAAATAGGGAGTCATGATAGATTTTTAGTCAAGAATGTAATTATTCACATATAGTGTTTTCTAATAAGCAATATACCAAGTTTTATACACACATAAGTGAATTTCTCAGCCCTCACAAGAGAAGCTTCTTTTTTAAGTATATGGTCAAAATATAAAGACCAACAACTGGCCAGTGCAGGGAGTAAGAGACAGTGGAGGCCTAAGTTACCAATGGGACGTCCATATCATAGTCTCTACCCTCAAAGTTCAGGTGGCATCATGGAAAAGGGAATAGAAAGACTGGAAGAGTCAGTTGGAGTAGAAACCTGCAGCTAAACAATATTTTCCAGACATGACAGGAATGTTGCACACATGAATACACAATGACTATGATTGCATGTATATGACCTGCACAAAACCAAGACAATCCAAATAACAGCATGAATGAAGGAGAAACCATAAAGTCCTGAGGAGTTATAAGCAATGGATGGCTGCTGGGTGAGGGGACTCGGTTTTCTTCAGGGACATGTTTGTTAAGAAGTCCTTCATGCTTTAGTAGATAATCCTCCACCCATACACATACAAGAATCATTTAGTGAACTTGGCAAATTAAAAATGGAGCAGAGCACATGGAATATGGTGGGGAGGAAGAATGGAAGGGGGAGGTGAGTTTAGTTGTATCTGTGTAAGAAATTTTTTAGCAATAAAAACAGAAAAATATTTCTCTAGATACAAAGCTATTTGTAGCTTTAAGAATCTAAGTGGAAAAAAAAGGCAAAGACTTAGGAGTTTTTGAGGATCTAGATGAACAAATTGTTATTTGTTCACATATTTTCTTTCAATGAACAAAAAGTCTCAAAAATAAATATAATATTAATTTAACAAATGAGAAATTTATAGTTAAGAAATCATCGAAATGACAAAACTTATATCTTATATATCTCCAGTGGGAGAATAATAGGGTGCACTTCAAACACAAAGCCATTTGAGCGTCACAACATTCATTTCAGTGTGATAGTTAAAGAAACTTCAGTTCAGAGTGTTAAAAGAACTGCAAGGTATTGTATATCAGAGAAGAAGTTGAGTTGGACTCATGTGTTAGTGATTCTTACTTTTTCCCACTAACAGCATAAAATCCCTTTAAATGTGACTTCTTTTAAAAGCATTACAGGATTCTCATACTCCCTTCCAAGGAGAGAGAAGGATGTTATTTTTAAAACTTTTGTGTTCCTGAGTAATGCATCTAGGAAAAAATGTCTCAAGAGTTAAATTTGTCTGTAATAAAATAAAGTTAGTAAGACTAAACATTTGGGACACTTCCCTTAGTTCAGTTGTTATATTGCAGGTCTGCTCCATTGTGAAGCCTTTATATTTTTTAATTAAAACATTTCGTGATTTGTTGTTGCATCATAATAAAATAGAAAGAGGAATGAATGACTGCAAGAGCATACCGAACAATGAGGTATCAAGCAAGGCTTATTGCTTCATTCTCCCTAGTATCAGGCTCTACTCTGATAGTCACATGATGTCCCCAGTCTGTCTCAAGTTGTAGATTTGGGATGATGGGCATGTCTCCATGAATCTGTTTAGTAGAACAGTAGCCAACATTGTCCCATCACCGCTCAAGACGTTTATGTTTCTCTCTGGTCACTGACAGACCCTCTGACTCATGATGCTCCTTTGTATCTTTCCCACACTTTCCCTTCATTACTCCATTACAACACACAAGTTGAATGTGGAATGTGGAATGTGGAATTTCCGTTGCCGCTCTTGAAGAGCTACAGATGCTGTGCAGTGGTTAGGAAGCTCCAGCGAAGCAACTAACTTCGAGGCAGACTAGCAGTCACTATAATAAGCCTGTGATCTTCACAAGGCTGCTAGATATATCAAAAGTCTCAGCTTTTTAAGGGAAAATGTGGTCAATGAGTATACCTTCCTCTGAGTTGTTGTAGGAATATTAGCTAGATGAAATAGAAAGCACTGTGGGTTTACCTCCTGACATATTGTCTTTAGTATATCAAATATCAGGAAGAAAATGCCTTTCCATTTGGCTGTTCAGATTATATGTACTTATAATTCAAAATTCAGAAATAGAAACCATTATTTTCTTAATAAGATAGCATTTCATAGTCTGGATAGGAGGGCAGTGATATCTATGTGATAATCCTGGCAAGCTTAGAAATTTTTGGTATTGACTGTGTCATGTGACCACTTCAAAGGGTTGGTGTGAGTGAGGAAATCAGGAGAGGGTCACGATGACATCATCTAATCCATAGAGAGGGTGGAAGAAGAGAATAAGACAAAGCAAGAATTGTGCATTGCTGTGAATCTCTAAATAACTAGACCAACATTGGTTAATGACTGTAGGATAACATTATGAACCAGAGGAAACATTTAAAAAAAAACTTTCAAATGCATGTTTTCTTCTATATGAAATCAAAATGTAGAGATAAAATGGGAAGGACAACTAAAGGCCTAATCTGATTTTCATCTAATCAGAGAAGCAAAGGAATAATTAGTGCCAGAGAAACTTAGAGCTGGGTCTCAACAATGCTAGAAATATGGACATAAGCAGATAGCTAATTAGGTTAATCAGGGTTTCCCACAATACATAATTAGTCCAATCCTGAACTGCTTTGTAAGATTCTTTATACCCTCTCTCATCCATTACTCAAATGTTTACTTCAAACCTTCTACTTTTGCTACAGATAAACAGGGTTGAAAAACATTACTCATTCCTTTTGGAAACATGGAAATGACAGGATAGTACTTAGTCAAATAAAGGAATATTTTCCTAAGCCTGTTTGTCTCTCTTGTATTTGACTAAGACCTCATGAATTCTCTTGTTTCAGGAACAAATTCATAAGAGTAACACTATTCAAAAAAAAAAAAACACATTAATTGCCAGTGCTTCCTATTTCAGATTTTTGCAAAAGGTTTTTTGAAGTTAAATTTTCTTATTTAATATTTTTCATTCAGTTTTAATTACATTTTATACCTCTACTGATTTTCCATCTACTTACCTCCTAATTTTATATTCTCTTTCTTTAAACACACACACACAACACACACACACACACATCATAAATAAAAATCAAAAGAAACAAAGAGAAAACCAGTAAGGCAAAAAAAAAAAAGAAAAAGTCAAAATACAAGTACCCACAAACAAACAAACAAACACACTGAGCTTATTTTGAGTTTGCATTAGTTTTGTGTTAGCCAGCTACTTCTGGGCATGAGATGTGTTCTGGAGTATGATTGATAGACCCAGTGACACTCCATTGGAGAAAATTGATTTTTAATTTACCATCAGGTATCAGCTACAAATAACTTCTTGGTCAAAGATGAGAGCCTGTGTCTACTCACCTCTCTCAGTGATAGGACTCCATGAGCAATGAAGCTGTACAGGTCTTGTGTGTGTTGCCACACCTCTGTGCATTCATATGTATGTCAGCCCTGCTGTGTCTATCTTTCCTTAGAGTCATCTATCCTCTCTGGTTCTTACAATCTTTCCACCTCTTCTGTATAGATCTCTAAGGCCTGTTTGGAAGAGTAGAAGTAAATCCTTCTGAAATCCAGGTATAATTTTAAGCAGACCATGTTATCATAATCATATATGAAATATGTGGGTGAGTAGGGGATAAGAAGGGGGTAAAGAAGGGAGGGGAGAAGGGAGAATTCTTTTGTCTCTTCCTCTACATTTTTCTTCTTTATGACTATGTACAGGCCAAAAAATGGAGATAAATATGAAACTTAGATAATATAACTGCATTATATAAATTGAATGTCACATATGTAAGAATGTTTAGAAATGTTCACATGAAAAGAACAAGGAAATACAGAAGGTAATTAGGGAGGTCAAAAAGTTTCCTTTCTCGTCTTTTGTCTTCAAATGTAACAGATTTTAAGCTAATGATTAAAAATACATTATGTGAAGACACTGGCAATATCACTAGAAAAGAACATGAGATATGACCATCTCAAGTAATAAATTAGGAACATAATTAAATAACTGACTACCCACTTCCTCAACCTTTAAGCCAAATGCTATAATCTGGGATTTAAAATTAATAAGGAAACCATAGAAACAGATACTGAGGAATACTTCCAAAGAAACCTTGCTTCATTTCACTGTAATCTTAAAAAGTAGATATTTGAGTGGGCAGTGAATCAGATAAGTACTCTGAAACATGACATTAATTTATTACCAACCAAAATTAAATAAGCTCTGAAGGAGTGTATTACAAAAAATTAAAAGCTGGAACCAATTAGAGATGTTCCTAGCACAAGGTTACCCAATTCCCCTAGAGGATCTATAAACCATCAGGCAACATTGTGTTCCATGATGTGTCAAATCAAAATGAAAATATAACTAGATATTGTGGGTTACTGTTGGAAAAACGCTTTATCAAGACACACCTCAACTGCAGGTCAAATCCTCTATTAAGCAAAAATTTATTTGTATTTTTCAGCAACTGCTTGACTCAAATTTACAGATTCCTTCCTGGGTCCCAACAAAAAGCTATTACCATGAGTGTAGCTCAAGAAAGATTTTTCTCCCAGGATAAAAAGTGCTTCCTTAATGTCTGATCTTACTCCATTCTTAGAACATCATTTAAATATAATTGTTGCTAGAGATAGATTAGCATGAAGATACATGTAAATATTCCATATATACATCTGTATGTGTTTGTATACATACATTTGTGTGAGAGCAAGAGACAAAATAAGAAAGGAGGAGTGCAGAATAGAATTAAAAGTGAGTTCCCAAGTTCTCAATTGAGATGCAACTCAAGGTCATGTAATAGACACTATACCCAATCCTTGTCTGCATGAATCTACTTGACTTGTTTTTGAATCCCTTATAGTGTTAAAGAACACTAGTCTAGAGAAATGGGGCCACCCACAGAGTGTTGAGACTTGCCAGTGACTGGCCCAACTTGAGACCCACCCCATGGGAAAGAGCCAACCTCTGACACTATTAATGATAATCTGCTATGCTTCCAGACAGAAGCCTAGCATAATTGTCTTCTGAGAGGCTTCATTCAGCAGCTAATGGAAACAGATGCAGAGACACATAGCCAAACCATAGGTGGAGGTCAAGAAGAATATGGGAGAGTAGGGGAAGGATTGAGAAAGCCAGGGCCATCTAGGACAAGAGGATCTACACAGTAAACTAACCTGAGTTCATGGGTTCACAGAGACTGAACCATAAATCAAAAAGCATCCACGGACTGGACTTAGGTCCTCTATACAGAGGTAAAAAACATGCAGCTTGTTCTTCTTGTGGGTCCCTTAAAAATGATAGCAGGCACTGTCTCTGGTGATGTTTCTTGTCTTTGTATCCCTTTCCTATAGTAGGGCTGTCTTTTCGGATTTCAGTGGGAGAGGATTCACTTAATCTTGCTGCAATTTGACATGCCAGACTGGGTTGGTATCCATGGATAGGCCTCCCCTTCTCTGAGAAAAAGGGAATGGGGAAGAGAGTATGAGGGTGAGAATGGGAGGAGAGGAGGTAGGGGGCTTTGATCAGTCTGTTAGTGAATTAATTAATTAATTAAGGGAAATTTTTAAAAAATAATCAAGATAATCCTCTACAAACATTGCCATGAACCTACCTAATCTAGTTAATTTCTCATTAGTATTCTCTTTCCAAATGCTTCTTTGTTGTATTGACAGTTAAGCTAACTAGTACATCAGTTATCTTTCAGTAAATCAGTGAATGCATCATCTAGCTACTGTGAGCTTGGCTGCTAAAAACTCTCAGAGAATTATTTTTATATAACAGGGGCCCAAGGATGACTGAGAAAGGAGCACTGTCCATTGAGCAAATCAATATAAGGACATGAAGGCCTAGATACTTGACTGAAGAGGGTAAGAACTACAAGGTTGTCACAGTCTACAGCTTCTCCTGGAGATGAAAGTGAACTTAGACTTAGACAAATTCACATTTTTTTGTTCTGTTTCTTTCTACACCAATCTGCTTCCTTTACAGGTTTCCCTTAAAAGTTCTTCATCAAATCTGTTGACCCATATCTTCCAATTCAAGCTGTGATTTTAAGAAATCTGATCTCAGACATAGCTCTAGGCACACTGATTCTTTTGAGACATATATCTGAATTCTTGTATAAAACTAGGAGATACATACGAATTGAATGAAACCACCCAAGGCTTCATATATAATACTAAGTTTAGTTCCAGAGTAATAGCAAACAGCCAATAGAAATTGTAGATCTGATTTAGTATGTGAGTGCATTTCCTCGCTCATTTTGGACTTAGTATGTGAATTCTTAAAGAAGAAAGGGCTGGGTCTAGAGATGTCTGTTATCCTTATCACCTAATACCAACCTTCTCCAAGACCAATAAACCGTAAGTCATTGGTCGAAGTCATAAAATTGAAGGGGTCATGAAGATGCACGTCTCTACCCCACTCAGTCCTACAATGATGGAGATAATTAAACAACAGATCATCTTTGAAGGAATACTTTTTCTAAGAGTCATCAGAAACTGATGACTGTCTCACAAAACCCAGTAACCTCTTTTCACCTGTCTAAGTTTTAGCTTTCCACAAGAACATTTCCTATTCCTCTCTTTCCTCCTACACCCATAGTAAATCAGCATTAGGCTGGCAAATAGCAAGCTAACTCTAGGAAATGAAGATAGGACATTTTCCCAGTTGCTGCAGTTTATCACCAGAGATTAAAACAAATGTGAGTCTCAGCTCCCTATTGTATCCCTTGCAAACGATCCCATTGCTCTTCTTTAAGGAAGATATATGCATATCAGATTCCACCAAACGAATTCACAAATTCATCCAGAAGGACAAGGACACTTACATTATTCAAAAGCATGTGATATATCGAAATTAGTCTAAAGATACAAGTTTTTTTTTCTTTTGCATCTGCCTATATCTTCCTAAAGAAATGTCAAGACTTCCGTGATTTAAAGAATGATACCATTCTCTCACTGCTCTGATTATCCTCTCATTAATGAGTGATCATTTCAAAGTTAAGTCAGAAAACAAAAAGACAATCAACTCTTCACAAACACAGTCTGTTTTAGGATAGACATAGCCTTTTGATGAGAAAAGGCCCACTAGGTTTCTACCATTCAAATGTGTCAAATGAGCAGGATCCACTCTTAACAAAATAACATTACTCTATCATCATTTCTAACGGGATTAAATATTTAGTGAATGTTCATATTTGATCAGCTCTTCTGGCATCTTGCAGGTATCAATTAAATGTCAATTACAAGGCTACAAGCACAACTAATATGGCACAGAATTGACTATGGGCAATGGGGACATGGAGTACAAAGAAATTTATGTCTAATATTGAATCTGTTTTCCATCTAATCTGACTTAGATCATTGGAACATTGAGTAATTTCAATATGTGTCCTGCCTGAGTACAAATAAAGTACTGAGACCTGGGAATCTCTGATGCTTACTGTGTATACCTCTGAATACATAGAGTTCCGCTGTCTATAGAAGTGAGGATTGAGCTATTGTTCTATATTCTGTGTTTCACTTATAAGAATGAAGGGTAAGAACCAAATATAGGGCAATATAAAATGAGTTTTAAAAATTAAAATGAAATTGGACCAACTTTCACATGAAAATTATTAATAAAGAGTTGGTTTATTAGAATACCCAGTCATAAAGATACATAATTCAAACCACTGTGTTGTCTTATCTAATTTGGAGGCAGAGACAAGAGACTGACATAAGGTTGAAGCCATTATATGATACAGGGTGAGACTAATAAAAAGAACAGAAGCTATGGAGGTGGGCGGGGAGAAAAGAAACCTGTCTCTTCCTCCTCTCCTTTTATTGGGCACATAGTAGGTACTCAATAAATTATGATGAAATGAAAAACACCTCAGAAGAAATTCTGGTGTTCATTTTATGGTAGAAGCATCTACAATACAATTTGTGGAATAGTTAAGTTCTATCAAGAGACCTGGAAAGAAATTTGCTAATATCTCATATGTTCTTCTGGAGCTTCTACTATTTCTCTCTGATGGGGCTTCTGTCAAGGTGAAAGAAAGGAACCCAATTTTTCCACGAATAGCTGCCCACCACCTTCATACTATTCTGCAGAAAATTCTATTATTATAGAGTATTCTAGACAGCAGCAAGATGGGAGATTACAGGTACTCACTGGCCAGGTACATTGTGGTATCATGCTAATTTTAAAGCTTGGGAAGCTACATTCTCCTTGGGCCCTCATCCTATCAACCCTTCATGAGGATGTTTGCTCTGTGTTTGGCTCCTTCTCTTGTCAAGTACAAGCAGAGGTAATGGGGATTAACAATGTGGTGTGTTGATCAAGCCTAAATTTCCAACTTCAGTTTGAAAACCTCCACATTGGAGCCAGTATTTCATACAAAATCTACTAAATCTGTGTGTGTGTGTGTGTGTGTGTGTGTGTGTGTGTGTAAATATATATATAATATGGTTGATTAGAATATATGTGTGTACGTGCATGTGTGATTACTCATGACATGATTTAAACACTTTTTTCAAAGCTGAACCATAGCAAATTGCTTCCATTTTAAACAGTAAATTCATTTTCCAGCATGCGGTCTGTATCTCAGTAATCCATTTGAGATTTTGGGGCTAAAACAGATCTGTTTACATTTGCAAACTGAAAGACATAGTTGCAATATAAATTAAGAAAAAGCAAGCACTGCATTTTAGAATAACATGGAAAAAGACCATCAAACCAGAATTCATTTTAAACAAGTCACTGCTGGACGGTGGGTTGAGTATGATTACTAGTTCCGGGAATCCATTAGGAAACAGATAAATTAAACATTGCCCCGGAAAACTGATACATTGAGGCAGATTCATTTATCTGTTGAATGACAAATAAAGTCAATTTTGGGAAAGTGAGTTGGTATATCTGGGGAAAAGATTTTTCTAAGGAGTCACTGAAAGCAGACTATATTAAAAATTAAAAAGCATAGAGTAGAAATATTAAAAATCATTTGGGATGTTGTAGATATAGGTTGTGTCTATATAGCTCAACAGGGGAAACGCTTATTAGTTCCTGCTCAGCATTGTTCTTGGTCAACATGAAACACCCACATTCTTTTTGCATGCCAAAGTTCAAAGCAGACAGTGAGGCTCCCTGCAGGTCTATCCACATGGCTGGTTATTGTTGGCTTCCTGTGTTGGGGTAGCATCTCTCCCCTACAGTTTCCACAGCCAGGTACTCATCCATCATTGTTGGCTCCTGTGCTAGGTAAAGGTTTCGCTTGATGATGAATAATGATACCAGGTTCCCCTGCAGGATATCCCACAATCGATGTAGAAAGGCAATGGGGACTGTCATAGATTTTAACCTGTCTTCATAAGCTCCAGACAGCCTTGAAGGTCCTATTTATTCTGGCTTAGTCATTTGACATCCATCCTTCTCAGCATCTTGTGGACTTCTGTCTCTACCCTCTGAGCCAGAGGAAACAGCTTTACATAATGGGTTAGCTCACCTGCAACTCTTTAAATCCAGACATCTCAGCAAATGCCTCAGTATAAGGCAGGTCTGGCATGGCTTTGTTAGGGAGAGAATGACATGGGTCCTGCCCCTAGGACAGGGCAAGCAGGTATGGGCCCTGAGTCCAGAAGGCAAAGGTGTGGTTAATGTCTCAGCAAAATGGTAAATGCTGGGACTCTCAGGACTTCACTTAAGGCTGTGGCAAAGAACTCTAAAAACATGAGTTTGAAGATATATGTGCAACTTTGCAACTATGCAAAAAATAAGGATGCAATATGAGTTATATGAGGGGCTTCGGGAATCTAAAGGAATAAAAGCAACTTCATTAACGAGACAAAGGCAGGCAGATATGAAGGCAGGCAGATTCCTGAGTTCAAGGTCAGCCTGGGACACAGCAAGTACAGGCCCAGGTGTTGTGGAAATGATCATTTCAGGGCAGGGTCCCACCCAACTACTTTATCATCTGTGCTTAACAGAGGCAGGCAAATCTCTGAATTCTTTTGCAGTGTTAAGAGAAAATGTGTGCTTGCTGTCTCCTAAGAATTAAGCGGCTGGGATAATGGAATGTTGATTCATAGGATGATCAAAAAGAGACAGAGTAAATGACTGGATTGATAAGTAAAATGAAAAACTGGGTTTATGATCTGCAAGAGATGAGCCATTCAGAGAATTCTTTAGGCTAGTAGGAAAGAACTTCTTGGTGAACTGTCTCAAGTAGAAAATAAAGAGCTGTCTGGAGATCTCTACAGAAAGCAGAACAGAGAGAGCAGTCTCAAAGCTGCCTTACATGGAACAGAGGCCGGACCCACGAGGCTTGGACCCATGATTTGATTTCAAATCATTGCTTTTCACTGCTCAAAGACATTTTTGCAGAAGCCCTCTCCAAGCTGAGGCTGGTCCTGGACAAGTATGCTAATACATATATTGAAGTTTGGGTTTCCATGATCAACCCTGGATAGAAACACAGTGTCAGAGTGGTGAGAAAATAATTGAAAATCATTCAGAAACAGTATCTTTCTTTCATGACTCCCCCTGCCACACACACATAAAATAATATGTTTATACTGGCTTCTATCACAGCAGTTTTCTACAGACCAGTCAATGAAAGGCCTTATCTGTTCTATTTAAGAACTGTAAGATTGCACCAGGGATAAATCAGATTTCTGAGAAGTTTGTTACAGTTTTATAATTTTTCTATAACTTTGAAGCTACTGCTCACATGTAAAAAAACTATGTGATAGTTGAGAATACACTGTGTGTTTCTATCTGACATTTCAAATATATCCAGTGTCAGACCTTATCTAAGTGACATCATTATTCTTAGTGCTGATACTCAACATTTAAATCTGCGCTTTGTGTACAAGTTTTGATGCCATTTTTTATCCTGAACCTTTCTTCTCAAAAGATAAAAAACAGAAAGAAAGAAAGAAAAGAGAAGGAAGGAAAGAAAGAAGAAAGAAAGAAAGAAAGAAAGAAAGAAGAAAGAAAGAAAAGAAAGAAAGAAGAAAGAAAGAATCAGGAAAGAATATGAGTTGATTTATTAGTGACTCCTTCTCTTATTGCTGTACCCTACAAAAGCCATTTAAGAAGGGAGGCACTTATTCTGGCTCACCATATAAGAAGGATACAGCATACCATAACTGTGAAGGCATGGGAGCATGAGCACGAGGTGATGCTTTGTATTGTACCTGGAGTCCAGAAGCAGAAGCATGAATGCTGGAGCTATGTTTGTTTTCTCATTTTTATTCAGTCTGAAAATCCTAGACCATAGAATAATCCTGTCCATCTCCAAGTTGGATTCTCCCACTTTGGTTAAACCTTTCTGGAAGTGCTATCACGAACATGCCAGCAGTTGTTTTGGTTGTGATTCTAAATCTAGTTCCACACTGACAGTGGACACCAACCTCAGCAATCGGCAGATAGGGAGGATGCAGGGAGGGACATTTCCGGGACCCACTCTATCACATTTCTGCTTTTTAATTGTAGGAGATTCTCTCCAGTTCTCCATGATTGGTACTATCGTTCTGACTGTAAAATGGAGGAAATGGAGATTAGATTGGGTGAAGCTGAATTCATACCTCATTCTGAATGAGGCCAGCAGCTGCCTACTACTTCTCTAGAGCAAAGAAAGTTAGCAGTTCTGAAGCTGGGTGGCCATAATTCTAGCTTTCCATCCTTATTTATTATGGCTTAGCTTTATTCTGCTTCTTTATTGGAAAGGAAGTCTCCTTCTACCTTGAAGGAAGTATTGGAGGACATTTCTTAACAAGACCTTAGCAAGGCTTGTTGAGAATACTTACCATATTGTGACTTTCTCTTCTATTTTTGATAACCAGATCTTACTGTATTTATTTTATACCACACCTTGACTCTACCCTCAGATTAATTGAAACCCTGTCTTGTTAGTCGTTCGATAAAGCACGAGAGCCCAAGTGTACCAGACATAATATTAAACATTAAGATTAATGAATAATACATGGAATCTGCCCACAATGAGGTGATATTTCTAGCACAAGAGATAGCCATGTAAAATAAAATTGCAGCATTAATACTAATATAATTTGAGAATGTGCAAGGACAGTGGGGACCAACTCTACTGGGAGAGAAAGTAAGACAGGCTTCATAAAAGCAGCTCCATTGCAGTTAGGACTTGAAGGACGAAGAAGAGTTTCCAAGGTGAAAGTCTTATAATAGAAGTAAAAACATGTGCACAAGGATTGCGAAGGGGAGCAGACTCATGCTCTGCAAATACAGTAGTGTGCTTTATTGGAAGAAAGAGACTGGAAGGTGAAAATTGACAATGCCAGAAAAGTTCTTGGATCATTTTAGAGCGTTTAGATTTTTATCAGGCAATGAATGTTATTAGAATATTTAGTTAGTGAAAGAGCATACTTACAATTTGTCAGTCGACACCTGTCAAAAAATCATCAGATCCTACTACAAAGGCCTATACTCAACAAAACTGGAAAATCTGGATGAAATGGACAATTTTCTAGACAGAAACCAGGTACCAAAGTTAAATGAGGAGCAAATAAACCATCTAAACAGTCCCATAACCCCTAAAGAAATAGCAGCAGTCATTAAAAGTCTCCCCACCAAAAGAAGCCCAGGACCAGATGGTTTTTATGCAGAATTCTATCAGACCTTCAAGGAAGACCTAATAACAATTCTCTTCAAACTATTCCACAAAATAGAAACAGAAGGAACACTACCCAATTCGTTCTATGAAGCTACAATCACACTCATACCTAAACCTCACAAAGACCCAACAAAGAAAGAGAACTTCAGACCAATCTCTCTTATGAATATCGATGCAAAAATACTCAATAAAATTCTAGCAAACCGAATCCAAGAACACATCAAAACAATCATCCATCATGATCAAGGGCTTTATCCCAGGAATGCAGGATGGTTCAATATTGAGAAACCATCAATGTAATCCACTATATAAACAAACTCAAAGAAAAAAAACACATGATCATCTCACTAGATGCTGAGAAAGCATTTGAAAAATTCAACATCCCTTCATGGTAAAAGTCTTGGAAAGAACTAGGAATTCAAGGCCATACCTAAACATAGTAAAAGCAATATACAGCAAACCAGTAGCCAACATCAAACAAATGGAGAGAAACTTGAAGCATTCCCACTAAGATCAGGGACTAGACAAGGCTGTCCACTCTCTCCCTACCTATTCAATATAGTACTGGAAGTCCTAGCCAGAGCAATTAGACAACAAAAGGAAGTTAAAGGAATACAAATAGGAAAGGAAGAAGTCAAAATATCACTATTCGAAGATGATATGATAGTATACTTAAGTGACCCCAGAACCTCCACCAGAGAACTCCTAAACCTGATAGACAACTTCAGCAAGGTGGCGGTTATAAAATCAACTCAAACAAATCAGTAGCCTTCCTCTATGAAAGATAAACAGGATGAAAAAGAAATTAGGGAAATGACACCCTTCACAATAGTCACAAATAATATAAAATACCTCGGGGTGAACCTAACCAAGCAGATAAAAGATCTGTATGACAAGAACTTCAAGTCCTGAAGAAAGAAATTGAAGAAGATCTCATGAAGAAATGGAAAGATCTCCCATGCTCATGGATCGGCAGGATTAATATAGTAAAAATGGCCATCTTGCCAAAAGCAATCTACAGATCAATGCAATCCCCATTAAAATATCAACTCAATTCTTTACAGAGCTAGAAAGAGAAATTCTAAATTTATTTGGAATAACAAAAAACCCAGGATAGCGAAAATCCATTCTCAACAATAAAAGAACTTCTGGAGGAATCAAACCCTCCCTGACCTCAAGCTGTACTACAGAGCAATAGTGATAAAAACTGCTTGGTTTGTACAGAGACAGGCAGGAAGATCAGTGGAATAGAATTGAAGACCCAGAAATGAACCCACACACTATGGTCATTTGATCTTTGACAAAGGAGCTAAAACCACCCCGTGAACAAGGACAGCATTTTCAACAAATGGTGCTGGTTCAACTGGAGGACAACATGCAGAAGAATGCAAATCGATCCATTCTTATCTCCGTGTACGAAGCTCAAGTCCAAGTGGATAAAGGACCTTCACATAAAACCAGACACACTGAAACTAATAGAAGAGAAGGTGGGGAAGACCCTCGAACATCTAGGCACAGGGAAAATTTCCTGAACAGAACACCAATGGCTTGTGCTCTAAGATGAAGAATTGACAAATGGGACTACATAAAATTGCAAAGTTTCTGTAAGGCAAAGGACACTGTCAATAGGACAAAACAGCAACCAACAGATTGGGAAAAGATCTTTACCAATCCCACATCGATAGAGGACTAATATCATATATACAAAGAACTCAAGAAATTAGGCTCTAGACAACCAAATAACCCTATTAAAAAATGGGGTATGGAGCTAAACAAAGAATTCTCAACTGAGGAAATATGCAATGGCCGAGAAGCACCTAAAGAAATGTTCAGCATCCCTAGTCATCAGGAAATGCAAATGAAAACAACCTGAGAATCGACCTCACACCAGTCAGAATGGCTAAGATAAAAACTCAGGTGATAGAGATGCTGGCGAGGATGTGGAGAAAGAGGAACACTCCTCCATTGTTAGTGGGATTGCAAGATGGTGCAACCACTATGGAAAACAGTCTGGCGGTTACTCAGAAAATTGGACATATTGGACCCAGCTATACCACTCCTGGGCATATACCCAGAAGATGCTCTAACACATAACAAGGACATATGCTCCACTATGTTCATAGTAGCTTTATTTATAATAGCCAGAAACTGGAAAGAACCCAGATGCCCTTCAACAGAAGAATGGATACAAAAAATGTGGTACATTTACACAATGGAATATTACTCAGCTATTAAAAACAATGAATTTGATAAATTCTTATATAAATGGATGGAACTAGAAAGTATCATCCTGAGTGAGGTAACCCAATCACAAAAGAACATACATGGTATTCACTCACTGATTATTGGACTTTAGCCCAGAAGCCTGAAACACCCAAGATTCAACTCACAGACCACACAAAGCTCATGAAGAATGAAGACCAAGTGGGAGGGGGGGGGCTACAGTCCCTCTTAGAAGAAGTAACAAAATACTCAAGGGAGCAAATACGGAGACAAAGTGAGAACAGAAACTGAAGGAGGGGCTGTCTGCAGACCATTCCACCTGGGTATCCATCCCTGTGCAGTCACCAAAGTAGATGCTGACTTGGTGTCAGGAGGTACATGCTGACAGGAGCCTGATGTAGCTGTGTCCTTAGAGGTCTGCAAGAGTCTGACATATTCAGAGGCGGATGCTCACAGCTAACCATTAAACTGATCATGGGGTTTCCAATAGAGAAGATAGACTGAAGACTGAAGGAGTAGAAAGGGGATGGGACCCCATGAGGAGAGCAACAATACCAACCAACGAGAGCCCCCAGGGTCTAAACCACCAGCCTGGGAGCGCTTAGGGAGGGACCCATGACTCCAGCTATATATGCAAGGGAGCTATATATAAGTGGGAGAAGAGATCCTTGGTCCCATGAAGGTGGACATGGTATTCGAAGGGGGGGGGTACATGAAGGGGGTGGTATTCGAGGGTGGGGAGGTGAGGTACTGGGGAGGGTGGGTGTGGGTACACCATCATAGAGGCAGGAGGAGGGGGAAAGGATAAGGAGTTCCTGGGAGGGATGGGGAAAAGGGGGTAAGGGGAAAACATCTGAAATGTAAATAAAAGTTCCAATAAAAAAAAAAAAAGAATTACTTTGGAAAGAGAATCAAAACTGACCCAGAGTGGCTCATGACTATCCAACATTAGTCATCCAGTGCAGGAAACCTCAGATAGCCCATAAAATTAGGATTCCACTCCACTACCTTCATGCTTCCTAGAATCTTCTGTTTAACGTATGCTTCATGTAATCAACGTGTGGATCTACTAAATTCCCCATTTTTACATTCTCTGTGAAATCTATAGTTGAAGTCTTTGCTTTTTTTGTTTGTTTGTTTGTTTTTTGTTTTGTTTTGTTTTTTTGTTTATTTGGTTGGTTGGTCTTTTTTGGAGGGATTGATTTTTTTTGTTTGTTTGCTTGCAATGTGCCATAAATTGCATGACTTGGTACTCTATTACCTCCTTTTTTATTTTGATAACTTTTTTATTTAAAAATCAAAATTTATTAATACCAAAATTCTTCATTTGGCCCAAGATAGCCTCTCTAAGCCCAACATATGTTAAATAGAGTCAGACAAATGTTTTTCTCTCCTCATTTTGGATTCTAAATGACAAATTGAGAGTAACCTTGGCTAATTTCATCTATCTATCTATCTATCTATCTATCTATCTATCTATCTCTTCATACACATATATAAACATATTTATGTATTACATATTATAATATTATACACATAAATGTATGTATATATGTACAAAATGTTTATATGTGAAATTGTAAACATAAAATTACATTTATAAAATTATACATATGTAGAATACATGTATGCATACATACATGCCTACCTATATAAATCATACATACTAAACTAAAGCAGTTGAAGAACTTCTTTAGAATTTGGGTTGGACTAGAGAGAATACTCTTGAATTAGTGTTGCATATCCTAATGCTTCAAATGATAGCAAGGAGTCCTCTCTAAGCCAAGGAAAGCCACACATATATAATAGGCAGTTGTAGTTCTGAATATAGTATCGATCTTCTTATTTGATATTTGATGTGGCCACTGAGAACAACAAAGAAATCGTATTCAATTAAAGTTATTTTAAAACCCATATATCAGTTAATTGCTATTTTCTTGCAGTTAAAGAAAAGCTTTAGCTAGATCCCATCCTGTTTCTTCAAGTCTTCTTTTAAAATGTGTGAAGCTATACCTGAAAAAGATAAAACTGTAACAAGAAACAGAAAATATTAATAGGTATCATATGCTAAGAAAAAAGCAATACTAGGCAATTTATGTCATATGATATGACTATTGATAGCTGGGCAGCTGCAACCAAAAACAAAGGTGAAAGTTTTTATCTCTTAATTTGTGATTTTTGAGTAATAAACTTTTTATAGTGTGATTCATGTATCTGAAAGTTGAAACCTTTTTCAACATGTCAGAATAAATAAAAAGGAAAAAAATTCAAAAGAATGAATCAAATACTAGGCCACAAAACTTCCAAGTACCACCCAAGAGCCAGAGAGGAAGTGTGATATTTTAATGCAAAAAATCCCCAATGTACAATACCTAGAATTTTCATTTCAGCAATTAACTCTTCAGTATGAAGACCCTTTGTCTATTCTAGGGTGTTATGACAGGTAGAATTCTACCTAAAATCCCCTCAAGTTTCCAGTCCTCCTGGGTACTTCCTCCTTAAAGAACTGACTGTTGGTAATCAATGGCACCATGTGATAGCTTCAGTGGAAGTCTGAACAAAGGATCCATTTCCCGTGGGTCGTAAAAATTAATGAAACATGAAAGAAAGTTATACTTCACATGATGGCAAAGCCTCAGAGTTTTAGTGACTTTCAAGGTTGATTCCTATCTTTTGCAAACAAGTTAACCAAGAAGCAAGGATGTTAGATTGCTCTAATTAGGATCAAAACTATCCCTGTTTTATAGGGCATTAAGCTTCCACAATTCTGAATGCCATCTTTAAACACAATGTAAACTGTACCCAAGATTGTGGACTTGTGAAAGGAAGATGTTAGTAGTCTACATGCAATAGCTAGATGAAATGAAATCTAATTTGAGCACATGTGAGCCAAGTCAGTGTTAAATGGGTTAGAAGAAACAGGGTCATCAGGCATTTATGAAACCAGAGACATGGCCCTCAGTAGAATCACTTCTGACTTTGGCTGGAGGTCTACAAGTAGCATGTCATAATGCCAAGTTGGGGCAAAGAGATTCTCCTTGGGATAAACTGAATTCTGGATAAGTACTTCAGATGGTATATAGCACAGGTGCATTTAATATTAATAAAGGGGCAAAGACTTGAAAGAAAAATGGGAACAAACACTTTCATATAACATGGGAAAAGGAATTTGCCCAGAAGAATTGAAAGAAAGACCATGCCATAAGGAATTTCTTTCATGTTGAACAAGGCCGTGGTTGGGTAACTCAGAAGCATAAACTTAAAGGTCCCTCCTTTTCAGTACAAAGTGTTTTCCTTAAGCATGATAGCAGATGCTAAACTATTTTATTTTCCTAGCTTAGCATTTCTGTCTTCTTGTCACAGAAAACTAACAAAATACAAAACAAAAACAAGATCAAACAAAATCTTAAATTTCTCCCATTCAAAAGCCATTTAAAGTTCTAAAAGATTGTTAAATGCATAGATTCTCATTATTAACTGAAAACCTAGGACATTTTGATTAATTTGTGTGTTATATATTAATTTGTACTGGGAATTGTCTTTTCTGAGTGGTATTATGATTTGGTGGTTTATTTCCATACTATATCTGCATCATACAGACTATGCCCTGAGATGAATTTATGGGGTGATGCCTTGATGTATAAATTGCTTTGCTACCACAACCTATCACTTATTAAAGCCACATTTTCTAAGAACAAACAGCATATTGCTAGTAGCTCAGACTTGAAAGTTCCTGCAGTAGGAAGTTCCTATTGATTTGCATTTCCTACTTAAGTAATTCACTATTGATTTATAATTCTTCACCATAAACAAAGTGCTTCAATCATTAGGAAAATTAAAATAAGATAAATTGAAGAGGGGAAATTTGACTGACCACATTTTAACAGGAAGAAAGGCCTAGCTAGACTTTCCTTTTTCCTTCTTCTCTCTATCTGGTAGTGTCTAATTTTATTACTTAAACAAAACTATTTCCATGTTTCCAGATTGGCTCTAGAAAGTCTTCTTTTTCCAGTTTGAAGAGACTACTGGAAATAATTTACATAGTGCCTAGACTACACACTATGCTGCTGAAAAAATATGGCAGGAAGCTTGGAATTTTCTAAGGGATTTTAGTTTCAGCCGTCTCCTGTCTCAACACTTGTCTGGATGGGGCCCTGCACACAAACCTGTTGAGGCATGACCATGGCTGTATTCACTTATGTGCTAGGATGTAAGGGCAGACATCTCACACAGCAGTGATACTGGAACTCTGTAAAAATCTAAAATGCCAAAGAAGATCATCAGCTACCACCTGGAAATGAAGGCACAGGATTGTCTAAAGCAGTAAAATAAAACATGAGTTGTTAACTTCATTTTTCAGTTTCCTTCCATAAAACATCCTTGGCATGCTCTCCTTACAGAGAAGATGTAGTAAGTCACCTAGGAGAATAAACCAGGTGATGACAGAAATCTCTTCTCTTGTGCAAAGAGACACATATGGTGTTCAAAGAAACATTGTAGAGGCCCAGGGGATCCTAAGGTCATTCAGAACCCAGAGCTAAACTCAAATCAATTTGATAATTCTGGTGGCATCAAGATGTAGACCAAGAGTCAAAGCAGAATGCAGTTGGCAAGGCTTGCATACTCTAAAATTAAACTTAGTCACCCTCCAACAATTCATGATCACATTTGACTGTTTGACTGTCCACCTTCTCACACACACAACAGCACTACCTTGGGGATATCCTCTTTTAATGAAAGCCATTTTTCTCCTCTTACAAAAGTACACTATTTGTCATTTTACATGTATTTATACTCTGTTCCCTGATTCTTTCAGTTTTCACATGGATATTTCTGTATGAATATGACTCAAAATAATGTTTCACTCTACTTGTTAGAACAAAACGTTGTCACCTGCCCTTGGCTCCATTTCTTCTTTGCATATCTAGTCTCAACCTGTGCACAAGAACAATGACTTCCAGGGGCAGTCTCACTTCAGAACATTGCCTCTGGCTTCTACATGAGTCTAGCTGGCTAGCAGGAGACACCAACTAGAATCAGAGGACTACATGAAAGAGAGGCCAGAGTACTGTTTTCTTTTCCAACTGGGTGGTCCTCCTTCAAATGTATGTTTCTGTAGTGTGGGTGACCAGGTGACCCAGTCTTATGGCTGCCGCTCTCCCCAGTTTTCAGAAGTGGCCTACATGTCTTGTACATTTTGGTCTAATTCTAGTGAAATCTCCTGCTCTGATTGATCTCAGAAGGCTTGGTCAATTCTTTGAAACCTTGAACTCCATGTATGCTTACTAGAATATCTTTATATGCCTAAATAACCCACACATTTTTTATATCTCTTTTCCTTGTAGGACTCTGACTAATAAAATTGAAAAAGAAGTATCATTTATTTAACACTGCCTTTGAAGAGCCACAGACTCTTTACCACGAAGCCATGTTGCCAATGCAAACTACAAGAACAAAAATCCTCTATACACAAACAAGTATATTGATAGAAAGAAGTGTGGCACAGTGGATCTCTGTGAGCCAATGATGTCTGGGTTCAAATGCTATTTCTTTCTCATTTAGTATGTTTGAACACAAAGCAAAATCTTTGCTTTGTGCTTCTCAAAAATCTCATTTATTTATTTGCTTGTTTGTTGTATGTTTAGGGTGTGTGCATGTGTGTGTGTGCATTTATGTGTTTGTGTGTGTGTGTAAACACTTGTGTGCTGGTATCTAAGGATGTCAGAAAAGGACATCAGATCCCTGAACCTGTAGCTACAGGCATCTATGAGCTGCCCAGCATTGGATCCAGCAATCTAAAGGTGATGTTCTTCAGAAACAAATGCTTTTACCTGAGAGCCATTTCTCCACAGTCTCAGAAACCTCTTTTTAAAATAAGGTGAGTCTAAGAATAGCATCTACCTCACAACTGTTGCTGGGATACCCTGAGACAATTTGGTTTAAACTCAAAACATAACACGTGCATTAAAGGAAGAGGGGATAGTAAGAAGTTAAGAGCCAGAGGGATTAGGGAGTTTGCTGTGTCTCCTAGTAATGTCAGATGCTAGACCCATAAAGTCTCACCAATGTGATTGCTGAACCATGAGTTGAACAAGGACAACAATAGAGATACTAAAGTAGACAAAGGCCCAAGATGTCTCAACCCTACACAAAGAACTATAAGCAACCAAATAATGTGGAGACTAGGAGAAATAGTCTTCCCCAGTCAAGAGCACATCAATTAGCTATACAATACCAAATAATAAGCTCTGAAAACATGTATAAAAGTATCACAATACAGACAGGGCATAGTGTATTTATATATTTGGGAATGTATTGTATATATGTGTATACATACCTATATATGTATATAACAGCAATTAATTAAAAAGAGATCATGAATTTGAAATAGAGCAAGGAGGGGTATATGGGAGGGCTTGCAAGGAGGAACAGGAAGAGAGATATGATGTAATTATATAATAATCTCAAAAACTAAAATAAATAAATAAGTAAATAACTTGCTATGTGACAACCAGTTCAAGCAGTGGTGTTGAAATGATACTTCAAAGTGTGAACTCTCAAATGAAAATCATCTAAACACTTAAAGACTACTCTTAGTGACATAGGCACTACGAAATTCCACAGCTGTTTTACTCAATCTATAGATGAGCACATCACTATTGTAAGCATCCAAGAACCATTTAGGAACATCCTGAATTACTTCCTCAATTGGATTCAGGGTAGGTGAGTTTCCCAGCTTTGAAAGAGTCTTCTCGACAAGAGATCATATGGAGGTTAAAATGATACAGAGCTATGTGGTGGTGATGAGAATAAGTTACTGAGATTAGTTAGGTGCCAGAAATAATCTTAGCATTTTGTATATGTTAAATATTTAAATATTCAAGACTCTCATGGGTTACTAATGTCCCATTTTACAGACAAGAAATTGAGTAATGGTTAAGGAACTTACTCATGAGAATATGTAGTCAATGGCAAGAGTGAAAATCCAGCTCTAAGATCCAGGACCTAATAACCATGTGCCAAGATACCACTCCGTGACAATATACCCTGTTTCATGTGCCACAAACATCTGTGTTTCATCCTTGCAAATCCAAGTGTTTTATTTAGAGTAATAATACCAGGAAAAAAATGTCAAGTAAGTTCTTTGCAGAGTGAATATAATTAGGCCATCTTAATTTATCATTGAGTTTCTTATTCAGCATAGTTAAATTATTGCTTTTTATGCTTACTTTATTGAAATTACATTAATCAGAGTAATTGTTCTATAAACTGTGGACTGAACATTGGATTTATTGGTTAGTCATTCTGTCTATACCAAATGAGATAAAATGTAACTCAAACCATTGGCCTTTTTTATGGTTATTGTAATAGAATATATTAATATTGTATTATAGATCTTATAACATATCATATTAAATTATTGTAATAACATAAATATGAGACTATCATGTAATTCCCATGAATTTAATCAGGTTGGCTAAATACTAAAACAGCCTAAGCCTTTCAGGGATTCTCTCCTATCCATCCCCATGGATTACCAAATATTAAAATGATTTATGCCTGATTAAACAAGGAATTAGCAGTGATTCCTCCAAGAAGAAATTAAAGAATTAATAAGGAATGGGTGTTGATGAAAATCATATTATTAGCCTACTGCCAAAATATCTCTATACAAATTAGAATGATAAAAATTCCAATTGAGCCGGGCGGTGGTGGCGCACGCCTTTAATCCCAGCACTTGGGAGGCAGAGGTAGGTGGATTTCTGAGTTCGAGGCCAGCCTGGTCTACAGAGTGAGTTCCAGGACAGCCCGGGCTACACAGAGAAACCCTGTCTCGAAAAACCAAAAAAAAAAAAAAAAAAAAAAATTCCAATTGATTATACTGTGGTAAAATTAAGCACAGTGTTACCCAAATGATGGCTCAGCTCACTCAGGCTGACATACAGGTAAAGTATCCTCAGAAGAACACATGTCACTCATCTGATAATTCACATAATACATTCTAATCTGAGTTATATTATACAGTAGCATCAGGTGAGAGGGCATCTATACACCAACTGTCTTCCTGTCTTCCAAACTATCCCATAAGAGAAGGCACCAAACCACCAAGGAACAGTTCCTAAAGACATAGGACAGCATGGATAAACATGATAACTAAATGCAACCCTTCACCCAGATTCTGTACTGGATGATAGCTGGTGAACCAGGACTAAGGACAATCCATTCTGACATGCAAAAGAACAACCTCTGTTTGGTAACTAGACTGTGGCAATGGAAGAAAATACTCTAGGAAATATACCCTAAAGTATTAAGTAAAAAGATATCCAATCTATATTAACATTGTTCAGAATAAAAGCTTTGTGTGCCTATCATTAAAAAAAAAAAAAAAAAAAAGATACCACTTTTTAAAACACAATCATGAGACTTCTTTCAGTTGAGACCTGTTTCAGGATCACAATTTTTATAAGAATATGTCTGGAAAGCCTTAGAGAAACTGACCAAAATTGGGAGAATTGCTAAAATCTAATGGAGAAATAATGATAACGTTACAGCCAGCAATTTGGAATTTCCACAAAATTGTAGAAGTGTTGCAAAAACCCTCCAATTATTTACTTGCTGATTATAGTCTTCGTAAGGAGCTTCATGCTGTGTGTATTATCAACTTATGCATGCACACTACTGTGCAGAGGCATTTACTAAGTACCTTATACACTGTATTTATGGGCAATTTAGGGATTTTCCACAGTAATTTTTACTATGAACAATTTTCAACTTATTTAAGATATTAAACTAGTTTCCAAATACTATTGCAGTGTACTTCTAGGAAATCCAGTTTGTTTGTTCCTTTGTTTATTGAATTTTTGATGTTGTCAAATTTCAAAAATCTAAAAATTTAAGAATACAGGTTACATCACTTTGAAGTGTGTTAATCTGTTTTTCTATTCAGAATCTAATGGCTGTAAATAAAGCTTCCATTGCTGGGGACTCTAGGTGGAAATAGGTAAAAAGGAACATAGTGGAGATGCGACGGAAGAGATGAACTTATTCCAGACCCCACTTGAGTACCCAACAAGATAAGATTATGTTCCTTCATGGCAGCAGCATCTCCTGGATGGTCCTTCTAAACCTATTGGTTTGCAGCTTCTAGTAACTGCATTTCGAAATACTGGCTTAGCAAAGTGTTTTTAGAATAATGTAGTAAGAAGGCAAAGCTGGCCTTACTGTTTCTAAGCATAAATATAACCATTGAGTGTGGCGATTAATCTTCATTGTCAACTAGATTGGATTAACAAATGCCTACGATAGTATGAAGACACACTTTTGGGGGTGTGCCTGTGAGGGTTTTTCTAGAAATAGTGATCTAAGAAAGTAGGCCCACCCTGAGTGCAGACAACATTGTCCAATAGGAGTCTTGGGGTAAATAACAGAAGAAGGGAGAGAAAAGTGGATGAGCCCACACCTTGGCATTTCCCTTTATCTTTTCTCTGAAAAATCCAGATGTGAAATAGCCACCTCATGATCCCACAACAGCCATGAGTAGCTCGCAGCACCTTCCCTTCTCCACCATAGTGAAGTGTCTTTACCTCTACATTGTGAATCATGTTAAACCCTTCCTCTTTTAAGTGGCTTCATAACAGATATTTTGCCATTGCAACAATACAAGTAACTTAACAATAGAAAAGTAACTACTCCTGCTGAGTCCTCCCAGCATCTTGTGGAGGCAAAACAGTTGTGATTTTATGGGTTTGGGTTCTATATAGGGTAGATTTTTTTTTTTAATGTGTGGTAAGACTCTGTTGTCACTATAACAAATGTGCTATAAGCATTTTAAGGGAAAATTTATCTTGCTTTTTGGCTTCAGAGATGCTTGCTATTCCGCCAATGCCAAGGCTTGGCAGATTCTGAGCTTGTAGTAAAGGACAGCATCACAGGGGCAGAAGCATTTGCCACAGTCTACTTACCTCATGGAAGACAGAATATAGAAAGATCCCTCCAGCTCTGCCCCTAAATCTACATCTTCAAGCCGGGTCTCACCCTAACATTTCTTTCACCTTCTAAATTACTGTTATCAGCTAGGAGCAAGGCTTCATAAGTTTGTGGGAGACAATCATAATCAAAAGCTAACATCAGGGCTTGCTTATCACTGAAAAAAAAAAAAGGTCACAATAAAATAAATTAGGATTAGTGGATCCAAGATGGAGATTTTAAAATCAACTAAAAACTGAATGATAGTTTGATTACCTTGATTGAATCATCTGTAATGATAATTTAGACAGTGGGGTTTGGGAATGAATCGTCTGGTAGATAAATTTAAAGCAAACGATGGAGTGTTTGAAACCTCACTTCCCTAGACAAGAGTGGTCTGAAATAGCAGTCCTGTATGTGCTGTGTAGGCGGTTTCTGTTCTCAGCTTCCATGTTTAGGTCTAGAGATGGTAACAGCTCCTCTTTTTAGCCCAGAGTACTTGACCATCTGTAGTTGGTTTTCTGTAGCTCTGTCTAACTCACTTGTAGGCAAAACTTTTCATTAAGCTCTTTCCAATTATTCCATAAGAATATGCCATCTGTTTCTTATTGGGAATCTAACTGAAAAGGGTATTTGTGAGATCCACCATTAGATATTTGTTTTCTTCTATACATAAATTGTATATATATTGACTGTTAAAATCATCAGCCCTGCTGGTACGATTCATCATCACTGTTCATACTGAAGCCCTGAATCTGTAACAGCAAGTGAATCACACAGTGATTTTGTACCTGCAGTCTACATGACATGAAGTGTCTCAGCTTTCATCTCTTGTGGGGGCCTGGCAGAGGATGGTGGTATGTCTGTTGCTCTGGAACTGCAGCACCCACAAGGCCTAGTTCTATCTTTTGGCTCTTGGGTCCTGGTTCTTAAATCTGCAGTTCTTTGCTTTTTCTTTGAGGTCCCATTGCCATAGTAAGAATCTGTGTAGGGGCTCAAAAGTGTTTTATTTTGGCCTTTGCAACTGCAAGAACTAGAGATCATAAATCTTTGCCAAGTCCAAGGGCAGCTAGGAGTTGATTTCTTGTCTGTTGCTGCTGGCCTATGCAGATTTCTAGCATAACTCTGAATCTTGAGCCTTAAACGCCACCTCCTGCTGTGAACATGTATGTGGAAGTCTTTGTGTGTGGATGAGTGTACAAGCACATGCATGCACATGCGTGTGTGTGAGTGTGTGTGTATGTCTGTGTATGCATGTGTCTGTGTGCATGTGCGTGTGTGTGTTTGTGTTGAGCCCCATGTTCAGTGCTTGCTCACATTAATTTCTGACTGCTAAACCAGTCTGTGTGATATTGGTATCCCAGGAATTTTGTAGAGAAAATGAAAGTCATGACCCCTTTAATATATTCACAAAGGAAAGCTTAAGAATAACTAAAGCTTGAACAAAAGAAATCATTGACTTAAAGGTTGACCTCTAGAATATGCCTGAAGGAAAGAAAGTAGGAAGGAAGGAAGGAAGAAAGGAAGGAAGGAAGGAAGGAAGGAAGGAAGGAAGGAAGGAAGGAAAGAAGGAAAGAAGGAAGGAAAGAAAGAAGGAAGGAAGGATGAAAGAAAGAGAGTCATAACTAAATATTTAAAAGAAAGTTAACCAGAAAAATAAATGCATTTCTAGATATATTCTTGAATATTTCTCTAGACTTTCTCTTCTTACAAGATGCCATCATCTTTAATATACGGATTTGTGAGAGTTTCTATCAAGTACTGTATTGAATTATTTTGTATGATTTAGTAGGGCTGCTTGTTCTGTGTTAAACCTGTTTGGAATTAAATACAGGAAAAGACATAAGGCAGACATGCAGGAGCAAACTATAAGCCAAGCACACTGAGTTCCATCCACCATTGGCTTTCATGCCAGGAATTATTTCAGTTTAGTTATAAGATATAAATTTATTTCAACTCAGTACAAAACTCATGTATCACATATCCTCATACTTTTAGAGAAGAATGAGAATCCAAAGCCTGTTTAACACACAACTGTACCAGCACTTAAAAACTGGCTGTTTTCCTGAAGGACCTGTTGTGAATATCCAACATAGAGGAAGTGTGCAATCTCGGGACTTCATATCAGGCTCCACCCCGAGACTGCTGAGGAACAGAAGGGAGTGGCTTCAGTGACTCTCCTGGCTTCTCGCAGGATACATGACAGATGCTTCCTTCTGAGAACACCCATTTACTTCTTATTTGATAAGTTACACACCCTGTCTTATCAGAGATTGTGACTAAAAGCTTGGAATTCGACTTAGACAAACCGGGGTGTGAAGGTCCGCTCCTAGCCTGGCTATGTTTCAGCTTTTGTAAATTAACTTATTTCATTAAAACTTGGTTATCTCCGTGAAAAGGAGAATGAGGCAAACATCTACTCAAAGTTATTAAAGGAAGTAATGCTTGGCAAACACCAAGTAGGATGCCTTGCATATGCACTGTTCCTAGTACTGCCCTGCCCTTTGAAATTGCTGTTATCACAGGGATGTGAGAATGCCGGTTTTTCCATTTGACCCTATTATCTTTCTTCAGAGGAGATCAAAGTAATTGTCCCTTCAAATCCCTAGTGCTGGCATTTACCCATATTCAACAGCCCACAAGGGATTTTCTTGTGGAAATTCCACCAGCACATTCTCTTCTTGATGTACGTGGCCGGCTGATCACACACTACCTCAGTGGTATTCTCCTTACTCATGGCTCATGACGCTTGAAACACTCCCACCTTCATGAAAGCAGCTAGAATCATGACTCTAATCTTAACAGTAAAAAAATAAGAAACTGCAAACGGAATCAGTGGCTCACACACTGCATTTCTACAATGTACCCATATAAAATATTCATATGCAAACATCTCCTATTATAAATGTAGATAAATCTGTCACTACTGTTGTTCACGCTGTAGTGAAGGATTATAACGTCTAATATGTGAAGTCAGTGTACAGTTTTTTTAAAAAGACAGATCTAGTTTTAGAGCGAACGAATCAGCTTTTTGAGTTTTGACTTTTTAGGTTTAACATCCCTCTTCAATTTCTTGGCAGTAACTCAGTTATGAAAATAAGCAAAATTCTTTAAATTTGTTTAGTTCCCTAAGACTTACCAATATGTCCCATGTAAAGTGAGCTCTTCAGAGAAAGGGAGGCAATGTAACATTAGTCCTCTTGCTTCTTGTATCATAGTGCAAAGTACTCAAATTTATTTTTTATCTTTCCTCATTTAATAACTTTTCCATGATTATGTATCAGATAATTTGCCATCTTGGGCCTAAAGGAGCAAATGACTCAGAGGAACTATCTTTCTTATATGTTGTCATTTTACCAAAGTAGGTAGTTCAATTTTTATTTTAGAGTTAGTAAGTTGTATACTTCTGGGGTGCAATTTGATTCCTTGTTTTATAAACACATTGTAGAAAGATTCAATTAAGCTAACTACCGATTTATTTAAGGTTTTGTGGTGAGAACATTAAAACATGTTTCTCTTCTTCAAGGAGTCTGTGTTCCATTGAGTGTTGATTTCTAGTGCATTCTATTAGAACTGGGAGCTAGAGTTTGAGGAATGGCTCCATTAAATTCTACCATTAGGAAAAGCACCGATAAACAGGCAGGAGGTGGGAGGACCCTCTAGAATGTACCAGAGACATGGGAGGTGAAAGACTCTCAGGACTCAAAGAGAGGGACCTTGATGAAGTGCTCTACGATGGGGAGCAGGAACTTGTAGAGTCTCCAGTGGAAGGACAAGACATCAAGTGGACTGCTGGGGTTGCCATTCCACAGTCAAAAGCATTGACCCAGAATCATTCCTGTCTAAAGGAACTGCAGAAACAAAAATGGAGAAAAGCATGAGAGAAATGAGATCCAGTGACAGGCCCAAATTGGGATCCAGCTCAAGAAAAGGTCATGGGTCCTGACACTGTTACTGATGCTGTGGTGTGTTTGCAAACAGGAGCCTAGCATGCCTGCCGTCTGAGAGGCCCAACAAACAGCTGAAAGAGTCAGATGCAGATACTAGCACCCAACCAATGGACAGAAGCTGGGACCCCTGTGGTTGAATTGGGGAAAATCTAGTAGAAGCTGAGGAGGAGGGAAGATCAGCAGTCTCAACTGACCTGGACCTCTGAGATATCTTAGACACTGAACCACCAACCAGGCAGCATACACCAGCTGAAAAGAGACCCCTGGACACATATACAGCAAAGGACTGCCGGGTCTGGCCTCAGTGAGAGAAGATGCACCTAACCCTTGATCCTTAAGGGAGTGGGGAGGCCTGGGAGGTGGGGGTGCAGGGGGTAGGGGGACATCCTTTTGGAGATGTAGGGCAGGGAGGTATGGGATGGGGAGTGGTGGGGGGCAGACCAGGAGGGGAATGAAGTCTGGAATGTAAAATAGGATTCAAGAATTAAAAAAAAAAAAAAGAAAAGAAAAGAAAAGAAAAAGAGGCATAGCAGAACCTTAAGAGAAGTGAAGGGTCATCTATCCTGTCTGTAAGAAGACACCCAGGGAGTAGGAGCTGCAGTTCTTAGCTTGATGTAAAAACTGTGTTGTGCCATGAAGAAACTGTAACGTTTCTTAAGCACAGGGTCAGAAGCAGATGCTTGCTCCTATAAGACAGGGGCTGTGGGCACCTGGAAAGCTCTGCAATCTTTGCTGCCCCATTGATTGCTGTCCCCTGCTAAGTAGCAGACATGGAACACAAACTCAAAGACCTCAAATTGCAAATCTGAGATTCGGATACATGAAGACAACTTTGAAGGCAGGAAGAGAAGGCCCCAAATGACATCTTTATGTCCTATGACAAAACCAAGGCCATTTTTCTCCTTGGCTGAACCAATATTCCAGACTAGATCTGTGTCTGGCTCTGATTCCCCTGCAAAGCTAACCCCAGTCTCAAACGTTCTTTTTTACTTTTCTTTCATGTTTGATCATGGAGCTGTGTGTGTAGTTCAGTTGAATAGTTGCATTTGCTTGGTTCTAGGTTTGAATTCTCACATAACAACCAGGCCAGGTGGTATAGGCCTCTAATCCCAGCACCGAGAAGGGAGAGGAAGGAAGGATAAGAAGTTTGAGTCACCTTTAGCTAGATATATAAGATCTTGTCTTGAGAAAGAAATAATAAAAATTTAAAAATTTGCTCATGAAGCATGAGGGTAGCAGAGGGGTCACAGAATACATCCTTTTCCTTTGATTTTGCTAGAGTTGAGGTTAAACCTATGCTGAGGTTAAGCTCTTCCACTTCTCTATCATTGTGTGGTAAGGCAGGACATTTAGATAGCTGTTTTCCTCTTTCAGCAAAATTAAGTTCCCAATTCTGTTGATATTTTCAGAGACTATTGTATGCCAGAAACATCAGTGCCTATGTATACAACTGTGTTTGTTGCATTTTCTGAATGATGAAATGCCAATATTAGCATCAGTTTATGTCACAGTTTATGTTAATACTATGGAACACACATAAAAGATAAATACTGAAGCCTTGACCATATTGGAACTCAGAATCTTGTTTAGGTAAGAATGGACAGTATTAGAGTCCACAGTCCTCAAACATAGCTTATGGGTCACAGTGAGTCTATCATATCTTTTGTATTGTAGCTTCCAATGGGGCCCAGCAGTCCATTTATATCTGGAAATTAATCAAACACTTTAGTCTTCATATCCACCTCTAGGACACATACCTTTCTGTACCTTTGTTTAAACTTCATAAAAACTTAAGAGTAGTTTTCTTGTCTTGTCAAGGAAATTAGAAATCTGTAGTGTTAATGCCTTTATGGGATATTCAGCAAAGTTGTAGAAATGGCAGCTTTCTGGAGATTACTGAGAGACCCTGACCCATCCAAATCTCCTTCTTTCCCTGCCCGGCCCAAATAAAGAGTTTGTTACATCTTCATGTTCATGTCATGTCAGTTCTTTGAATCAAAGACATTAAGTCCATTAAACATCCTCATTAGAATGCAAGTAAGCTGCTTAGATGTAAGCCATTAACCAATTCACATGAATTGTGTACTAATGATATATAATCTGTTGCTTGGATACCAAAGACACAGGCTTTACGAAAACATCAAAATGAAAGTTTTGTAATGTTTGGAAAACCCTCAAAAAATCCATGATAAAGACCTAGCATTGTTCATGTATAAGGTGAAAACATCCATCTAAGTGAACTTCTCAGAGGCATCAAGGGAGTGGAAGTAGAAAAGCTCACTGAAACAACTCCATGGTGCCCCCTCTCCTGAAGCAGCATTCATTTCTTAAAGAAGACAGGGACAGAAAGGGTCTTTGTACGTGTATCAAAACTATGATCCAGAATGTCTAAATCCCCTTTTCAACTCCAATACTCGGATCAGTGACAGAATGCAGGATGAAATGCCAGCTTCTCCACTTTCCACCTGACTTGTTGAATTGAAAAGGGAAGTGGGGTGCAGAGAGGAATGTGGTATGGTTGCTCTCAAGATTCCTTAGTTAGGAACTTTCTGGATTCTATTTTTGGGACATTTTTAGTTCTCGAGTTAAAGTTCTTTTAGTCGTCTGTTATGAATGTTAGCTTAGGAAAAGGCTTTTCCACAAGGATCAAATTAGAATTTGAATGCAAAGAAACTTAAAACTCTGGCAGAGCAGGTGTTAAAACTCAAAACTGGAAACATCCTGGTAGATCGGAGGTTGGTAGACTATGGAGACACGTTTCCTCTTTTCCTCCCACACTCTCATCTTAAAAATAATACCAGACAGTAGGAGACATCAAAGACAGCCAGTGGAGACAGGAGGAAGTGACTGTTCAAACAGGGAGGGATTCAGCAAGGTAAGTCCCTAACAAATAAACCCGGTGACAAAGGGAAGAAAGCCAGCAGTGAACAGATCAACATCTCAGAGCAAAAGTGTGGATCCAGTCCAAACACCACGAACAGTTTCCTGATAATGCTGGTGATTAACTCAGTTTTGTTAAAGAAAAATTACCCAATATAAACAGCCAAATAGTTTAGATATTTCTTTTCTTTTCCATTTTCTTTTCTTTTTACTTCTTCTTTTTTCTTTTCTTTTCTTTCTTTTCTTTTCTTCTTTCTTTCTTTTTTTTTAGCTCATGAAAACACAGTGGAAAAAAGAATGCTATTTCTGACATGTTGATATTTTTTTCTTCAGGATTAAAGAGTTAGTATCAAAAAAGATAACCATGAAAGGGTAGGATGCAAATTTTGAGTGTTCTATATATTTATCAAATATTTGTTTTTCAGAGAAAGTATGGCTCTGTGGTTAGTGTAAAGAGCTGAGAAGTCATAGATCCTAAACAGATCTGCTCTGTTTGACCCCATGACTGTCGACAAGCTATTACCTTTGTCTCTCTTGAAATAGTAACAATAAGAAATGACTGACAGGGGCCGGGCGGTGGTGGCATACGCCTTTAATTCCAGCACTTGGGAGGCAGAGGCAGGACTGATTTCTGAGTTCGAGGACAGCCTGGTCTACAGAGTGAGTTCTAGGACAGCCCGGGCTACACAGAGAAACCCTGTCTCGAAAAAAAAAAAAAAAAGAAAGAAAGAAATGACTGATAGGACTGCCACAAGGATTAGTTAAAAACAAACAAACTAACTAAACGTGTGTAAACATCTAATATAATGTCCAGCACACAAGAAACATCCAACTAAAATATATTCCTGTTCTTTCAAATGTCCTCCCAGAAAAATCTATTTCTTATATAAAATATTTATAAAGGCTCAGTCCCCTAAACATCATTTCAATATTTTCACAGTTGAATGATTTCCACCTTAAAAAAATCTTGTGTGATTGCAGAGTTAGCTCAGTTATAAAATGCTTGTCTACACTGCCTAAGGCACTAAATTTTATTCCTAATACCACATTCAAAGAGAAAAATCAAAGAAATAATACTTAGACCTCCACAGTACCACTAAAACATCTTTTAAATTGTTTGATTATTATATTTGTCCATGGTGTGTGTATGTGTGTGCACATGGGTGTGTGTCTGTGTGTGTGTGCACCACGTGTGTCTCTATGCATAGTTGGGAGGACAACTTGGAGGAGTTCTTTGCTCCTACCATGTGTGTCACAGACATTGGTCTCAAGGGCTCAGGAGATGGGGATGGCCATCTAGGACCTTTACCTCCAGAGCTATAATATTTGACCCTTGTAGCATTAAACCATATAAAAAATAAGTCATGTATTTGAAAGTGATAGGTGTAGTGAGATAAAAACATGACATTCTTACCATGAGGACAGATGCTAACAGCAAAGTTAACTTTCTGGCAAAGACAACTTATTGGAAGAAAGTATTTGCAACATTGTGGTTGACGGTCCTGTTTAATTTAGTTCAACACACCAAAAATAATATTAAAAAAATCAATACAAAACTGGTAAAAAACAAAATCTGAGTAAGCTTCTTATAAAATCTGTATAAAGGGTCACTAAACATATATAATGATGTTCAACTCTATTAGTAGCAAAAGAAAAGCACAGGAAACAAATGTGATATTTGCCCATCAGAATGACAAGGATTGATGAACACATTGATAATATTGTCATTGCTAAGCTCAAAAAGTGAAGAATGGTCATTTCTTTGAAAAAACTGTGGTATTTTCTTCATGAGTTTAAATTCATGAATTCTGTTATATGTAAATACAACTATAAAAGAATTGGGGACATAGAATCCCATAATATTCACACACACACACACACATACAAGATTCACACACACACACAAAATGAGTGTTTGTGTGTGGGGTGTGTGTGATATTTGAAATATTAAAATCACTTAAATATGAATATACCTGGATTTTTTTAATCTGTAACTAAAGTAATTCAAGATGGCTAAAAAATTGTTATTACTATATATGTTAAAAAAATCCATGAGAAAATTATCTTGAGAATTAGTTCATTTATGGACTAATGGTTCATAAAGAATAATGATTGCTTGTCATATAAACTTTATTTTCTCAGCAATTCTATTCATCAATATATGTATCATAAATCTAAGCTTTACACAGATGTTGAGCAAAAAAAAATTAAAAGCATATTTTTTTTAACAAACAAAGGTATTTCCTTGAAGATACTTTATTCAAAGTCATATGATATGCACATTTAAGGCAAATTCCAAGAAGAAAAATAGGTTTGTTTGGTTTGTCGAAGAATATGACCTTAACATACTGAAAATCTACCTAAAAGGTATAGCATCAGTTGACGTGGCCTTGGAATATTGGATGCTTTCATTGAAAACTAAAAAGATACTCGTTACTTCTGATGAGTAAAATTCAAAGATAAGGTCTACATTAGAAGTTATACTATGACAACAAATAGTTCTTCAATTTTAGAAGCTTCATGGAGTTATAATCTGAGTTTGCTAAACTTCTTTAGCTGGAAAAAACTACACAGTACCTCTGTATACTGCACAAGAGTCTAGGGAGTGCAATTCCTAAGTCCAGGAAGAAGAGTGCTCACTTTGGTTGTGTACATCTTTATCACACTCAGTGACTATTGCATTTTATTCCATATAGCTGTGCTTTTAATGCGAAAAAAATTGTATATGTTTTAAATTTAAATATTCATAAATAGAGGCTTGAAGAGGTGGCTCATTCATTAAGAGAAGGTGCCAATCCTCCAGAGGACCAGGGTTTGGTTACTAGCTCCTACATGGTAGCCCACTACTATCTTAGTGGCCAGTTCCAGGGCATCTTATGGCCCCTTCTGGTCTCTACTGTTACCAGGCAAATGCCCATGGTGCACATACACATGGTGTGGGCAAAACTCTCATATACACAATATGTAATAAATGTTAATACACACACATCAATACATTAAAAGGAGGAAAATCAATCTCTGCTGTTGCTTAGTAAAATTAAAATACTTGATCATATTCTCACCCCCCTTTCCTCTCTAAAAAATCCTCTTTTCTAGTCCTTAAAGGAGACTTTGAAACAGAAGAAAAACTCCATGGCAAAGTATATAATTTACAGGATCACTGTAGATTTCTATTGTATCAAGAGTTTAGAATTCACATAGTGAAGAGTCACTACCTGTTTTCTGTCTCTACCAGGTGTCCTGTCCTGGATATGTCATATCAAGGAAATAATATACCATGCAGTCTCTTGTGTCTGGCTTCACAGATCATTTAACTTGAATCTATTAAGCAGCTGCATGCCACTTTATCTGAAACTAGTTTTGTTCAGAAAAGGGACTTTCAAAACAATTTTCCTCCATGCGAAGAATCATAAGCTGCATAACATTTAGAATAGGAAAACATGTAAATAGACATTTCTAATAGCATACAGTGAATGAAATGATAGATATTTGCTTGAGGCATGTTGGGATTATGAGGAAATGTAATTATCCTGAACTCAGCTGCCAGAGAGGGATTCAACTGAGGTGATACAAGTTTCTATAATCACAGTGGTTAATTCTGATTGTCAACTTGACAGACTCTAGAATCACCATGGAAACAAATCTCTGGGCATGTTTGTGAGGGATTTTCTAAATTAGATTAACTGAGGCAGGAAGAACCATTCTAACTGTGGATGACACCATCCTATAGGCTGAGGTCTAAGACTGAATAAGAGAAGAGAAGCTAAGTCACGGCATTCATCTCGCCCTGCATTGGGCTTCTCTTGGTTACCTCATGCTCCTCCTGCTGAGACTTTTCTAGCCACCATTCCTGGACCCTCAAACTCTGAGACAAACTAAACATTCCCTTCCACATATTGCTTATTGTCAGGTGGTTTGTTAATATGTCTGACAATGTGAGAATGGAGACAAACACATTACTAATGGACTATGGCATGTTAGTGAAGCAAAGTGGTGTAGGAAAAGAGAAAAAAAAGCCTTCAGTAGTAGAAGACATGAATTTAAAAAGACACCCTCAGAGATTTTATGGAAATTGGCACTTTAACAGTGCAGAATATGAATCGGAACTCACACAGGACTGCAAAGTAAAAGGGACGAGAGACAGGGTGAATTCAATGACCTGCTCAGATCTGTATTCAGTCAAATCCCAACGTTCTCAAAATCTTTGGTCACAACTGATTCACACACATTTTAAGATGTGAGGATATATTGGCCAATATTCCTCTTTATTCACATTTTATTTCCAGTTGCCATAATCAGTTATTGTTTCCTTTAAAGCATATACAGATGGAAAATGTTACATGAAATCATAAGAGAATGTCAATACTCCTCACAGACAAAATACAACAAGCACATCAAGAAGATTTTGAGACTGGAGTATGCTACTTAAATAATCCAATAGGTCATAGCCAAGAATGAAGGTAGAGATGAAAGATGAAATTAAGCTACTGTGGCCCATGCTCTGGACTGAGTGGCTTCTTAGCTCCAGGATTTCTTCTCTCCTTACTAACTTCAATGTGTTTCCACATCCTTCAGTGTCTGCCTTTGTTGGCCCAATGCACTCAGGGCTCCCACATCCTGAAGCAAAGACAGATGCACCAAAGCCCAGCTTTCTGCAGTGAAGGGCAGCTTCCTTCACTGGTCACTTTGCGAAAAGTTCAGCATCTTCCTGAGGTTCTCTGAGCAGATGAGAGCAGCTGACTGATTTGAGAACACATGAAATCCGCATTGCTTACTAAGATCCTAGGTTGCATTTAAACCTATGAATATCTGGGTTTGTATCTGCTGCTACAGAAAGAGGTATAGTGGTATCCAACTTCTTGTATCTCTCCAAAGACCTAGGGTAAATAAAAACCCAACTCCACATTTACCTAACCTCATGACATTAATTTTAACCAATACTTTCTCTATTGTATGGAGAACTCTATCTCTTGTTAAAAATATGAGAGAAAGAGAGAGAGAGAGAGAGAGAGAGAGAGAGAGAGAGAGAGAGAGAGAGAGAGAGGTATCACTATTGTGTATGCCCACTGAATCAAGGTCATTTTTACTACTGTACACAGAATAATCTGGGAAGAGTCATCTTTTATAAAGAATGAATCATTGTACACCACACACATTATACTCAACTGTGGCTTGATGGCTTTTAAGATGAGTGGAATAAGAGAAGACAGACAGGCATTTTTCTGAAGAACAAAGAAATTATTGAAGTGGAAAAACAGACTTGAGGAATGTGGACTCTTACCAAATTCTGAGTCTTATAATAGATCTAGGTAGTTCCAGAATAATATTTTCTTTAAAAACATTCATTATTCTCAGAGACCTGAGAAGTACTTCTCTTTTGGCCAAAGAAAGTAGAGAAAGAATGTTGGATTTCATTTGAATCTATTTCCCATATAGTGTTAGATAAGAAAAATTAGCTTTAAAACAATCTATCATATGTTACATTCTCAAAGAAGATAATATACAAATAACCATCTTTCAGTAGCCCACACAAGGAGGGGTGCAAAATGAGACATCTGGACTTTATCCTGCTATTAGGATTAAAGAAGAAGCCTGTGGCAGTGGCCATGCCTCTCCTTGCTCCCACAATGGAGGGTACCACATGTTAAGCACTTTGGCAGGTGGGAGTTTGTGCTTTGTGCAGAACTAGGGCTGGAGTTCAGAGTGAACAAATGCAGAACTGTTGCTGTAGCCTGCTGCTAGACAAGTTTCTTCATGTCCATAAACTTCGCTTTTCCACTTGTAAAATGAGGACCATGGAGTTCTTTTTATTGGATATAGATATTTCTACTATTTTTCAATTACTTTTATGAGATCAAGTACGTTAGCACACACTGGTTAAATAACAAATCTCAACAAAATGCCTTTGCATGCAAACATCAAACACATGGCTTTAGTGATGACTACGATGTCTCAGTCCCATCTATCAGGCTGAAAATCTGAATAAATTCATGGAATATTTTCTTTTATTTTCTTGCTAGTAGTCAAAAGACAGTTTTAGTTCATCTTTATCTCTTCACAATTATAAATATTATGAATCTCTAACATTTTGTCACAAAATATGAAATAAACTTGTATTATAATATCAGAAATTATCCAAGACTCAAATTCTCTAGGCATCTTTTGATGCCATCTCTGAGCCACTAAACAGCAAAGAATCAAGGGCAGAAGAGACATGGGTAAAATTTACTAAGAAACAGTTTGTTGAGTACAAGGAAAATCTTAGAGCACTTAATCAGAAGAGGCTGGACAAATTCACAGGCTTTTAGGGCTGAGGTAGACTTCAGAGGTTATTTCTCAGCTGTCCTCTGAGAACTGAGTTCTTTTCTATACCAGCATCATTTCTCGCTACCTAACCATTATTTTGGTCCCTGTTTAAGCCAATGATAGGAAACTCACTCACTTGCCAAGGATGCTGTCTGATTTTGAGAAAGCATCCCACAGTGGTAAACTGTTTTTGATTAGAGTCCAGAGGACAAACCTTCAGATTGGGTGGGCTGTGTGCACTCACCATTGCGGTTTCAGATCCTGTTCAAAAGTACACAGCTGTGCCTCTCTCAGGGTCCATTGGAACACTGGCAGAGAGTTACCTCACTTAATATATTTCTCCAATTCCATCTTCTAATTTTTATAGATTTACATTTACATGAGATTGAGTGTGTGTAAACTTGATGAAGCTACAAAGGATCCCATGAGGGGATAAAAAAGAGTTTTGAGTGGTGGAGGGGAGAGGAATACATGTGATATCAAAGGAGAGACTATTGGGTGGGGGTTGGTGCAGAAAACCCTAAGCACAGCAGAAAGCATGGAGGTAGGGAATAGGAAAAGCAGAAGGTTAAGCAAAACTAATGATATATGAAAAGACCTTGAGGCAGCTTAATATTCAGTAAGCTAATAAAAAATTGGGATTGAGCAAAGTCTCTAATGCCTTAGTCAACACATATCAAAATGTCTCCAACCACTAGCCACAGTACCCCTACCATGGCTTTATACCTCTGTGTGTTCATCATTCTGTGAACTCCATGAAACAGGTACAATGATCAACTCAACATACAACCATGGAAATCTGTCGGGAGCAATTTTTCCTGCTTCTGTGAAAGTCTGCCTGCCAGGCAGAGTCAAGGCAGGTCAGGGTCTGTTGGCAGATTTCCCAGCCTGCTGAAGCATGGAATGACAAGGGGAGGTATACTTGAGGCTCAAGGCAAGGGGTTGAAAGTTCTATTGACCTTGGTGGAAAGCACAGGGAGGCCGCTGGATAGGAACAGATGTCATGTGTATATTTCAACAATTGTTTCTGTTAGCTTGTGGCTTTGTCTCCATGGCACTGTGGGGTATAAAAAGACTAGGCAAAATAAACTTTGGGCTGTTGCAGTACTCACTGGCAGTCCTCCCAAATCTATCTCTTGTCTCTGTGTCTTTTTTTTTTTTTTTTTTTGACCTTTCCTATCTTTAATCCACACTCTGCCATCAAAGACTGTTCAACTTTGTGCCAGGGGGTCGGTGCAGAAATTTAGACTCAAGATGGCAACTACTCATTAGAATGAGAGAAGAGGTAACATTAGGGCTCAGAATACAAAATTAAAGGTTTTGATGGCTTTGCTTTTGTTCATGGTAGACAAGATGTCTGCCAGCTAGATCCCCAGCTGTTTTACTGTTTGTTTTGAGACAGTATCTCTAAGTTACCCAGGCTGCTTTTGAACCAATTCTGTAGCCCATGATGAACTGGAATATAAAATACTCATGCCTCAACTACCTGAGTAACTGGGTAGTTGGTCTGCATACAGGCCCAGTTACAATCTAGTGCTTACAATGGCTCTTTCCACTCTGTACCTCCATGTCTGTTCCCAGGAAAGCATAAAGACATGTACAGCAACCTCTTGTCCCCTAGGTTCATGAAAAAGCTGCATGAACATTCCCTCTCTATAAGGTTCCAATGGCTCTGATAAGCTTTCAATTTCATTACAATGCTCACTTAAACTGAAGTAAGACCTTTAAGATGTATTTAATAGTCACCTTTAATGCTAACCTTTCACATTTTTACTGATCAATATAATTTTGCTCCTTACCTAAGGTATATAATATAGATTTACAGGTATGTACATTTGGGTACAGGATTACAATAAATATTAAGTTCTATTAACTGACTTTCTAATACACAGGACAGAGATATTCAAAGTTCTGTCTTAATTGTTATAATCTTTGCCTGTGTAACTTCAGTCCCTTTAGATAATTATGAAATGCATAATGAGAAAAGTCAAACTACATATAATGACCAATGGTCACTCAAAATGGGTAACAGAGCCTCAGAATGCTATCATTGTCAAAGAGGAAGGCATTAGAGAATGCCATGTGGAATGATTGAAGACAGCCTCCAAGGTGTCCCACATCTTGTTTTGCTGCTGATTCATCCACTGTGTGGTCCTCTGTGGGACCAAGTATGTGGACTGGATAAAATGGAGGACAAACAATACAAACACTGACAGAATGCATTTATCCTTCTCATGACTGATTTCAACCTCTCTCTGTCTCTTTCTCTGTCTTGTCTCTCTCTTCTACTTACTGTCCCCTCACTTGGTTGTAATAATGGAGTCAAGGGTCCTAAAGTTACTTTTCCTTCTGGAAGATTCATGTGCAATGAAGGAAGGTAAACTACTGAGGCCAGCTTTTGGCCAAAACCCAAGCACAAAAGAGAGACTCTCCCTCCAACATCCTGCAAAGAAATGAGCCCTGCCAATAACCAGGTAAATGAACTTAGAAGGGAGCCTTCGCTCCATTAAGTCTTGCCCTGACAACAGCCCCTGTCACTTAAGTTCAGGCTTGTGAGACTTTGGGTGGAAGTCTAAGCTATATGTAGATTCTTGTCTCTCAGGTTCAGCAAAACAAGAAATGATTAGTAAGTTAGTAAGCGGCCTTGTAGCTGAGTCATTTCTTACACAGCAATGAGTAACAAACATGCTAAACAGTTTTATTCTTAGCAAAAGAAATGAGCCTTTCTAGTGAAAAAAAGAAATGTCCTTCTGTGGTGATAAAATTGTTTCAGAACAGAATAAGACAATGATCCACAGCACCAAGAGTATCCTAATATCCTTGAGTCAAAATGTTAAAGGGGCCAGTATTACGTTTTGTGAATTTTACATCAATAGCTTTTAAATCAGATAACAGGGGAGGATGAATAAAAACACCCTTTAGGAAAACATTCGGCCCGACAACCAAGTTACTCAATTTAGTGTGTCATTTTATGTCACACACATGAGTCCCCTTCCCACCCAGGCACAGGTGGTGAGAGCTGGAGGGTGGAGTTGCTGGCACAAGAGCAGCATTGCTCAGCAAAACCAAGGACAATGAGATAGGATGAGAGATAAGAAGCCTCTCCCTCGTCTTAAATAATTCTAGAAGAATTTAAATTTGGAAACCTTTAACTTATGGGAATACATAGTTTGATTCAATGATAACAACTAAATTCTCAAAAGGGGGCAATGAAAATATTTTTAGCTTTAACTTTAGTATTTTTATGGGACTTGTGACAGCGAGGACTGCACTCCTTGGACTCTTGTGCCTGCTCGTGGGACTCTTTTCCCATTGTTGGGTTGCTGTGTCCATCTTTGACATGAAAGTTTTTGCTTCTCTTATTTTTTTTCGTATTTTGTTGTTATCTTTTAGAATGTTGCTCTTTTCTAAATGCAAGAAGAAGGGAGTGAATCTCAAGTGGAGGGGAGGGGAAGAGATGAGGGGGAGAAGAAACTGAGAGAAGAGGACAGGGACTTATAGCTAGAATTATTGTATGAGAAATGATCTATTTTCAATAGAAAAAAAACCCCAAACAAACCAGGTAATAAGAGCAACTAGTTATGAGTGTGGTTTTGTTTCCTTTCAGTGACAAAAACCTTCAAGAAAGAGACTTGATCTTAAGTGATTGTCCCTAAACACATGCACATGCACACATGGGCCATACTAATTAGAAAGCACACACACACACACACACACACACACACACACACACACACACACACTCTAGTCAATGCCTCTGAATGTGGATTTCCCTAAATAATATCATTTGATTTTCTGTGGAATGGGATTTGTAGATAAAATTCATCCTTAGGACTTACTTTATCTAATAAATGCTGTCACAATGTTCACACAAATAAGCCATCAAGGTCACCCTCTTCCCTAATATTTTGGTGTGAATGCCATTTGAAAGGGATAATTCTGCCAAGGTTTTTGCATGGAAATCATATTTTCCCTCTTTCATCCCAGGAATAGACAGCAGTCTGTATGGCACTCAGTAGATTCTGAACAAAACATCTGCTTTTTAACACTTCTAGATGGAAAAAAAAAAAAAAAACAACAAACAAAAAAACCACGTATTATTATTCTCTCTTTCTACAAGTTATTTCTCGTTCTTTCTCAAACAACAGTGCGCTGATTCTAAGATGGATGTTTTGGGTGTCTTGTTTTTCCTGCTAGATGGAATATTGTAACAAGTTAAGAGTAAATGTGTGTTTAGAGTTTTGATTCTCTGTTTTATTCATATAATAAACAGCCATACTAATTTGGAGGCCAATGAAGAAAGAACTAATTAACTAAAGCCAACTCAAATACCTTATATCAAATTCAATTGAAAATCCCAATGTTTAAAAGGTCCCTTCAATTAAGTTCTCTCTTCTCTCTCTCTCTCTCTCTCTCTCTCTCTCTCTCTCTCGTCTGTCGCTCTGTACTCTCTCTCTTGCTCATATTCACTCTACTGTTACATATTAAATTTTGTCCCCAACATTATGTCACATCACAGTCTAAAAACTATTTATTAATGGATGATGAGCAAGGCCACATCCACTTGAGTGCCACCTTGGCAAGTGACAAGCTTGACTCTTAGGCTGGTTATCTCCTCAGTCAGAGAAGACTCCACTGACTCTGGTGACTTGGTATTTACTTGGAGGCAATTCTGGGCATGGGAATTACTAGAAACATGCCTTCTAGTGGCCTTTACTGTAGTCTATGCATGGACTGACCTTGGAGATATAGACCCACTCCTAAATTCACTCTCTGAGGATGCAGGAAACTGTTTCTCCTCTTCTTTGGAATCAGCTAGCCTTTGACTAGTGGAACAAAATATCTTGTAAAGAGCTGTAGGGAAAACGAGTTGTTTTGGCTCACAGTTGGCAGTTTCCAATTCATGGTCAGCTGGCTCCATTGCTGACTCTGAGTAAAGGTAAGCATCATGAAGCCAATCATGCAGCAACACAAAGCAGCACACTGCCTAGGAGACAGAAAGGGGCACAGCCAAGAAGGGGCATTGGGGCTAAATTCACTATTCAAAACTATAGCTACCATTAATCTACATCCTTTAATTGGGGCACCAACTTTCAAGAATGTCTATGTATTATGAAAACATCAAGAGAATAATTCATTGGTTTTTATCAGTGTGTCCAGAGTCTAACTGCTTTTCAAAGGTCTACTAGCCAGCAACCAAACATATGACACACGAATCTTTTGGGGGAATACTTTGTATTGAAATCCTAACACTCTACAGTCTCTGCAGATCATCCTTTCCATTCTCATCTCTGCTCCTACACAAGGTCCTTACATAATAACTCGTAGTAACAGATTGGGAAAGTATGCCCATCTTTCAGTAACAGTCTAAACTACTTCCAGAAGAAGTATGCTTAAATGTATCTTCCCTAAAGTTCAGATGTTCAAAAGCCACCACCTCAGAATGTAACTGCCTTTGGATATGGGGTTTTGTATTGAAATGGAAACATTTGGGTGGACCCTAATCCTCAAAGCAGTAATGTTAGAACAACTAGATAGGCACAAAGAACAGACAGTTTCAATCAATTTAAAAGAGGCTATGTATAAACTTCATGGAGAGGTTGGGAACAAATTTATCCTATGGTCCCTCCAAGGAGGAAGGATGGATCCTTGATTTTGGACATTTATCCTAGACCTGTGCAGAGGTACATCTGTGTTAGTTCAACCACCCAACTTGTGGGAACTTTTGCATCTTCTCCAGAAAGACAGTAGACTGTGTGATCTCATCCAGTGAGAAAGTTTTCATTTAGAAGAATAATTTCTGGATTATGGGATAATTTGCCACTTTACTCCTTGATTAAGTAATTGATTCTAATGAAAGAAATATTAATTCCTTTCTCAAAAAAGTTGTTATTTTAGTATAAAATTAAATCACTCTGGTGGGACATGAGATACTTACATAGAGATAGTAATACCTTTCAGAATTTCCTAACTGATAGGAGTGGCTTTTGGTTTGGGAACACTCCCCAGTAACTATTCCATATTCCACACTGATAATTCATCTTTTGACTGCAGCCATTTGGAAGTGTCTGAATGGGAACTGGTTTGCAGAGAAGCCAAATGAGGGCATTAGCACTCTCTGCCCCATGCCCAGGCCTCCTAGGACGTAAGAGAGGTCAGAGTCTGAGTTCAGTCATCAATGGCCAGTGACTTAACAATTGTGCTTGTTAATAAAATCTACATAAAAGCAATGAAGTCCAGAGACTTTTCAAATTGGAAATGGCATTGAGGTGCTAAGAAGGTGACACTCAAATGGAGAAATGAAAGTCTCAGGCTCCCCTGACTGTGTCTGTCTAGTTTCCTTGAGGTATATCCTTTGTTTTTAAAAAAGTAAAGTAAGGAAAGGTTTTATGGGATTTTTGAGTTTTTAATCAGACTTCTAAACCTGCTGCTGGTTTGGGGGACCCTTACATTTGTAGCAGCCTCATATCAGAAATGCAGGTAGTCTGGATGATGAAACTGAGGTTGGCGTTTGTGAGACTGAGCTCATAAATCTGGATATTTCAAGCTGCATGGGCAGTAAGCGTCAAAGCAAACTCAAATTACTGAATATCCAGTTGAGACTTGGAAAACCAGAAAGCTACAAACACAAACATCAAAATCCTATAATGTATATCATACATAATACATTCATTCACTCAGTCATTCATTCACTCATGTATTCATTCATAATCGCTTATGTAGTATAATAACTTGTAGTAATAATATAATATAATATAATATAATATAATATAATATATATATAATAATATAATATAATAGCGTCATATAACAGTATGGCAAAAAAGTGACAACAGCTTTCTAAAGAACTTGAGCCCAGAATACCCAGATGTTATCTGTAATACCTATAACACCACCCTCAAATGCAGCTTGCTTTCTTCAGAAGGCTCTGCCTGGGCCTCAGCTGGACGAGCAGACACAACGAGTGGGAGAGGGTGGTGAGAACAGGAAGGAAAAGAGCCTCGGCCTCCACTCCCACCAGCTCTTCCTTTCTTCTCCCTCCTACTCCTGTTCTTCAAGGCCCTTTGCCCTCCTTTTGGACAAGAAATAAAGGTAGGATGGGATACAAATTACTAGCTCGAGGCCACAGCAATTTCCAGGCCTCCCACAGTTCTCACTTCCGCTACAATCCATTTCTGTGGGCCAAATCAATTTCCTCTCACCTCTGCCATACACTTATCCTACAGAAGCATCCCGCCTCATCCACACGCCCACAACAACACAAACACCACCTCGGCCTTCTCCGCTCCACTTACCACGGACTGTTTCTTGAACCTGCTGGGTGAAGAAATTTGTGAGTTGGATCTTCAGTTTTGTCAGGACTTGCATTGCAGTTTGGGGCAGGTGGGGAGTTTCTCAGCAAGGACTGAAGACCCGCAGGTATGGATTAAATTCTCTTATCCTCCTCCTCAGCTTGAGTGGTCTTGGATCAATTGGTTAAGGTTCCTGAACTGGGCCCCTTTGTGCAAAAATGAAGATCTTAATTAATAAAAAGACCTAGTCTATGAAAGTATATAGATTACTGGAAGGCTGGACTCCCACATAGTTAACAATATATAATGTTCTGAAGACCACAGAACAGCCTGGGCCACCATAGAACCTTAAACAATACTAAAAATGCACTATTTTCACTTTATAATACTTTAATGTATCATGATTTAAAAAGTTAATGTTATACTTGAATGGAGTAAACATCACAAGGCAGCAATGCTAGAGGATCTGCAATCATCCTTGTCTTACCTCTAGGACTTGATGAATTTGAGAGTAGCTGGGGGTTACCTACTCAGAACACCTTGCAAAGGTATTGTTCTTTGCCCGTCTTAGGTTATCTTTCTAAATTTAATGTACAAAACAATTTATAGGTTACATACCAAACCTCACTCATCAACATAGTTTGTAAGCAAATGACTTTATGAGATAACTCTATTGATTCATAATTCAATTTTAAATAAAATTTATTGTTGCAGTAAAATGATATGAATTTCAACACAAATATGTATTCACTAAAACAACTTTCAATGTTTTGAAAATATCTTCAGTAATATATTCTTGTTACACATAAAGACAACATATAAAAGAACATACCAGTAGATTCTCTGTCTACCACTGTCTTCATTAATGTATACCAAAACACACCGTGCGCATGAACACACACACACATAGACATGCACACACAAGACACACACCACACACACACAGACACACAGAAAAAGTAGGTTTGTGTGTTCTTTCATTCGACTGTCACTCAAATTTACTCATTTGTACATAGGACTTTCAATAAAATATCATTTGTAGAATGCACATTTTATATAATAATTTTTCACACATATACATTAATTATAGACCAATGTAAGGCAAAAAAATCTGTAATCTAGATAGTTTACATTCATTGTTAAGGATTTTATAATAACAAGTTAGCAAGATAAAAGCAGGCTAATTTAGTTAATATAAGTTCTATGTGCATGAAAGCTTCTCAATTAAATTAGGAGCCAAAGAACAGTTACAGCTTCATATATGTCATAACAGGTTTGGTGAGAAGTAGATAACCACGGGAAATTTTGATAGGACCGATGGGTATACTCATATGAGTAATAAAAGGGAGAATTTATCAATGTCTGATTGTTCTAATTCCATTTGTTTGGTGTCCCCTTTTTGAAATCTATCTCCTCTCTCTTCTCTCTCTCTCTCTCTCTCTCTCTCTCTCTCTCTCTCTCTCTCTCTCTCTTGTTCTGTGTGTGTGTGTGTGTGTGTGTGGTGTGTGGTATCTCTGTGCACACTCATGTTAATGTGGTATGTATGACACTGCAGGCATCGGGAGATCAGAAGACAACCTCAGGTGTTGGTTCTTAACTTTATTTTGTTTTAGATACTTTGTTGTTGTAGTTTGCTATTGCTGTGTCACTAGGCTTGTTGGTCTGTGAGCAAATAGAGATTCTTCTGTCTTGGCTGTTTATCCTATTGTAGGAGTGCTGAGATACAGATGTTTGCTACTGTAACCAGATAATGGAGGCTCTAGAAACCCAGACTCAAGTTCTCATGCTTGCCTGGCAAGCAATGCACCCAGAGAGCCACACCCCAGCTCCCTGTCTCTCGATTTTCAGATAAGGGTAGCCCTTTCCTCTCCTAGGTTTGGAAGACCGAATGAATGTGGTAAGATGACCATGAGGACGGTAACTCACATATGAGGGTCTATGACATGTTTCACGGTAAATCAAAAAAAATCCTTCCTAGGTTTTATAACCTGCCAGAGAGTGGTTTGAGACAGCGAAGTGATCTTCCTGCTTCTCCTGATTTCTCAAATGCCAATATACTGTATTTTGGAGATTTACTTGACACTCATTATTATTAATAATGTAGTTTATTCCTTAAGACTTATAAGTATATTCACCTATATAAAAATTTGTGAGCTCAGGTTTACATCATACATTCTGAGAAATATTTTTGTTGTGCCCCTGTTTATCTCTCAACATGACTTATTTTTCTATGCCCTACTCTTCCCTGCCTATTGTTAGACACATTTTAGTATATCTGATATAAAGATCTTACCTGTAATTTGAGGTTTCTAAAAATTTTAATTTACATCCTTATTCAGAATTCCAATCAGCTAGAATTATCAGTTTGAATCTTAATCTCTTTGGCATTTTACAAATTTTAAACTGTTTGCTGCATTTGAGATACAAGTACATGTTATAATCTAGCATTTTTGTGGCCTATGTAACTTTGCTTAACAAAGATTTTAATTTACACACATTCAAATATGTCTATTTTTCTATATTTTCTGGATTAAACTGGTGGGAAAAGCTAGAAAATGTAGTACATAAAAGTTTTCTTCTACATCTAAACTGTCAGTGGAACTTACAACTCTTTTAAATGATTGGGTTTTAAATTTTAAAACTATTTCAGTCTTTAATCCCTCTGAAATTTATGTATGGCTTATAATGGGACTCCCAATTCGTTTTTTCAAAATGAGTTATATATACAACATTGTATAACCATTTATTAAATAAGACATTTTACCAATGCAGCAAAATAGTAACTTTATTGTTTGAAATTCAGAATAATAGAATTTATTTTATTCCAATTATCAATTTATCTTTTCAAATGAGAAATTCTTACAGCACTGTCTATTGTCTAGCAAGGCAACATGTTTCTTGTGTTGTCTTTTCAAGGTTTTCCTGACTAGTTTTTATAGCAAGATCCATCATAAGAGGTGGTGAGATAGCTTAGCCAATGCAGTGCTTGCTTGCCTTGTAAATACAGGGACCTGAGCCCCAGAATCCATGTACAATGCAGGGGATGATAATGTAGTTTCATAACTCTACCACTAGGGACGTGGAGACAGACAGATCCCTGGGGCTCAGTGGCCAGTTAAAGTAACTTTCATTACCTGGCTTGTTCCAGACCAGTGACAGAACCTCTCTCTAAAGAAAAGGCAGGAGGCAACTGAGGGCAACATCTTCAGGATTCCATGTGCACAATGCACACAAAGTGCACATATATGTGTACAATGTGTGCATCTCTCTCTCCCCCTCTCTCCCACCTCTCTCAAATATACACACACACAGACACACACACACAAACACACACTCGCACACACACACACCTTCATGAAACATCCAAGAACTATCGTTACACTTGTGATTGGAATTTGTATTCTTTGGTGAGAACTGATATATTTATTTATAAAAGTTATCATCTAAGAGTGCTTAAGTTGGTATGTCTAACTGATGAATATCTATTTATATTTTTCAATAAGAACTTTAATTGTCTAATCCTTGAAAAAGATCCAAAAGATCATCATCCAATGTCATGTCCCTGAAGTGACCCTTCTGTTCCCACAGTACTTGCCAAATGAAAGGGACAGTGGAAGCAGTTAAAGACAAGGATGTTCACTCTTCACCATCTGTAAAGACACCCAACTCTCTTTTATGTGTGAGAAAACTCATGTTCTCTGGAACATAACCTATGTCCTTCCCATCCTCTCTGTCTACTATTCCTTGAAAGGCTGTTCATGCAAAGACAAAGCAGCTAAGAAATTCCACCAGTATGTAGGTAAGATAACATTTAAAACTCCTTTCTCCATGGTAATTAAAGAGGTACAAGTTTTCGTAGACCCTACATCTTATACACCAATTATGGCCATTTTCTTCAGTCTCTCAGTAACCTCTTCCAGCACTTAGGCATAAATAGGATGCAGAAGCTACATTCTTATTCCCTATATGCTTCTTGTTAAACTTTTCTATTAATTTCTGATTCTAATTTTTCAAATTGTACTCCTAAGTATCTCATAGTTTGGTCACCGTCCTGAACAGACTATATTCATATTATATTTCTACATACTATCAAAATAGAGAAAACTTATGGTTCTGTGGTGTGTGTGTGTGTGTGTGTGTGGTGTATGTATTTCTATCAAATGTTCCTATTCTTTTTAATTTGCCATAATCATATTTTTCAGTTGTGCAATTTTGTCTTCAGAAACAAAGAAACATCTTAGACCAAACTTTCCCGTCCTTTAAATATTCATTTTAATTGATATGACTTTAATACTTCATGATTTAGAATAGTATTTGAGGGTAAATACTTCTTTGATATTCACTAAAATGGTTTTATTATTTACAAGATCTTAAAATTAGCATTACTAGTCACCATCAATTACAGCACAGTAAAAACCAAGTTTCGTCTTCACAATTCCCAGTGTCAGATTTTAGATTTAAATACAAACAGCCATGCACCAACCTACTAGCAACTGAAACAGCATTTAGGACTTTTTTTTTTTTTTTTTTTGCAAAGTTAGTGAAGCTCAAACATCTTGTCAATTTTTAAAAATTACAAAAGACCCTATCTTAAAATTCCAAAACTAACACAGAAAAAATATAAAGAGTACCTAGGGTGAATTGTTCTCTATTACACAAATATCACAAAAATATTTTAATGATAGGATCAGCTAATCAACATGCTAGATAAAGCAGGAAATTGAGATTTAAATAGCAAGCACATTAGGTGCAGAAGCCAATTATAAAGGTGTTAGGGGAAGAATAAGGCCTTTTGCCAGCAGCTGTATGAACAAAAGAGCTCAAAAGTAGATATTTCTTTGTTCTTTTCTTTTTCTTTTCTTTTCTTTTTTTTTTACTTCAGAGCAGGAAGAGCTGAAAGTTTCAGCTTCCAAAAAAAGTAAAGAGAAATAGTTTTTCCCTAGAAAACAAAACAGAGATGCGAGTCAAGTTTCCAAACTGGAACATTCTGATAGCAAGGTACAGCCACAGAATGCAGAAAGCACATAAAATTTACGTAGAAATTTCTCAAACATGAGCAGAATTTTTGACTTCAGTAGCAATTAGAAACTGTTGTATCCAAGTGAAATCTAGCAGCACATATATCTGTCTACTTAGGGTAGGTGAGACAGACATGGCCTTTGGCCTCCTATGAGATGATATGGACCTTTCTAAGAGTAGAAATCCGGGGCTCAGCAGAACTGGACAGTAGGAAATAAAGAGACTTAATAGGTGGCCCTGGACAGAGTTGTAGATGTTGAACAAAGTGTAGGTGGTGTCTGGGTGTTAGAAGATACATACAGGCCACAACTGATCATACTCTTGGGAAGCTGAATGTCACCAGTATTTAGAATTCCTCTGAGCTGGCTGGGAAACAAACTACAGGTAAAGAGATAAAGACACTGAGAAATCCCTGATCTGCCCCTGATGCGTGCTAGGAATAGATACATAGTTGGCCTGTAGCTGTACAGGTGACAATCTCTGGCAGGATTATTACTAATAAACCCATTTATCGCTGCTTCACATATATCTTTTATTATTCCAAAGCTTAAAATATTTATTTTGTCTTCTAAGGGCTGTTTCTTTCCATCGCCAAACTGAGTGGAAAGTACAGTGTCCTTATCTATCTCTTCCTTGCAATATACAGTTATATTTGCTTTTTCTAACTTACAGTTGTCAACAATAATATCGATAGCTTCTTTAAATTTCATTTGAGAAGTTTGTAGTCATTCTGAGCTGGGAATGTATCCCTACTATGGGTACATTGGATTATAGAGTAGTGAGTTAATATTTGACTTCAATGGTGGCGTCATATTTAAGTTATCCAGACCATGAGGTCCTCTCTCAATACAGCAGTGAATAGGTGAGCAGTGCACCATGGATTTAGTTATCTAGATGATTCTAAATGTGTCAATTAGCATCAAGTAGATGGAGGTGTGTTCTACCATAGTAGGGAAGATTGGACAGAGATTGAAGACTAAATTAATCCTGCTTATTCCTCCTTCTGGGCTATTTCTCGCAGCTTAGAGCCCATTGAGGTTAACATGCACACAAGTATAAGTACTGTTACTAACCAACCCAATGAGGTCATGTCTCCCTGGCTTCCTGGCCACCATCAGAGTGTGCTGTTCATAAACCATTCTTATGACACTAAAAGGGAGCTAGTTACTTTAACTTTCAATCCTTGGGACTAATTTCTTCAAATAGAGCTTTGATTTTCCACTTTCTTTCAGAGTTTTTCAGCCTGATTGACAGGATGGCTTAGGCTTTGTGAATCTCTTTGGAACTTTAAAATCAGGGATAAAGTAGTTTATTGCTTGGCAAACTCCCAACAGCTGCCTCCTTAGATGTTAAAGGGTGGCAGTAGTTAAAGAAATGAGAAGATGGTCCAAACACCCTCTCAATCTCTATTTGTTTCTCAAATCCTCTGGATTTCTGAAGCCATATATTCATAATCCCCAGAGGTGCAGTTGAAAGTGGACTTGTGTTTTATTGTTGAGAACTTTAATGTCTCTTCCCTCCTTTTCATATCCAGATTATGTTCTCACTGGTTTGATGATGAACATTTACATGCTGGCAGCACAGAGAACCATTGGTCTGATTTTCAGGGCATCTTGATTTCTCTAAAAGCAGAGAAATTTTTGGGAGGAAATGGGCCAATTTATGAGTGAATAAAATACATAGGTCTCTACGTACCTGCCTTTTCAGCAACAGCCTGTGCCTGTATGGAGGCTATCTGGAAAAGAAAAATTCCCATCAAATCAGGGACCTATACTGGGGGCTGATGGACAAAAGCAGACAGGGCATCTTTGTAATCTCTGCATCAGCTTCTACCACTACCTACTAAGCTCAGTTATAGAACCTTCTCCCCTTCGTGCTGTAGCCTGTCTTCATCTAGAGCCCTGACTTTTGTTTGCAAGGCCTGAAGAATATATCCTAATATCTTCTTCTCTATCCCTCATAAATGAATAAATGTTGGCAAAAAAAGGGCATCATTTGTTCCAGGGGACTGGAAGATTTCATTTCTTGGCTTGAGGCCAATGATCAAAAACGAGTAGTGTGCACCAAGTAGCCCCATTGTCCATCAGCTGGGAGTTTGTACATACTTGGGATCAGATGCTATTTGTCTTTCTAGGATACCAGCAATCACATCTGACTCATGTCTACATTAGCCTTGCAAACCTATTAGCCTATGCCACAGCCCTGCCCCATCTTTTATCATTTTAAATATGGTTAGTTTTTAAATCACAAACTTCATTTTTGGCAAGAAAAAAGATTTAGGTTGTGACTAAATCAAGACTTGACTGGTGTCTTCTGTTATTTTGCTATCACTTTCAGTATCCTCTACTAAAACCATGACAAGTTGCTTTTCTTTGACTAACTTTATCAGTGAAATGTTTGCATTGCATTTGAGAGCTCAATGTTCATGTAGCAGATGAAGACAAACTGCAGTCAGTATGTTTTTAATCAATCTTTGTTCTTGGATTCACTCTTTTTTCTTTACCCACTCACTACAGTTCTTCCTACTACAAATAGATTGTTTTCAGCACATTCAGTGATGTCCTCTTAGAAATGAACTTAGATATTTACAGTGCTTAAATATGGTACAGGAAAATTCTCCATTCCCCTTCTCCTGCCCCCATACTGGCTGGAACAGGAAGGAATGAGACAGCAGCTTAGCTAAGTCTCTGAAAAACATTAATGCTGATGTAAGCTTGCATTGGCTTTGATGTACGTTGACAGATTCCTTCTTGGAGCTTCTCTCAATTTCATGGCTCACCCATGGCTACTGCTTTCTGGTCTCCTCCATCACCAGACTATCTTATACAGTTACATCTTATTCTCAGTCTAGGTAATGATACTCAGTGCTCAAATATAGAAGTCTTTCATGCCCCATAGGGGTGGTAGGAACAGGGAATACCCTTCCTGTTGCTCTCTGAAATCACCAAGGTCATTATTCTCATGTGGGAAGACATACACAGAATGTATGGTCTCTGTTCTCCTTATTGTCCCAAATTCTTGAAATGACTTGTCAAGAGAGTAAAGCTCTCCATTACCTCCCTAAGTCCCCCTTTAGTCTTCATGGAAGTGAGGAATAAGGCAAGCAGGCAGGCAGACAAATAAAGAAGTTTCAATAAAGTTTCCTTGATGCTATTGGAAATGGGAGAAGGTAGGAGAGAAGAAAAGTAGGAAGAGGGTGGGAAAGGAGAAGAATAATTCAGGAAGCAAACAGGGGAAATGGAAGGGTAAGATATATCCCTGATTCACCGTACTTGTCTAACATTGCATTGGAATGATATCCTTTTGGTCTTATTTCATTTGCCATTAGAGTGGGCATCTGCCAAAGCAATGGCCACCTTCAAGAAAGGAAGAACAGAGAGGATGGAGAGAGTCTGAGTAAGTCATTGGGATGTTTTCCACTAATACCTCATAGATCAACAGTTTCCTAATTCACATTTATCAAGACCTTTTCCATATAGATCTAATTCTTAATCTATAATTCTTAAAGGTTTATGATAACATGTTAGAGATTGCCAAACATACAGGAAAGTCATAGCTTAGAATTCAAGAAGAACAAATTGTCTTAGGCTGTGTAAACATTAGCAGATTAGTCTTTCTCCCTGACAGTCCTCTTGTTATTACAGTGCACATTAGCAAAAGTTATCCATTAAGGTTATACAACTCAAGTATCACTATCTTAAGCCTTCTGAGCATGCTGGGACCTAATAATTATCATGCTTGGCTTTCTTCTGTTTTGTGTGTCATTAAAAATATTAAGCTAGTAAAAAATCTGAATATTCAATTCAAATGTCTGTTTTAGAATTTCTGCACTGAGCTGTCATTTCTGATATTTAGGTAGATTATCATTGCTGAGGCATTGGGAAAATGGGCAGGACATGGCTTTTCTTTTCATGTTATATGTACAATATAGTGTCAATTAAAGATAAATTTCTAGAAGAAAATACTATTGTCATATGATACATGGCATACACGTTGGTCAAATCATATTTTTTTTTGGAAGCAAAGATACTTTATCCAAAACCAAAGCATTAATTTAAGAAGAGCTAAGTGGAATGTCAAAGATGGCAGGCACTCCACAGAAGAACCCACTGAATCAAATAACCAAGACTCATATGGGCTCACAAAGACTGAACCGTCAACCAGGGATACGGCATGAGACTGAACTAGGCCCTCTACATAGGTTACAGTTGGGTAGCTAGGTCTTTTGTGGGATTCCTAACAATGAGATCTGGGGCTGTCTCTGACTCTGTTGCCTGCTTTTGGGACCTTGTCTCCTACTGGGTTACGTCATCCAACCTTAATAGGAAAGGAAGAGCTTACTCATACTACAAGTTGATATGCCATGGCTGGATGATATCCATGGGAAGCTTACCCTTTCCTGAAGGGAAAAGAAGGAGGAGTGGGTAGGGGTTGGGGTAAGAGAGGAAGTGGGAAGAGGGACTGAATGGAGGCGAGGGAGGGGAAACTGTTCTTGGGATATAAAACGAACAAACAAACAAACAAACAACGTGCTGGGATGCACTGCATTAAAGCAATGACCACATGAAGTACCTACTCAAGGGCCATTTCTAACTTTTAATATCAGAAAAGCAACAGGATAGATGTAGAAAGGGTGTGTGTATGCATAGTTTGCCACAACACTAATATAATCATTTTAACTGATAGAAGATTGGTTTAAAAATTGTATATTTAGACAGAGGCTGTGTCTAAAGTGATGGTGTTCTTGTTAGTGGCTGAAAAACTGTCTCTCACGTGCTATATGTATGTGGTGGTCTGCTCCCCCACGGCATGAGCTGAGCAGTAGTAACGGTCTCCTATGCTAATATGGTAGAAACCGATGACCTCATGATTTTATGGCTTGTCCCTTGGGCTGAGGCAATGTCAGTCACTGCTTGGAAGCTACACAGGATGTGCAGGAAGAAGTTACTTGCTAGCAGGGCATGAACCTACTACACTACTGCCTACTGCACTCACAACAACTGCCTAGGTACAATGGCCCCAAAACGAGAACCTCAGCAGAAACCAAGAATGTATCCAAATGCTTGAAGAAAGGCAGCAATAAAGCTATAAAAATGATTCTATATCTAGCTACATTCTTTAAGTGCAGTACTTATCTATAATTTAAATCCAAGCTCTACCTGAATTTAAATCTTTGCCTCTCATGCTGGGGAATCAATAGATAGTATCTAATGTTGATCTATGAAGCAGAATTATAAGCGTATTATTATTCAGGAAGATTAAACTAGTCCTTAAAAATAAACACTCAGGAGCGGAAATAAATTTCATACAATTAAGTAGGGTAAGAAAATTTATACACTGAAGGTGGACAAAAGACATTAGGAAATATCAAACTGGGAGTTTAATACACTATATAACTTGTACAAAGAACGTTCCAGAAACAGGAAAAAATTCTTAAGTTTCAATCTTTAAAAAACACACCAGTCAGAAGATAAATATTTTATTGTGCTTTTAGAACACTTATCAGCATCTCTTACTGATACTTCCTGTTAGAAAATCTCAAATTTCTCTTTGAAATGATAATGAATCAACAGGCCTCCCAAACAGCAGCTCAGCAGCTGGCAAAGGAAACAAACATGAGGCTTCAGGTGCCAACTCTCTTACCAAACTAAAGTGACATTAACCTCATCTTCTGCACTGAATACTGAATCGGAGTCCTAGCTGGAAGTCATGTTAGAAAGGAGATAAATCTATATTTAGTTCTTGGAATCCTACTCTTTGTTCTTGTTTTTTGTTTTTCTACTTTCCTTCATTGGATCCAAGGAAATGGTTAACCTGGCTCTTTAGCTTTCAGAAACCGCAATGAATCCATAATTCACAGCACTCCATACTGCTTTCTGAGAAGCATGCATCGTTTGACCAATCATATTGAAATCTTCAGGGAACAAAACAGAACTGTTTCCTAATGAAAGTATGTTGGGCTAGTTTAAATCTATAAGCAGCCATTATACAGGTCCTCATGGATCAGTACTGAGCATGCATATTCAGATGATATTGACAGTATAGAAAGATTCCTTTCCAACTTCATACCCTTAAAAGGCTGTTGAAAGTCCTCAGAGCTGAATCTGAAACTCACAATTAAATGAATACCATTTTCCTATTGATCAAAAGTTTGTTGAGAGCATGGGGATGCATGCCTGGTCCCCAGAAAAAGGTCCACACCTGGAACCCTAACTCTGAGGATACAGATGAATAAGAAGATGCTTGCTGCATGCTGGCTAGACAGTCTAGCCTAATTGATGAGTTCATACCAATGAGAGATGCTATCTCATAGGAGGTAAATGACAGGTGAGGTTGTCCTTGGGCCTACACAAACAAGCACACACAAACACACACACACACACACACACACACACACACACTAAAATATACAGAAATAATAAGTCATTGTATAGAACTTATTGCATATATAGTATGTTGATTTTTCCATCGTTATACATTCTCACATTTAGACAAAACTAACTTGTTTTCTAAATATTAACATGTGATTTTTAAAAAGTAGATTCTAGTTTTTGAACAATTTTATATTCATAGAAAAAATTAAGGAAGATGCACAAAGAGTTCCTATCTACTGTATGCCTACTTTTCTGTTATTTGTAACTAATACTACCATGATTTTATTATATTTTATTCGAGTTAATGAATATGAAGTGTCTTAGTGTTAACTAGAATTTCTAGTCTGCTCTTATTTGCTTGCTTTTATATCTGTGTACTTCTTTTCTTTAGTCTTTTTTTTCTCCTTTTTCTGGTCCAAGGTTCCATCTAGGGAATAAGCATTGCATTTAGTTCTACTATCTCCTTAACCTCTGAAAGAGTTCCCAGACCTGCCTTGTGTCTGATGGCCTTGACAGTTGCAAAGACTCCTGCTAAGGATTTCTGTGTTAGAATTAGTCTGTTATTACATTCTTCTTGTAATGAGACTTGGATTGTGAACACTGGGGATAGCTGTTATGAAGATAGCCTCCTTTTCATCCCATGGCATCATGGACATGTGCTGTCAAGGGGACTTCACTAATGACATTGATCTTGCTCACTTGCTTGAGGGCATGTTTATAAAATTTCTCCACTGTGAAGTTCAGCATTTTTACCCTCTCCATAATGTACTCATTGGAAGGAAATCATGTGCACAGTTGTGATCTAATTAAGTAGAAATGCCTTTCCCCTCCTTTGAGGGTAGAATAACCCAATGAGTTCTTTGGAGTTCCTTCCATATTAGAGTTTGATATATTCTCCCTATTTGCTTCTTAATCCAATCATTTATATACATGTCTGTATGATTATAGTTACTTATTTTATGCTTTGGGTTATAAGCCAATATGTAATCTAGTATAATCCAAATAAATATTTTCACTTGAATTATTCCAGCTTTGAATATCAAAGCCCTTCTAGTTAGTTCTTCTGCTACTCTGATGTGTTTCTATATACCTGGATTTTGTTTTTTGAGTCAGCATGAAATATTAAGAATTTGTTGAGATATTTATTATATTATTTACAAATTATATATGTGTGTGTACTGTCGCCTTGATCATGGTGTCTCTTCACACCAATAAAACCCAACTGAGACATGCCCTGTCAGGGTACACTCTAGGAAGATGCCTGTTCCACATAACCTCATTGTCACTATCATTTCATTTAAAATGCCATGACATTGAAACACTGACAGCCAGTGGTTTCCTGAACTTGGTAAACTCTATCTAATGAGTGCTGGTTATGTACTTACGTTTCTGTCTTCACTCTGCCCATATCATGTTGTCAATTTTAAATAAAACATGACAGGTCTTACAAGAATTTACCAACACAGATCATGGCTTATTTTCTCCCAAAGAGCTGATAGATGCTTTGGCCCACCTCTACAGCCACCCCAATCTGACTTTTATCACATGAAATTTTTACTCAGTGATTCCTTCTTCAAAGTGCTTCCTTCGTCTAGAATTATACAGAAATATTTCATGTATTTCATGATTGCCTCCCTTTCATAGGTTAAAACGTTTGGTATTTAGAGATAATAGATGTCCAAAGACAGACAATGCTATAAAGGGGCAGATCCAGAGCTCAAGAACAGGTCATTCTGAACTCGTCTATATCGCATGTGAGTACAGTAGCATTATTAAAATCACTTGAAGATCCAAAATGCAATCACTTTATGACTCCTTGTAAAACCCTATACGTGTATGGTTTGCAATCATACTAAAGTACAGTAAAAAATTGAGTTATAAAACAACTATTTTTCTTATGATAATTGTTAAACTAAGATAGATCTTCTCATGTTTCAAAGTAATTTGAGAAAGCTTTGATTAACCCTTTTTGTTTATTACCCCTCATTACTGACATAGGTAAAACGTGATTCTAGGCTGTCTATTTCACAAGAACTTCCCCCCCATCCCCTCCTTCTACTACTCATTCTCCTTGACACTTCACTTCTAGCCTGTCTTACTTAAGGACCACTTGGCACGTCAATTTGCATCTTTTTTCAGGAGACAGTGTACATCCCAGGCCTCACTTTTGCTCTCCACCATGTTTTTCTTCACAAAGCCACCACTTTGTAAATGATCTTATATTAAAATGATCTCTGTTATGTCATAACCAAAGAGAGGCAACACTTTTACTAGACTGTTTGATGGGTTCTGCGTCCAAGCAGTAAAATCATAGAAACTCTACTTGCCATTGATGTAGCAGCCAGCAGCTTCATCTTTAAAAATCCCCCAAACATCATTGTATCCTACCCTCCCAATGCCTTATGCCTACTGGATTTTATGCTATCATATTTTATTTGCTGACAACCTAGAAATGGAAAATATAGGTTTCTTTATTTTAAAAATCCACTCATTTTTCATTAATCTGAATGTCTTGGTATTTGTCATAAGGGACAAGACTGTTTGCTTTTGTAGTTCAGCCTATTACTCCTCCCTATAAGGCTTTCTGCAAGCCCACATCATTTCTTTCATATTTCATCCTATGTAGGGATTTTGCTGCTATCACAACCTTTCCTTTTTTCAGTAGCTCTTATTCCATAAATTACCCACTTAGGTTCATAATCATTTAGTTTCCCTCTCTGGTTCCTTATCTCTGGATGATATAAATCAGATTATTCCACTATATAGTTGCATAATTTTTCCCCAAGCAAGTAATGAATTTCTCACAATCACAGTCTCCCTCACTATTTGGAGTTTCACGCACCAAAATATGAGATCATACAGATCTATCTAGGCCTTGATAAACCCAGGCTACAGAGTAGTTTTATCAAGACTGAGTCTAAATATTGGACCACATAGTCCATAATGGCTAAATTTTACATCATAAAGCCATGAGGCATAACTCTATGGAAAATAAAAATGATTTTGTCTACTCTACCCCCCTTAAGACATATGGTTTTCATATTACTTCACGAAGCAGAAACAGTTGCCTCAGGTCTCCTTATAAATGACTTTGTACAAAGTGAATATTTTCAGGGCATCTGTGCATTGCTATTGATTTTGGCTGTTTTGAGCCTTTGACATCCAACCCTGAATCTACATTAATTGAACAACACTCTGCCATTTGAGACACACAGAAGAGAGAAGGTAGGAGGAGTAGGCATGTATGTATATGCTACTTCCTATCCTCCACAGGATACATAGGTCAACCTTACAGAATAACCTAATTCAAAATGCCAGTGCCATCAAGGGTGAGAAAAAACTAGCCTAGGGTTATATTATTCCTTCTCATCCTTGTTGTCTTTGCTAGGGTTTGCATTGCTGTGAAGAGACACCATGACCAAGGCATCTCTTATAAAGGAAAATATTTAACTGAGGCTGGGTTACTGATTCTGAGGTTCAGTCTATTATCTTCATGGCAAGAAGCATGGGAGCATCCAGGCAGACACAGTGCTTTTGGAGCTGAGAGTTCTACATTTTGTTCCAAAGGCAAACAGGAGAAGACTAATGTCTTCCAGGCAGCTAAGAGGAGAGCCTCAAAGCCCATCCCAAAAGTGATATACTTCATTCAACAAGGCCACACCCCCTAATAGTTCCACTCCCTGGGCCAAGCATATTCTAACCACCACACTGGTATTGATAATAGGAGGATAAACAACCTCAAACATAGAGTTGTCACCTCTCTTCAGTGCAGGCAGCTATGTGTTCTCATTTTCTAGCTCCAACTTCTTGTCCCACATTAATGAAAGGGATTGCTATTGGCAAGATGAAAAATGGAGCAGAGTGAGTGAGACAAAGAAGTCCTGTTTCAACTCCTTCCTTACAGACCAATAAAGAAAAGTCAGTTAGAATAGTTAAGAGCTTGAAATAGGTAAGCTTGAACACACAGAGGGGAGGATGTCAGGATGGACACTGGAGAAATCACGAGGGTGATAAGCTTTTTCTCCCTGCAGCTCTCAATGACCCCAATTTGCTGCTTCCTGTTTCTGATGTCTCATGTTCTCAGTCGGTCCCACCGTCTCATTGTCCTTGCAAAGGCTACCTTTCAAAGGAGCACTAGTTTATTTTTGGATGATACTTATGGAGACTGTGCCCCTTGTGACAAAAAAGGGGGCCAGAATATGAGACTAGAACACTTCTACAAACCTTATCCTATGCATTTCACACCAACAGAGCAAAACTTGAAATTGAGACTCTCAATTCAAGTATCTAGAACTCAGTACAGGGCTAAATAACTGTTGGGTACCACTGACAGCAAGCACTCAAGTAGCAAAGCCAAATTCACACTTATGTCCTTATCTAGCACAGCTTCCTGGGTTATTTTACCCTCTGACTATTAAATCATACCTGCATCGAGAAATTCCTTCAGGTCTCACCATTACTAGCCATAATTTCAGACATCCATCTAGTTCATTATGACACATCTTTCAAAATGAGGAGGTCCCTCACTGTCTATTAATCAGATCAAGTAGGCATGACATTCTGTCCACCTATGCAGGGTGCCATGCCAAGGAAGACTTTGAAATATGACCCAAGGAGACAAGTATTGCTATGACCAAGTGGCAATAAATCTATTCACATTCAAGCATTGTAATCACACATGGAAGCTTGACTTGTTTTAATATGTCCAACAGCACAGCATGTTGATATCCTGCACATCTTCTTTGCCCCTGAGTCATAGGCTCCTTGACTTCATAAATGAAATGGGACATCTGCTATCAAATCTTACCTTCTATGATACCAGAGATGAGAATATTTCTCTGTGCTCAAAGGGAAATATATATCCACAGGAACAGAAGTCTCCAAAAATATCTCCATTATAGATTCCTAATTCATAAATGTACTTTAAATGTTCACATTTTCAAATTTTTACACACACATACACTTTTCATATACTTCTGGCAAGCTTTCTTTGAATTTTTAGGCTAGCTAAGATTTCTTAGTTTAGAAATCCAATTTTTCAAAACTACATGCTTGTATTATAATTGAGCACTAATTTCTGCATCTACTGCATCATCCTGCCTTCCAGTACAAAGGTTTTCTTCTTTAATACTCACTTAAGTGGCAGTGATTGAAAATTGGGGGGCGTGTTAAGATCTACAACCATTTACCAATATAATATCCGGCAGTCCTGTAGACATCTTAGTTTCACAAAGAGGCCAGCACTGAGTGCAGAAAATAATTAGCATATTAAGCATTAAAATTTTAGATTGAAGGACACAGAGGAAATATATCTTCCCTCAAGGTATTTTTCTTTTGAATACCTGTGGGAATTCATAAAAGTCAGAGATGCAAAGCTTCCTGCGCTGTGGCCACCATGCCTTCTGGCAACTATTTTCACTAGGAATAGTCGCATTCTAGCCTGAAGAATCTTGAAGTTGAAAGAGACATTTGAAACATAGCATCCAATCCACAGCAGAAATTTGACCTTGTAATAGTCCTTCCTCAGAGAAAGTCATTCTCCCTGTATCTGGGCCCTCCAGTGACAAGGTTTGATTAACTTTTAAGGCAGCCTGCAGCATGATTAGCAAGGCTTTCATTTTCTTTAAAATTAAAACTATAGACTCATAATAGTTTCTTTAATTGAGCAAAATGACAGAGCATCAATATTCATCATGCATACTTTGCCAGGTTGTGGAGGTATGGTGACTGCCACAATAGTCACTACCCATGACCTTTAGAGATGGTACATTTACTTAGGATTATTCTACAGTAAAATCACAGTAAATGAATAGCTTTTTTTTCAGAGGATAGCTTTGGCATTGAAGATGAGCACGTTCTCCAGTGTCTGGCATGCCTGTGTCTGGAATGTTTCATTAACCTGATACCTGTGCCTTGACTAGGGCAGGGGCTGTAATTCAGTGGTAGAGCATTGTCTGTGTTATGCCCAAGGCTCAATCCCCAGTGGTGAGAGATAAATTAAATAAATGCATAAATAAATAGCTTTGACTAAGACAATAGGTATCTAACTGTGGGGGGGAGGGGTGAAAAATTGACTTAGTTTTCCAAACATTCACACAAACCAAGCAGAGCCCACTGTTCACCTGCACCGGTACTGTTGTTTTTGGTGATGGTGTTGTTGAATTTGCAGGAGAAAACCACTGCTTCTGAAATAAGATGCCACATTCAGTATGGACATTCCCAAGCTCTAGACTCTGGACTTAGTCAAACCCTTTGCTCACAGCTTCCACCTACTTCACTCTCTTCAGGATTAATGCTGAAAGACTCAAACTTCCTGAGTGGTGGAGAAAGAGAAGGAGGAAAAGGAGGACTTATATATATATACAAGTTATCCTATTTCCTGTGGTTACCTGGTATAAGGCTAATACCTACAAGGATTCATGTTGAAATGAGATCAACACAATTGAGTTTTAAAGCTGAATGGCTCTTCAAAGTTATTCTGTCGTCTAGAAAGTCTGGGAACCCTTTATCTCCAAGACTGATCAGTCATTGAATGGAGATTGGCCTTTGGTGTGAATACGTCCTTGGACATGTCTGCTGTCAACAGCTGGGGACAAGTCTCAGTAGCTGAGGATATTGAGGACTGGACATCTGTGGGTAGTGAGCCACAGCATCTTCTCTAGCTCCCATGTGACTACATAGCTACCTATCTACCTCTTATCTACATATAATACCCTACAAGAGATAAAATAGAACAGAGCTCCTATCTACTGCCAGTTACATGCAGGAATGTTATCTCTTTCTCTGCCATCTCCTCTCTGTGTTTCTCTGTGTCTCTCTGTGTCTGTCTGTCTCTCTCTCTCTGCGTATGTATGTGTGTGTGCACATGCACATGTTTAATTCTACTGTTTCATAGCCAATTTATGCCTTGTAGCATGCCCAGTGAAGTCTACTATGCCTACAAAGCCTTTATATAAGGTTGACTAGATATATAGGAATATATTATCTCCTTCCTTTTCACTCCCTTTAAGGTGACTCACCCTAGAGAATTGCTTTTATTAATGGTGTTGACTTCCTAGTCTCCCTTTGTGGCTCTCAAAATGGATTCCATGCACAGTAATACAAGATCATATGGGAACTTGTCAGAAATGCAAATTCTCAGATCCATCTCAGATCAATGAGATGAGAAGTTCTGGCCATGAGACCTAGAAATCTGTGTTTCAGTGGCACTCCCAGGTGATGCTGAGTCATGCTGCTTGATTCTTTGTGACTCACTCCCTGACTTAAATCCGTACAAAATACCTTTCTTAAAGTCAGAGCTACAGACCAATTGGCTGACATTCTACTTCTAGGCTACAATACTATTTTTTATATTTCTCCCTTGGCATGTTATGTTTTATGATATGTGAACAAATATGTCTCTTCTCACAGACTTTGACCTTCTCCAGGGCAAGCATTAGGTATACTTGTTATTTTGTCCTATTATTGACATATATAAATAGTTAACAAACATATTTCATAAGTAAAGACTTATTTAGAACCTCTTATATATATTATGAATTTTTCTAAGGGTTTCCAAAAGCTTCTATCTGTCAACAAAAAGACAGATAACCTTAAAGCAAGTGCAATAAAGTAATGCAGATGCTACAGGCAAAATAATATTAGTGATGATATACTATGAGCCTGGTATTCTTCTAAGAGGCTTGTAAGTGTTAATTCATTTAATCCTTTCAGTAATCCTATGAGGCATGATTCTAGGAAGGGAACAAAATCCATCCTAAGGAAAAATTGCTCATTTGGTAAGTCATCATTATTAATGAGACTTTTGTCTGTAAGAGACAAGACAATAGCCCTGTATGGGAAAAAGAAGATAAAACAAAGCTAGCTAAAGTCAAAGATGATAAAAACATCTGGTCCCCTACAAGCTAAGGTTTTTGTCATTGAGGTTTTGACTTTTTTTCCCATTTTTTATAAATGAACATGTGAAGGGAGGAAAGAGATTAATCTTAAATATGTTAAATTTCTTAAAAATAGATAAAAGTTTCAGCTAAAAAATGACTCTTTAAGGGTAAATCATCAAGTTCTGACACTAAGAGCTGAGAGATTGGTCCAGGTGACTTTTAAATCTTAACACTTGATAGATTATTTCTCTGTAACTGAAGTGAGTCAGTTCAAGCCAGATTAAAATATATTGAAGGCAGGTTTCTTGTTGAGTTCACTGCCCCAAGGACTGAAGCCAGGGAAGTCAATATGGGAGGGGGAGGGGAAGAGTGAGAAAAAGGGCAGAGAGAAAGAGAGAAAAAGAGGAGAAGGAGAGGGAGAGAGGAGAGAAGAGAGAGAGAGAGAGAGAGAAGAGAGAGAGAGAGAGAGAAGAGAGAGAGAGAGAGAGAAGAGAAGAGAGAGAAAAGAGAGAACAAAGTATCTATTATATAGGAAAGAGACTCTGTGGGAAGGGCAGTCTACCCCAAGGCTAGAAAGTTTAGGAATGTGGGCAGGGAGGAGGCCAGGTAGAGACTGAGGGATGCTGGGAGAACCTGGAGGCCAGGTCTACTTAATATGTAAAATATGCACCTCAGTGAAACCAATCCTAATGCCTACTTTAATGTCCTCTTTCATGTTCCAAATTTCTACTAGACATTTTATTTTCATATGGCAATTCAAGAAGAAATTGGAAGAAGTTCCTTATATAATCTAAAAGATTAAGCAAAGCAAAAACAAAACAGGATTTTCACTGTCCAAAGCCCAAAGTTGTGGTAAGGGACAAGGTTGGGGAGGGGGAGGGTTTTGCTGCTCTTACTTGCTTGAGGCTGCACCCCTGTAATTCTCTTTTTGGGAGAAACAATGGGGAAGGGATAAACAACTTGAAACATTGACCTGACTGTTTTAGTCTTGATGGCTCATGATTCTCAGTGTATTCACATAAGTTTCTACTTTTTAAGAAGTTGGGGATGGCTTGTAGGGAAGAAAATTTTAAAAAATCAGTTAAATTATGCTTTATGGAAGGTCCATCATAAAATAAAATATGATAATAATAATAATAATATATAGATAAACTTCCTTAAAACAAGATATTAATGTTCATAACTCATGAGGGGATTTCTGGAGTGCCTGTTCCCAAACTTACCTTTCAATCGATTCATGACTAGTATTTGAATTATTCACCTTTATTTGCATTCAGCTCCTCTCATCAACATGGCTGACCTCATCTGAAAGGCTATATTATCAGGAAAGGGGGGAATCTATAATATTGGGCCATCTAAATGATTTTGTCATTAGCCTGACATGATTTTTTATAATGCTACATTAACTATGAGCATGAGGAAAGATTAGGAACAAATTAGAGCTCAAAGTATTGAATAGATTCCTTTTTAACATAAGTGAAAAGTACCAGGCACCAGTGTCCATCATGATATTTATATCAAAACGCTCATTCTTATAAGAAATAGGAGGCTAGAAATCTTGAATCAAAATCAAGAGTAAACAGACAGTGCGGTCAAGGATGTAGGTCATGCTGGTGGTTTAGTTCTTCATGTCTCCTTCCATGCCCCCTACATGATATGAATTCGTAGTATGTCTCATAAAAGAGGCAGGGCACCTTTCCTTTCCTTCTGAGCTTGAGTTTATCCCTATAGCTTGTTTATTCGATAGAATGACATATAGTATCCATGTCAACCCTGAGTCTGAGCAATGCAAAGCTTCCTTGTGTTCTATTGGTCTTCTTGACTTCTGTTATATCGTAATGATAAGAACATGTTTAGGTCACACACGAGAGATCCCTAGCTAGAGCCACAGGAGACAGTTGCTCTCACCAAGCTCTTCCAAATGAGCCCAACCTCAGAATGGTGGAGTCTCAGATGTGGTGCGTGAGAAATAAGTACTTACTGTTGAATGTCATGGCCATTTGTGTAATTCCACACCATTACTGCGGCCATGGTTGAGTGATCCAAATGAGTATCCACTCTTCATTCAAAGATGACCTCAGATGCAAACTCCATGGCTGTCCTACGGTAATAACTTAGTTTCACCTTGAAATGTACCTCAAATAGGAAAACTAGAAATAAGGAGACAGGGGAAAAAAAAGCTAGAGAAATAAATGGCTCCTTGAATTAGCTTTCATTTCTAAGATAAAAACAGGATTTGGTCCTCTTTGACACTCGGGGACTCCAGCTTGACACTTTTAATTAAAAAGACATTAAAAAATTAACTCGGGACTCTTTTCACTTTGCTCCAGGGCAGCTCATGAAAGATCGCTGCTTTGCGATTGGAATGCCTAATATCTGTGTCCAGGCTCCTCTGTTCCCCCTCCTTCCAGAGAAACTGTGAATGACAGTGACTCCTGAAAAGCTACCCTATACGGGGCTTAATTTCCTTAGCATTGATAACATAAAACTGATCTTGAGAAATAAATTAGTGCATGAGTCAAAAGCCCACAGTTTTGATCTTCTGCCATTTATCTGACAGAAAGCATAAGATTCAAACATTGTTCCGCCACCAGGAATGTAAAGAAGCCGATTTGAAACGGCACAGTTCTCTTTCTTGGCCGAAGAAAATGTATATGGTGGTACAGAGGGGCAGCGTTGTTACGTTGCAGATGTAGGGGTGGAGTGGGGGCTTCTGGATGTCTGAACAGTTCCTGTATGCAATAGGCTGCTGCTCCGAGACCCCTGGGGACTGAACTTTGGTAATTATTCCTGTTAAGAAGTTATCTGGAACTTCTGCACTCATTTTAATATGGAACCAATCAGAGGCAGTGAAGAGAGCTGACTTCAGAGATTACTGAGTTGGTTCAATGGGATACTTGAAACCTTGTTACTCCTCGGCCTCCTTAAACAATCTATTACATCTCTCCCAGAACTCTTGATTTGATAATAATACTCATATGCACTATTGAAGGGAGTTAGCTGGAGACTGTTTGGTTTTAGATGAACATGGAACTGAGGTGCATATTATATATCAAAGAAGGCCTGGCCTCCAGTTTCTTCCAGCATCCCACAGTCCGACCTGGTTTACCGTGCCCTCAACCCTAAACTTCCCAGTCAGCAGTCAGGGTGATGGGATGCCTTGCTCCCCAAGAGGCACTTCCCTATATAATCCAGATATTTTGGCCTCCTCTCTCCTCCCACTCTCCTTCTCTCTCTCTATGCACGTGCTCTTTCGTATCTTCTCTATTCCTTTTCTTTCTTTTCTCTCCCCTCTCCTTTCCTCTCCCCTCCTCTCTCTCCCTTCCTATGGCAACTTCCCTGCCTCCTTCCCTGGGGTCAGTAAACTCAACTCTCCAGGAAGAGCAGCTTCCCAATAAACCGGCATTTAATATAATCTAATCTGGCTTGAATTGGCTCATTTCACCAGCAGAGAAATAATTTATCAGAGATCATTTCACTGCATGGTCATGAGCCAGTAAAGAAAGCTCCCATCTTGTAATTTGGTGTAATGCTAAGTAATTGCAGTCTCCCCCTCCCCCTAATTTCTTGACTTATTGTATATTTGGAAAACAAATTATCTCCGCCACTCATTTTCTGGTTGTTATTTTGTGGCTCAATGTTTTAATCGTGAAGAGACATGGAAACAAGACACTTGCAAGACATCTTGGTTATTTAAATGATAGTCATTCCAGACTATTTCGCTTAAAGCATATTTTGCTACAGTTCTGGTAAGAGTTTTGAAATATTCAAATATAAGCTTTGGCCTCCTGAAAGAAGCTAAGTCTGGAAAGTTCTGATCTCATTTTTGTCTGTATGGTATTATTTTCCAATTTAATCTGTTTAGTTAGGAATTTTGAGAGTTATGGAGCTGAATACATTTCAGGACACATTGCATTTTGTAGAATCAAGGATTTTTCCATACATACATATTTTAGCAGCTGTCTCGGGCAGCTTCTCAGCTATATAAAAGGGATTATGTAAGTTTAGCACATTCAAAATTAGGTATTCCATACTGAAGCAATGATTGAAATAAGCTACTAGTAGAATATTTTGATATTAATAAGATGAAAATGAAGGCAAATGATATGACTGTACTCTTCACAGTGTATAGAGTTGGGATGGAAGGAAACGGTTGAAATGCTGGGTCCTTGGAAGCAACTTCTTAAGTTTTGAACTTTTGGAAAATCATTCATAGCACGGAGCCTCAGCGTAATCACTTTTCTAATGCCATTAAATGTATTTAATTGAGAAGGCTGAACTGTCGGGTCAGCAGAGAAAAACATTTCTTGCTCTTGCAGGACCAGGGCTTAGTTCTCAGGATCTATCCAATGGCTCACAACCATCCCTAGCCAATGATGCTCTCTTCTTACCTCTGCAGGGACCAGTGATGCATGCAGTGCACATCCATATAGGCAGACAACTCATCAAGACATGTAAAATAAAACTAATAATCTAAAAGAGAAATAAAGCTATTTAATGTAATATGTCTGTTATAATCTGGGGAGAACATAATAACTATTTAATGCTTCATGGTTACTCCTTGTTATTCCTTGGTCATTTTTCCTTAACCTTTTCAAATAACATAGTAAATGGCTAAATCCAAGAAAACGTAGAAAATATGTGTCCGTCCACTTAAATTAGAAGAATGAAAATGGAACTTGTTTGTGTCTTGAAGCTGTATTAAGATCAATCATTACTCTAGTTTTCCAGTACATTCCATTTTGCCCCACCCAACACCTGCTGTCTTCCTTACTCTTGTCTCCAGGGTGAGCGGTGTCTACTTTGATGAGGCAAAGAGTCTTCGTCCATGGAATTGGAAGGCATCTGCCTCCCATTCTCTTTGTCTCCTAACTATGCCTCATCAATCACCTGTGTCAAGAGCTGCCTGGACTAGCGACCAGCCAGCCAGGATCCTTAGATGTTACTGAAGCCTGAAGCTACGAAAAAACACACAGATGAAGTCTTCTCAGGAAATCAATTACAGGCATTGGGTTCCAACCCAGGGACACAATTTTACTTTTTTATCTTTGAATACCAGCGCTAAACTCCTTGAAGGTGACAGGGTTTGTATAATTACAGGCATTCCTATTATATAACGACAGAATTGCATCTGGAGAAAAAAGTTAGCCAATTTATAACTTCTAATCTCAGTGAAGAGGTCAAAAAAGACATGAGGATAAAAACTCATGTTTTATGAGTTACTTTGATCTGAAATCCAATTCCATGAAGTAGGAACCAAGCCTTCAACTATTTCTGTCAGTCGCCAAGGTTCATTTTTCTCTTTTCTCCCTCCTCTGCATTCCGATATCCAAGTCTTCTACATTCCAAATAAATATGCATGTAAAACATATTCACTTCCCTGTGTACCTGTTGAGCTCTTATTCTAAGTACACTTCAATGTATTAGCATTTATGATTTTTTTGATGGACGTTGTTTTTTAAGGTTAGGAGATAGAGTCCCTTTGCAAATCACATAACAATAATCTCACCACATTGTTACCTCCTTTATCTCTCTTCCTTACCTCTATCCTTCCTCAAATTAGTAATAAGAAAATCTGTCCCCTTATACCTATTAAAAGACAGCTGGGCTAGCCATCCATTCTAAGTGCTTTCGGTAATAAACATAGTTGTTTTCCTTTATAGTAGTGTGCTATACCAATTGTTCTCTATGCTGACATGTCTTACTCATGTAATAAGGGGTATACCTGTGGTTTTACTAAGCCCATGTGTATCAAGTTTACCAGGGAAGACACCAAGCATCTTCGATTTCCAAACTTTTTCAGAGGTAGATGTATAATGATACATATATATGTAAAAGGGAGAGAGAAATTATCTAATTTTCTGCTGATCTAATAGTATACGATTTCACATTCATACTAAGACCTTTTGCATAAGTTTAACTTCTCAATACTAGAAAGCCTTAGATACTTAATTAACAACACGGCAAAGACAAGGTATTGAGTCTCAGACCCTTTATCTGATGATGTTCTTTCCATCACATATGACATTATGTCCAGTGTCCTCACTCAACTAAATAATAACCATGAACCTCTGATTAGAGACCAGGAAGTACACTCCTTCTTGATCGAGGTTGACCTCAAAGCTCTAACTCACTTATTTCTATTTTTATTCTTCCAGAAAAAAAAAAAGTCATCCTCTTCTTTTAAAATGATGCAGTGCTTGGAAACATCCCCATGAAGATTCCTTTCTTTTCTCAAAAATAAATTGCAATGTCTGGTTTAGTTTGTTTGCTTCCTTGTTTTGGGTGAGGTTGTTCTTCAAAAAGACCTGGTGCACGTTGGCCTTGCAGGCATCTGCCACTACATGCTCAAGTACTGTGGTTTTAAAAAAATCTGGCCACCCTTCCTTTGATATAAAAGAACCACATGGGGTTGAGTCATACACTGTGGAGAGAACACAACTAATTATGGGATGTGCTGGGCCGAGGGAAGATGTTAACTGCTCCATAATTACAACTTCAGGCCAAGGGAAGAGAGTCATGGAAAGCCAGTTAATATAAGAAAGGGAGCATACCACCACTGTATCGCAGGCTCCAGGCTACTGAAAAGTGGTCATGTTCACACACTTTTGATCCCATGAACTTTCATATGTAAGAACTGATTGGTCTTCAAGAATGCTTATGATCCTGAGCCAGTTTTAAGTAAACTGTTGTCTTAACAATGTCAGGGTTTGGTTATTTGGATAAAGGTAAAAGATGCATAAAGGGTTCTCAACTCTGTTCTCTTTGTTAAAAAGACAGAGAGAGGCTCTGTTTAAATCACTTAAGAAGAGACAGGGATGGCTTGGAAGAAGTGACTGAGAAACTGAACAACTCCTCATGGAAGGCAGAAAAACTTTTGATCATCACGTTCATGTCACAGAAGTACTTGTAACCTGAAATGTTTCCTCCCCCCCCCCTTTTAAACAATATCAAGCGCCGGCAGGAGTGGCACACACCTTTAATCCCAGCACTTGGGAGGCAGATTTCTGAATTCTAGGCCAGCCTGGTCTACAGAGTGAGTTCTAGGACAGCCAGGGCGACACAGAGAAACCCTGTCTCTAAAAACCAAAAATAAATAAATAAAAATAAATGAAAAATAAAATCCTCTATTACAGTGTTTTTAATATGTAAATTATATTGCTAGACATCAATATTCTATTTAATATAGAAAAGTAACATTTGGAACTAAAATATAATTAAACAGAATAGAGTGGCCAATTTCATTAAAAGGATTCCACATTCTCAAAAGGCCCTATAGTTTTGAAGGGCCATGCTAGTAACCTTACCATGTAAACAACTGACTAGTTTCTTACATTTTATTTAGATTACAATTCAAATTCTGATTAATGTCAATAACTTCCACAGTGAGGATACAGACTGGGATAAAAGTAGCCATGCAGCTTTTACCAGCCATGTTTCATGATCGTGAGCAGAGATGTAAATGGTGACTGTACTGGTAGGACATAGAGCAACTGGTTGACCTGAAAAGAAAAGGACATGACCATAGAGGATATTAACACTCACTGTTAGAAAACACAGCACGGGTGTGGCCAGTTTCCCCGGGGCAGCATTGCTTCACCCCATCAATGAGAGTCAGACTCATCTTGAATCCAAGTTTGCAACACACAGTTCTAATTCAAAAGATCCCAATTGGCATCCTTGACTCTTTTAACAGTAACTTCACTGTGATATGATTTATAATCCTTGTCATTACTCTTTAGAACTATACAACTCATCAGACGTAGTGACACATGCCTTCACTACCAGCACTCAGAGGAAGAAGTAAGCTATCCTCTGGTGAGCTGAGGCTAGTCTTGTCTATGTAGAATATCGAGTTCCAGGCCAGCCAAGGCTACATAGTGAAACCTTCACTTGATACATTAAAAAAAAAAGGTATGTAACTAGGTGAGTTTTAAAGGATATTTGGAAGGTTTTGCAACTATTATCACTATCTAATTTCAGAGTATTTCATCCTCATCCTGCAAAATCCTGCTTGGGATAATTAGCATCACACCCAGTTCCTCCCTTCCCCTAGCCTTTGGCAACCACAATTTTGCTTTGTGTGCTTGTGGGTTTGTCTGTTCCTCATCTTTCACAATCCTGGAGCTACTGTTTCTATGGCTTTATGTGACTGGCTTCTTTCACTTAGCATGTGTTCAAGATCATTTTGTTGAGGGCATGTATTCCATTATCATCCATGCCTGAAAAATATTTTCTTTTATGGGTATACTATGCTTTGCTTGTACATTTAACAACTACAGATATGGCATGATTTCCTCTTTCTGGCTGGTTGTGATCAGCATTTCTATAAACATCATGCCCAAGCTTTTGTGAAGAATGTTAATGTAATGGATGAAATGATAAAGACGTATAACTAAATAAGCTGGTTCAATATTATCATAATGTGATCCACTTAACATTTACAACATATGTGCAGGAGGCTAGGTTCAGCCATGGAGTAATCTGTGTAGACTAGGTATCTCCACGTTGGTGATTCGTCTCTGAGAGCTCCAAGGGTCAGGTTCATTTGCTTGTGATCTCCTGTGCAGTTTATCTCCTTAGGCCCACAATCCTTCCGCCTATTCTTCTTTAAGAGTCCTCAAGCTCCATCCACTGTTTGCTCTGGATGTCTGTATCTGTCTGAGTCACTGCTGGTTAGAGCCTCTCAGAGACAGCTTGCCCTGTCTGTTCTCAGGCTGGAGGTTTAGATCTGGAGCTCTGGTGAATCTTTGATACTCGTTCTAAAAAGGACAAACACCCTCACTTTGTCTCCACTTTCTTGAGTTTCAATGAGGTTTATGCGTTGCATCTTAGTATTGTGTCACAAAGGAACACACATGGTATGCACTCACTGATAAGCGGATTTAGCCCAAATGTGATCCACTTAAAATGTATGTTTTTATATGATGCACATAAATACAGACTTACTTAAATAAATTGAAAACTAAAAAATACATAAGAAAAATAAACAAACAAACAAACTAAATTTTGGATCCAGAAAGTCTAAGATGATAATACTACCTCATACATATTTATATTGTTTGAACTTTTTACAAGAATCACTTAACAGTTTTACAATGAAAAACAAAATTTTAATGTTTGAAAATAAAATTTATGGTTTGTTAAAGACTTTACTTCTTACAAAAGTCCCTTTTTATCATCTTACACAACTGCGAATTGACTATAATTCAGAAACCTTGGTTCTTTCTACTCAAGCATTGGCTATGGATACATTTCAGTATCATCATATCTATCACAAACATTGCTTAAACGATCACTTAGTGCTGGCCACAGAATTAACCATGTAGGTTATGTCACTTAATCTTCAGAATGTTTGTTTGAAGTAGGTGTTACCTCTGCTTTACATGTGTGAGACAAAGAGTCTGATCTGATTGGGTCCCTCACCAACTGTCATGGTGCAATATCCAACCAGAGTTTCTTCTTAAACTCCATTTTTCTTTTCTGTTTAAGTTAGGAAGCAAACTAAAGGGAGTTTTCTGAATTCCAGGACATGGCTTCTATTTTGATGTGTGTGTATGTGTATCTATTAGAGTATATGGTGTGTTTGGTTGGATGTCTGTAGAGGTCAGAAAAGGTTTGAAGTCTCCACAGCAGGAGTCACAGATGGCTGTGAGTTGCCTGATTTGAGTGCTAGGAACTAAACTCAGGTCCTCTGAAAGAGCAAGTGTTGCTCTAGTCTGCAGTACCATTCCTTCAGGCACCTGTATTTCTTTTGTAGATTAATTTATAAAATTGGAAAACTGAATTGTGTGGTCTCAGGAGAGAAATTCCTTCATTCTAGCCAAGGAGAAATGTGTCCCACACATGTTTCAATCTAATGTAAAACATTTATTTTTAAAATTGAAGTGATGAAAAAACATATTAAAAACAGCTCTAAGATGAGATTCTTTTGGCATGCTGAAGGAGCTTGCCTTAAAGCTCAGTGCTTGAGGTTTGCTGAGCTATGAAAATAGCAAAGCAATCCATTTTACAAAATAAATCTTTTAGTAACAGGACATTATGTTTGTGCTTTAGGACAGAAATTTAGAACATTGCCAATGGTTTAGAAAATGGTCTGGATTTGCCTATGGACTGTAAGACAGTTTGTCACATCAATCTAGGTATGATATATCTGTAAGAGATTTAATTAAAAGTGTGGTTGAGATATTATATGAGAGATTTAAAAAATGGCACCTATTAGTTCACTGAAGTTCACACTGCATTTATACTGTATTCTTTTTGTTCAAGTATCTAGACTCTGATAACAAATTAAATGTAGACGAAAAGCCACAATTCTACAAAGTAAAAGAGGAAATGGATTCTTCCCCAGGCCCACAAGGTAAGAGTCAAGTGTGGACCATAGCCAACATCTTGGCTTTGGCCTTGTAAACATTAAACAGAAAATGGAGACAAGCCTCTTAGACCTATATGTTACATCTATGGTAAGTATTTATTGCTTTTAACCACAAAGCCCATATTAATAAATGAAAACAGCACACAGTTGTTAATGAGAGAGGTCTATACTTAAAATCTAAGGAATGGTACAATTCAAATGTGTCAAGTGAAATATACATATATATATATATATATATGTATATTTCACGTGTGATGGCTACTTCTGAAGAAACAAGTGAGATTAGAAGTTAAAGGAAAAGAAAGTGCTTTCATTTCATTATATGATTCTATATTGTCTTTTAAATAATCATCTGACATTAGTTTTGTGACAGAAAATCTTTAAAAATAATATACAGGGTTTCTCAAATTATCAGGCATTGTTTACAAAATTATGAATTAATTAATTAATTAAGAAGGCTGGCGTTCTTCTTTTAATGTTAGTCTCAGATCCAGGGATCTGTTCTTCACTGTCACAACGTCTCAGGTTCGCCTCTTACCCAGCCATAGAACTTCACATCCTATGTACTTCACATATTTACTTGCATCATGCAGACCCGCTATTAAAAGTACCCAAAATGATTGGCAGCGTGACTATAGTGCTAAGAGGACAATGATATCACACACAAACCAGCCTAGAGTCAATGCTCTACAAGTCAGTTGACTGAAGAAATCAGGGAAATATAAGACAAAATGGGACCATGTGTGTTCAGGACGTGGCACCACTTTTTTGAAAAACAGACCCGAATCCTATATTTAGAAGACCCTAAATCTGACTCTCATTTTGAATCTGATTTAATGCTTTCTTTTCCTGTGAATGAAGGAAATACTTTTAGAAACTAAATATAAAGTGTTCCCTTTGGAACCTCTTCCTAGTTATGATGTTGAAAGCCAATATGAACATCAACTCCAACTAGATAGACACTGCCCATACCACACACAGGCTTCTTGAAATGAAGGTCTGTCCTTCATCAAGGAAACATTTCTCCTTTGGTTAGATTCATGTTGTTCCCAATAGATGACTATAATATTGTTTTCCCTACTCTTTGCCAAGGTTCATGAAGTTCTAACTTCGTCAACCACGTTTATCTGCATAATTATATAGTGCAACCTGTGCTTGGAAATGAGCTCCATTTTATAATAGTTTCCCACAAACAAGACACAACTATCTGCTTGAACTTATCCCCTGGACAAAAAATGATTATTGTTTTCTTGTTCTGTTAATGCCAGTATTGGTTTTGGACATGAAAATGGTGATAAGATGCCTTTTCACAAACACAGTAAGAGCATCTTTGATCCACACAATACCACCATGCCCCTTTCAAAATGATATCCTGAGTAACACAGTCAGTCAGTGGCTTGGAACACCAAGAAGATGATATCTCCAGGCCTTATTACTATACAGGTACTCCAATTCATCACTTACAGTCACTGAAGCCTATCTTATTTGGTTTCTCCTCTCCCTCTAAACCAAAGGACCACATCTTGCCTGGGATGGCATAAGCTCCTGTTTGCCTCTCTGATAGCTGGCATCCTGCAAGTTCCTCTAGATTCTCCATATGCTCTGCTCTCTGATAGCCTCAAATACAAATTTCTGTTCACCTACATCAGGAAGTCGAATGTATCCAGAAATATAAGAAACTGGTCTACCCATGTATGTGTCCTTGAAAGTAAATAAGCTCTCTCAGCATAAGATTCCTTATCCATAAGGCAACAATTAAAATGTCCTTACAGCCTTGTCAGGATCATGACATTGATTATTATGATATTTGCCGTGTAAAAAGCACACGGAAGTTATCCCTGTCTACTGATTTTCTTTGTACCAATAGTGGGATGCCCATATTCACCAAACGGATTATGCATACCTGAGTCCTGGGTACTGCTTGCAGGCTCCGGGCAGAAATGTGACATTGAAGGAAATCTCATCAACAGGAAGTAAACTGAAGAAATATCATCATGAATCCTAGTTGTTCCTTTCCCTTTGTCTTTGACCATACTGAGGACCCAGGTAATAAAAGCACATGTTTAGTGGTTCTAATCCACTGTGTGCACACCTCTCCTCTAAAAGCAGGTTGTACACATTCTTAATTATATTCTTCTGTGTTCTTTCCTACATTGTGAATTTGAACTATGTACAAAATGTCCTTCCCTTTTTTTTTAATTTGGTGAATTGCCTTGATCTATGCCTGGAAGAGAGTTAGTGCTAAACAAAGATTGAAGGCATGAATGGGAGTAATAATATGCACTAACAAGTCAATTAGGTCATGTTAAGTTAAAAAAGAAGTTTCCTTGTATGCTACCTTATTTGTGAAATGCTCGTACTTCTATATAAATGATATTCTTCTCCTGGATTATCAATATCCTGTATCAGACCTTAGCTTTCTCTACCCATGAGACTCCCCCTTACACACACCTACACATATTTGTATCATAACCCTTATACCTCCCTCTCTTTCTTTATGACCCCCACACTCACCCTTTCTCTTCCTCTTACCTTCATCTGTTTCTTCCCAGTAGTTATCAGATGTGAATATATTAATTAGTCAAATAAAGATCCCTCAAACAAGGCACAACAAACCAATATTACTGAAACTAGGAAAACGCCGTATCTACAAACAACTCTATCTGTGCTCTCTCTTGTGAGGCAACATTAAATTCTATCTTAAGTCAGAGGAAGTTCACAGCTCATTCTTCCTCCTTGAGTTCTTGATGGTGAATGTCTTCAGAGAAATGCCACTGTGTGTGAATCACTGTGGCCTGTTCGTGTGTTTCCTGCTATGAGAATTCCATCTTCTGTCTCTGGTTCTTTCCAGGCCCCCAAGGAGAGACAAAGAGCTCATCCAGAAGGCATGCAGTAATGTTTGTAGAACTGTATCACAGAAACCAGAGGAAGCATGAGAGTTATAACAGTTCCTCTCATGGGGCCGACCTCAGTGTTGTTCAAAATAAATACCATCAAGTGTTACTTTCTTGGGATTATAACATGTAGCTCCTGTTGAAGTCCAATGAGAAAACATAAGCAAACACTGGTACTTTCCCTCACCATTGAAACCACCTGTTAAGTGAATCATAGTAGTGCTATGAGCAAATGAGGGGAAATCCCACCAAATCAAGAGACTTCTTAGTAGAACTGAGGAAGTACTCAGAAAAAGTGAAACAGAAAACCTGATGAATTGTCATGTGACCTGAATCACCTAAGTCACCTAACCTGGAGTGGTACAGTGAACCAATTGACTTGACTCATGCCCATGGAGAAGCTCTTACCTGGAAGACCTATGGCCATAGATTAGTTGGGACAAGTTAATGCTTGGGTTCTGTCTTACCCCTTACATCTATTCAACCTTGGGTTGATGCTTCTATTATCTAGGCTTCATTATTTTTGTGAAATGAGGATGCTAACTCTCTTGTCTTTTGTGAGACAGGGTCATCAAACTCAAACTCACTAGATAGCTGATTATAGCCTTGAACTCCTGATTCTCTTACTTCTGGGGATTACAGGTGTGTACTGCCATGCCTGGTTTTGATGTGCCGTTAGACATGAGACCCTTAGTTTTATTTATGCTAGGTTAGTACTGCACCCACTAAGCAACATCCCCAGCTCTAGGATGTTGATCTATCTTAAAAAGCTATTGTTTGGTGTTGCTTATGTCAGATCATCCATCTACAAGCCTATGAGTAGGGCCAAGCACATTAGCACCAGTTGTTATCAGTTGCTGCTTATGGTCTGTGCTGCCCTCCCAATATGGTGCCCACTTCCAGAAGGTGTCTACAAGTTAAATTAGGCCCAATGTCATTTCATGGTGCTTCACTTTTGATGTATAAATTAAACAGAATAATTGTGTCTTCCTGTTATCGGACTTCTAATTACCTCGTCAAATAACTCTGTTAGGATTCATTTGACAACACTCTATAACATGACTATGATGGCGTGAGGGGGATAATAGAATCTAATATGTGTCAAGGAAATTATTTCTTTGTTCAGCAAACGCATGAAAGCACATTACAGTTGCAAAAACACTTAGAACATGACACAAAGGTAAAATTCTAATATTGTTTCTATTAATAAAAAATTCTAATATTGTTTTATTAATAACAACAGCTTATTCTCATCACCACAGAACAGGTATTGTTAAACCTAATATATATATATATAATATATATATATATATTATATATATATATATACTCATTCCACACATATATACACACACACCCATATTATGATTATTAAGTTCATTTTAGAAAAAAGAAAAATAATATTTTTCCCATGTTTTTCAGCTAGAATTTTCAAGAGTCATAATACATACGCATGCTGTACAGAAACATACTGTGAATAGCAAATTTTTAAGAAATCACACTTTGATGATCTAATCCTTATCAACTTAGTTAGTAAGGCAAATTATTCAGAAATCTTTCTCAATCTGTTATATACCTAATCAAAGTAAATATTTATGGTGAAAGCAGTGCATTGAAGATAAGAGTAAAGAAATGTAGAGGGAGGAAGAGAAGGGGGAAGGAGAGGAGGAGAAGAGGGAGGGAGGGAGAAAAGGAGTTAAGAAGAGACATAGGAGGGAGGTCTATTTAGAGAAATGTTAGAAAATGCCAATCCCAGGCATCAATACCCAGAATGAGCAGACAAGTTCAGAAAACAAGAGAGTATCCACATTGACTGTTTCCCTTTGGAAGGTTTAGCCTGCACCTGCATCAGAGCCCACCACTCCTGTGGCCCCAGCTATCCACCCACTTCATCCCTTCCCTGCTCTGAGGGCGGAGGATGCTGCCAGGATTAAGTCCCAGTTGCTTCTAAAGCTCTTTTATAGCCACAGCAAAAGGCAAGTGGGAAGATAAAACAAACTAATTTGTCTGTTCTTACTCATAGGCTTCCCATCAAGGAAGGTTTTATCTTTATTTAGAATCAATACTAAGTGAAGAAAGTATAAATATACCAATTGAAAAGCTCTTGCCATGGAGGCCTTGGCAGCCACTGTAAATTGCCTGAGGTTTAGAGAAGCCATACATTTTCCCAAGGACTTACTCTGAACCCTCCAGTGCAAAACCCAGCCATTTCTGGGGATTCTTGATATAATATCATCCATATTCTGTTAATAAACCTTTTCTATTCTGTATTTTATTCCTGGAACAGATCTAAATCCAAATCAGGCAGATGACATTCTGAATCTTTATGTTGATTATTTATCCCAGAGAGATGACTGAAGTACTTTCGTTTATGTTTTTTTTTTGAGACAATGCCTCACGCTATAGCTTGAATGATGTGGGACTCACTCATTAGTTCAGGCTGGCCTCAAATTCATAGTGATATCCCTGTCTCTGCCTCCTGAGGGCTGATTAGAGCCCTGAGCACCACCCCTGATTAGGGTCTCCATCTGAACATTGATACATAATAAGTAGATCTCTGGAAAAGGAGTGAATTTCCTGTTGGAAATCTCCCGGGTTAACTGAGTCACTCAAGGAAATCAGAGTGTGCGTAGGAACTTAGTCTGCCACAAGAAGTGTCACTGACACTGTTTAAGACAACTTTAATTCCCTGTTGTCAGTCACATTAACCAGCCACTAAAGCCCCAGGGAAAGCCAGCTGCCATAAAAAGTTCCAGTTCTTCTCCCATAAAGCAGGGAGAATGGGACTAATGTGTCCTGGCTACCCTAAGATAAGAAAGGTCATGCCTTTTAGAGATGCATTTATAAAGTTCGTAGGTGACATTTTAGGAAAGCTGTCATTCTGGCCAATGCATCTCAACTTACCTTAATTTGTTGAGGACAGTGGGGACAATTTATTTTCATCAAGTGAAACAAAAATAGCTCTGGATGATAAGTCCAGGTCTTGGGCCAATCTCCAGTGAGCTTTCTACTACATCATGATACCTGGAATTTATCCTTGAAACCTAAAAAGGAAAGCATGCACTAAAAGCAGATTTCAAAAACATAAAACCATTGTTTATAGCCATTTCCATAGACTAGCTTCAGAGGGTGTTTTATATGAAAAATACTTTGGGGATTCAGTAAAGGAGGAATCTAAGAAATAGAGGTCTCACTAAGAGCTTCAAAATTAGCACTAAAAAGACTGGCGAGATGTCTCAGTGGATAAAGCGTGTGAGTTTGGATTTCATAACCCATATGAAGGCAGTCAGCATGAGTTAGACGCTCTTATCCTAGCAGTCCTATGGAGAAATCGGAGCAGAGACAGGAAAATTCCCAAAGCTCACAGGCCAACTAGGGTTTCCTTAGGCAGTAGAAACAGGAGACTTTCCCCAAAATGTGGAAGATGAAGTACAATACCAGAGGTGTCTTCTAACACCCAGCAGCAAACTTTGGCATGTTTACACTTACACAAACACACACACACCACACACACACAGACATATGCACATGCATGGACACATACACAAAGGAATAAACAATAAACACAAATGAATACATAATAAAGATTAGAATTAAAAATATTTGAAATCTAGAGATATAGAACAGGGGTTTATATAGATGTGCAAGAACTTGGAACATATCCTATAAGAAAATTTAAAAGAAAATCTTTAAAAATCACTATGTGTGTATATATATATATAACTTGTATGAGAGTTTTTATTGCTGTGAACAGACACCATTATCAGAGCAGCATTTATAAAGGAAAACGTTTAATTGGGGCTGGTTTGCAGTTTCAGAGGTTTAGTCCATTACCATCATGGCAGGGAAGATGGCAGGGTGTAAGCAGGCATCGTACTGGAGCTGAGAGTTCTACATCTAGATCTCAGACAGCAAGGAGAGACTGTATGCCACACTGGGCATAGATTGACCATATAAGACATTAAAGCTCACCCATACAGTGATACAGTTCTTCCAACAAAGCCATACCTCCTAATAGTGCTACTCCCTATGCCAAGCATCCAAACATGATCCATTCCTGTTCAAACCACCAGGTAACTCATATATCCAATATAATTGTGTGTGTGTGTGTGTGTGTGTGTGTGTGTGTGTGTGTATATCATGTTATATCACATGAGCAAATATATTAATAAATTGCTAGTGTAACCACACAAACATACACACATACAAAAGTTCTCAGTAGGCCAACTTTTCAAATTATCATTGTATCTGGTTTGTAACTAAGTAGCAATGATCCCATATTCCTAGGGACAGAGAGTTACCTGCCCGTTTCACAATCCTAGTCTGGACACATCTATATCTTGTTTCCTAATCTACTTCACCCAGTATAGGCTCAGTTTGTACTAGGGTTTAACACCCCGAGTTCTGCTGTTTCCTCTACCAGATGCTAATATCATACTTCCTTATTCCTTAAATTGCCTCATATAATATTACATGCTATGGATATGCAAATATTTTAATTAACTTGCTTATATACAGCTTTTTAGTCATTTTTGTGTCAAGTCAAGAGCAAAAAGTGGATGCCAATTTGGCCACTTGTACATTATCACTACTGATGTTTATCACCTAGTGGTTTACTGGATTATTTTTATTTTTGCTTACTTTTATTTTTTTTCAGTCCAGTCTTTACTCCTCTCCCCCCCCCAGTTCCTCATCCCATTCTTCTCTCACCCTTGCTAGGCCTCCCCACTCTTTGGCTCACATCTTCTCCCACTGAGGCCAGACCAGGCAGTCCTCTGCTATATATGTGCCTGGGGCCTTGGACCTGCTGTGTATGTTGCCTGGTTGATGGCTCAGTGTCTAAGAAATCTTAAGAATCTGGGTTAGTTGAGACTTCTGGTATTCCTATAGGGTCATCTTCCTCAGCTTCTTCAGTATTTCCATGTTTACTGGATTCTATTTGATAATAAGCTTGAAACATATTAGAGAAGTATAGACAATCAAATCTTTCTTGAAAATAAATCTAAAGTAAAAGGAAGATCTAGACCCCCTACCCTGAAGTAGCATATAGTACACGTCAGCAGCTCAAGGGCACTGTACATCTTTAGGTTTTATTCACATAGCCCTGAGAGGACAGTGACAAAAAGCAATGAGTCCAGATCAATGATCTAACCATCTTCAGGTCATCCTTTGATAACATCCCAAATTAAAAGTCATAATTCATTCATTCACATGAGCTGACCAGATGAGACACAAACATTTTCTTTAAGTGGAATAAAAGTACTTGGATGGTGTGGGCACTTGACACATTGTATTATTCTTGTACTTGAACAATAATCTCTAAATAAGAAGGTTTAGCTAGAAGTTTGATTCAGTGTATTAAAAGTTTATCTGATCATACTGATCAAACTAGACATTAACATGTAGAAAAATGCAAATAGATCCAAACTTAACCATCCTGCACAAAGCTCAACTCCAAATGGATCAAAGACTTTGACCTAAAACAAGATACATTGAAGCTGATAGAAGAGAAAGTGAGGAATAATCTTGAACTAATTGGCACAGGAAAAGACCTTCCCAACAGAACACCATTAGCACAGGACACTAAGATCATCATTAATAAATGGGACCTCAAGAAACTGAAAAACTTTTATAAGTGACAGATACCCAAACAATCAGCCTATAGAATGGGAAAAGATTTTTGCCAACACCATATCTGATAGAGGACTAATATCCCGAATATAAAAAGAACTCAATGAAATAAACATAAAAACATAATAAATAATTAAATTAAAAATGGGCTACAGATCTAAACAGAGAATTCTCAATAGAGGAAACTCAAATGGCTGAGAAACAGTTAAAGAAATGTTAAACACCATTAGCGAGCAGTGAATCAAAGCGACTTTGAGATTTCATCTTACAGTTGTCAAAACGGCTAAAAATCAATAAAAGAAGTGACTGCTCATGTTGGTTGAGAATATAGAATAAGAAGAATACCTTCCAGTGCTGGTAGGAGCTCAAACTTGAATAGCCATTGTATAAATCACTATAGCCATTCCTCAGAAAGTTGGGAATTAGTCTTCCTCAAAATCCAGCTATCCTATTCTTGGCCATATACTCAAATGATGCTTCATTCTTCCACAAGGACATTTTCTCAACCATGTTCATTGCTGCTGTATTCAAAATAGTCAGAAATGGCAACAACTGGGATGAACCCCAACAGAAGAATAGATAAAGAAAATGTGCTTTATACAGTGAGATATTAATCAGTTGTTAAAACAATGACATCATGAAATTTGCAGACAAACAGATGGAGCTAAAAAATAATTACCTTGAGTGATGTACTCCAGAGTCAGAAAACATAGTATGTATTTACTTATATACAAATATTAACCATTAAATAAATTATGAGAAAACTATAGTTTATAATCCCATAGAGGTCATGTATAGAGGAAGGAAGTAGTGGAGACACATGGATATCCTTAGGAAGGGAAAATAGTATAGATTTTATAGGTGGACTGTGGATTGATGATGGAGAACTGGAATGAGAAGATAAGGTGGGAATGGGATGGAGAGATGAGTTTGAGGGAGGGGATGTAGGGACAGCTAGAATAAAAGGGCATTTTAGGGTGGTATTGAAATCTCTTTCTGTAATACATGAAGGTTGTCCTCACGTAGTCTCTAAGTAATGAAAGAGCTGAAGTCCCAACTGGCAGTCTCTTATCACTAAACAGAGCTTCTAGTACAGGGACTAAGTTACATCTAATCGAGTTGTTGGCCAAATAAGTCCCACAGAAATCTCCCCAAAACTCAGGCAGTTGCCAAGGTTTGCTCTCTACAGACTGCAGGGCTCCTTTGCTGAGGATAAAACTCTTGCCACTCATTGAACATGGAAAGGTAGAATGGATGCATACATAGAATCTTCACCCCATCTTCTTGTGTCTTTGGTATGGGAAGGTTTTCTGCATGCCACCAAAAAAGACACGTAAACACCGATACAGCCAAAAAACTTTGATTTACAATCTGCCTTCCATGCCACTATGTTAAGGCAATAGTGGCACAAAATTTGTGGGAGTAAACAATCAATACCTGATTTGACTTAAGATCCATTCAACCAGCTGAATCAATAATTAACACTGCTTGGGTGACCAAGAACCAGACACTAGATAGCCCAGGGATCTAGAGTAAAATTAAATACTACTATGGTCTAGGATAAAAGGATCAATAAAATGACTCTACTGATATTATGCTATAGTCATAGATCAGTGCCTTATTCAGCCATCATTGGGGAAGTTGTCTACTGGAGAAGATGGCAACAAATATAGAGACTGACAGTGAAGCATGACACACACACACACACACACACACACACACAGAAGAGAGAGAGAGAGAGAGAGAGAGAGAGAGAGAGAGAGAGAGAGAGAATGAGAGGATAAGAGAGAGAAACAGAGAAACAGAAACAGAGACAGAGACAGAGAGAGACAGAGAGAAATGGAGAGAAACCTTAGAACACACAGCTCTAAATGACTATCTACATCAAATATCTCCCCTCAGATCTCAGGGAACCCCACTGGAAGAGGAGGTGTGAAGAATGTAAGAGCCAGAGGAGACAGAGTATCTGTCTCCTCTATAGCAGGAGAACAAGACCCTCTAAAGAACTGAGCAAAGCTCATATGAACTCGCAGAGATTGAGGCAGCATGCACAAGGCCAACATAGTCATCAACAAGTCCTCTGTGTATACATTATAGCTTTCAGTTTAGTATGTTTATAGGACTTTTAAAATGTGAATGAATGAGTCTCTGGGTTTGCCTTCTCTTAGATTCTTTTCCTTCATTTGGGTTGAAAGTTTTTGCTTCATCTTATATTTTATTTTGTCATGTTTGGTTTTTATTTTTTTAGAAGCCTGTTCTTTACTCATGAGAGACAGAAAGGAAGTGTATTCTGATGGGAGAGGTGGAGGGGAGGAACTGGGAGAAAAGAGAGAGGGGAAACTGTAATCAGGATATATTGCATGAAAAAGAATATAATTCTAATAAAGGGGAATCTACATGATCTCTGAAGTTTATCATCTATAAAATGAAAGCTAAGTATAATTGCATAAGGCATTACAGCATGCAGACAGTTTACAGCATATAGTTAAGTACATATTAATTATTTTCCTGGTTTTATTTTTTCTTAATTGGTGGGTCTCTTTGAAACTGATGGTTCACAGACTATCTTAATATATTTTTAGTTCACCTTTTTCTTCCCTTTTCAGTACTCAGGAATATTTTTTCCTCCTCCTTGTTCTTCTTGTTCTTATTCTCCTCTTCCTCCTCCTCTTCCTATTTCTCCTCTTTCTATTCCTCCTCTTCTTCCTCCTCTTTGTCCTCCTCTTCCCTCCTCTTCTTCCTCCTCTTCTTCCATTTGTCCCTCTTCCTCCTCCTCTCTTCCCCCATTTCTCCTTCCCACTCTTTCACCCTCACTTGTCTTCTTATATTCCTGGTCAACCACAGTGGCCTTGCAAATTCCTACTTCTCTCTATATGGGAAAGCATGCTGGGAATGGGTGGAGGCAGTTTTTCCTCCAAGATATGCTAGTTAGATTGTGGTCATTGTAGCTAAGGAGAGTGACAAGTTCTGGTGTCACACATATCAGGATCTGGAGAACACTGGAGTAAATGTTCTTAATCCACATAAAATTACCATAATAAGCCTGACCACTTTCCTTTTCAACTCGCATCTATCCCGCTACAGTCACCGTGTTCGTCACTCAACTGCCTGCAGTTATAATGAGAGCAATACAAACCATAATACTAAGGTGTCAGTCAGGCTACTGCCCAAGATAAACTAAGCTCCTTTTTCGTAACCACAAATTATTTACTTAACAAGTACTTCCAGAAATCAAATATCTCATAGCTATTAATTTGTAAAAGTAAGAAAAAGTAGTTATTTGGCAGACATTTTTTTGTGACTCTCCAATAACATACACACATGTAAACATCTCTCTAGAAAACATTTATAATAATTCAGTAGCCCTTTTAACATATGTATAAAATATATACAGAAAAATGCACAAATTGCAATCTCGTGGTTTGATTAATTTTTACAGATTGTAACAACTATATAGCATAACATGACCAATAATTAGAGTGTTATAGACATACTGAAACAGCCTGATCATCTGTTCCTCTAGTCACTACTCTCCAAGAATAAGAGTATCCAGAATTCTATCATCATTTAACAGCCTCCTTAAAACTCACTTAAGTAGAATTAATCTGTCTGATCCCTTGTATATGACTTCTGCTCAACATTTTATCTTTTCATTCCTGTAGCAGTAAGAGATCAGCTGTTTTCATGGCTGAAATTTAGTCTCCATTAGCTGCTTTCATAGCTTCGTATATCAATTCTAGCACACTTCTGAAAGCTTATAATTAGAATGTATATATTAATTATGAGAAGCAGCATCAAGGGCTTCTTTAATTTTTACTTCCCTATTATTTTTTTCTCATGCAAACTTCTACTGGGTCAAAACCCCCAAGTCTAGCTATAAAAATTGACATTCAGAAACCAGGAGTGTAGCTCAGTTGTTAGCATCCTTGCATAGCAAAGAGGACACCCTTACATTACTTACTCAGCACTACATAAAAACAAAGGTGGGGATGAATGGATACTACTCTGTCATTCAGAAGGGAAAGGCAGAAAACGAAGACACAGCAAGTCATGTCAGGTACACAGTGAGTTCAATCAAGGTCAGGATGAGATACACGAGAAACCATTAAACAAGAGAATAAAGGGAGAGAACGAGGAATCGAGGTGAAAATCAGGGACTTCTTTTCTTCAGGTTCTACCCAGGAAACACCTGAACGTGCCCCCCACCACCACCTTATATATCTCTACATTGACCCAGTCTCTCCAACAAGTGCAACACCAGAGTTTGAGGTCTAATATATTTCCTCTTCCTATTAATATGAGGAAAAACTACATAAACAGACTACATAGGATAATTATAACCTTTGATGGATCTTCACACTAAAGATATTTTATTCTTTGCTTTGTTTGTGAGACAGGGTCTCACTGTGAAACCTTGGGTGGCCTTAAGCTTGGGATCTGCCTTTGTATCTCGACTATACACAGATTATAGGTGCACCTCAAACTCCAGTGATCATCACTGCATTTGACATGTCATAGATGTTTACACAGGCATGTATAGAGCAAACATTTGGTCTCGATAAACTCCTCTTATAAATGAATTTTCATCAAAGCCAATGTTTCTCCCGTCCATCAACCCAAAGTAGGTGGAGATATATGAAATTCAACTGTGTGAAGTGCAGTGAGAGCAATACTATTTTGAAAGCAATGGATGCTGAGATGAACCATGTATGCGAATAGTGAGGCTATGGAAAGAGCCTTGGAGACTGAAACAAAGGCAGGCGTGCTAAAAATGGAAGAAAGGAGGCATGCCAGGCAGAACAGTTGCTCCCCCAAGGTCATGCCTGCCCACTCTGAGGAGACATAAATAGAAATATTCTGGGAGTAGCACCACTGATATTTAAGCCCAAGGTCAAGACTAATAGCAAGTTATTTGTTTTACTAACTTAGGTTGCAAGTACCTTGGGCGGATCCCGTACCTTCTTCTATATCTCACTCCGCGCCAAGAACACTGTTAGCCATCAACAAACCATAATAGAACTGAGCCTTTTCCAAAGGCCAACTGAAAACACACACTGAGCTAATGGAGACATTTACAGGCAAAAGATTCCAGCTTCCTTTCGGGAAAATGCCACCTACACGGTCAACTTAATTAAGTAGCGGCAAATGACACTGACACGAGCTGGGTGGAACCGCTCACCTCACCTGGCTTTGTGAATGCATCAAGCCTGTTCTGTTCATTTGCGACTTCCTATTGGGTTTTGTTCTCCTAGGTATAAACGAAACGGGCTATTTTTGGAAATTCGAAAGACTTTCTCTGAGACCTATGTTGTGAATTAAGTTATTTCAAGAAAAATAGGAATATAGTAGTAAATGAAAATAATGAATATACGTATTTGGGGTTGTCAAGTCATTTCTTTGCCAACTCTACTACCTTCTGTTTGGTGAAATCTAGAAATAGAATTTTGATCAGGCTACCTCCAAATGCAATGGCAATTCCTGGAATAGAATTTAGACGTTTCTTGCAAATTGTCTTAGTAACCGACCCACCTAAGACATAGTAATCATTTCCGATATTTCCATATGTGAGTTATTCTGATGGTGTCACAGAATCTTTGTTTGTGGTTCTGAAAAATAATCCAAATGAATAAAGTACAGTGTTGCCAACAAGGGACACTAAGGTCATGCAATCTCAAAGACCATCCGATCTCCCCCTGAAGCAGAAGGACTGGATTCTGCCAATTTACTATAAGCCTACAGAGAGAGCCCCAAGGTAAATAATAATCACTTGCAAATTCAACAATAATTAAAGCTATCATAGGACATGCTTGTCACCCTAGAACTTGGGGCATAGAGGCAAGAGATTAGGAGTTCAAAGTCATCCTCAGCTCTATCGTGGATTCCAGGCCAACCTGGGCTATGTAAGACTATGTCTCAAAAAGACAATAATGAAGGAAGAATTAAGGGGATTTACAAATGACAAGAACACATTGTTTTCTATGCCTTTTGTTGTCTTTATTCAAAACCTTAGCAGAAAATGATTGCTGTGAATCATGGTCTTTATCCACCAAATAGAAATAAATCAAAAGCTTTGAAGGAGCCAAAGCAAAGCAGTCAGTGAATGCTAAGATGTAACACAATGAGGTGCACAGAGAAAGTAGAGCCTGTGAACAGACAGATGAGTTTGACTGCCAATTCTAGTTCCATTTTTGTTAGCATGCAATCGTCTAAATCTCTCTCAGCTTCATCTTCTCTCCTGTATAATTAGAATTAAAATTAGCCTTACTTGAAACTCTTTCCATTGGGCCATATTATCAAAAATTTAATCTGAATTTGTGTATTCAAAAGTAAACAAATATGCAACAATAATAGAAATGTACTGACATTGTATCTGAAATCTTAAAATCTTCTAGCATGGGTAAACCAGGAACTCTGGTACTCAATTTTATCATGAACTAATATTCCAATGTGTCAGTTTCTCTTTGAGGCAGCTTCACTTTCAAATAGGATTTGTTCCCAACGAGAGTTCAAGAACTCAAAGATAACAAGCGACAATCAGAAGTCTACTGGGCCAAAGGCATCTTTTTGCCAAAAGGACCATTAAGAGTTTGAGAATTGAATACATTCTCTAGCCAAGTGTATATTGACACCCACAGGCAGTACCAGAAAGAATCCCAAGCTGGATATGATGCATGGTTTCAGAAAAGGCAAAAGCAGGGTTTGGAGAGATGGCTGGGATACCAAACAGTGAAGATCTGAGTTTGCCAGAACCCACATAAAGCTGGAAGCTCTAAAAAACATAGTGTGTGTCTGCAATCTCGACACTCTTAAGGTGAGATAAGACAGAGATGGCCCAAATTCTCAAAGCAAGTTAGCCTAGTGTGTTCAGTGGCAAACAATGAGAGACCCTTTTCTTAAATAAGGTGAAAGCTGAGGACTGACTCTTGAGGTTGTCCTCTGACCTTCGATGTACACACCATGGCATGTCCCCAAAGAGGTTTTTGTTTTGCTTTTATTTGTTTGCTTTTGTTTTTATATTTAAATAAAGTCAAGATTAGCCAATATTTTCTATGAAACTTGAGACTCTTTTAAAAACAAAGAAAAATTTTTTCAAGGAAAGCAAGTAATAAATTAATTCTTAGTGAGGAACAAACCTTTGATATCCAGAAGATATTTGCTTATGTGGCATCTAGTTCAAGTACACTTGAGCTACAGGATAGTTTGGCAAAATGATAAGGAGTAATTATGAATGCTTATATGATGATGACGAGTTTAGGTAAAGGCAGGGGCTTTTTGAGACAAATATGGCTGGAAAACAGGTCAAGAGTTGCGTAAAAATTCCAGAAATGAGGGTGTGGGTAGAAAAGTTGTAAGATGACCATCTTAACCATTACAAAATAACTCGGGATAAGATGGATACATAAAGACAATGAGGAGAGTTTGTATATCTTTAGCGTGCAGTATTTACAGAATTAAGTTACCTAATATGTAGAATCCTTCAAGTTCAAGTTCTTTGAAAGGAGGCCTCTACATTTTTCTGTGCTCCTAGTGGGACACTCAGTTCAAATGTATATTTGATGAATTAAATTTAGAGATTTTCATTATAAGACACAGTAATTAGCCTGCTTTTCTACCCATGATTTTTTTTATTGGTTTAAGCATATTAATAAAAACCTTTCCAAATCTAATAAATTAAAAAATAGTTTTGAATGAGAAAAGTCCATTAATATACATGATGTGGGCTTTAACTGGGACCAGCATGAAAACTGTTTTCGAGAATTCAGAGAATGTTCAGTCCAACAACAATCTTATTTTTGAGCATTTCAGAGATAGACTTCAAATAATTTTGAAAAGCAAGACAAAAACATGGAATCCAAGGGGGATAAAGGCTTTGAAAACACACTATGGTTGCCAACCATGAATAATCATCATAGTAAGCAATGCTAAGCCACACTTACTGTCCTGGCAATGCGCCTACTTCAAGCATCAAGGGTCTTTCCTTCTGAATTGGATGAATTCAGATTAGTTTATCCCAGTCTCAAGAAGCTATCTGCAGCAGGTTCTACCTGCTACCAAAGGCATATGTTTCTCAGAACAGCTCCTTCTTGATAATCTCAGGAAATTTACAGGTTTGCTTTACTTCACAGGAATAGATTGTGTCCACACTTTGAGGAGAAGTATTCCCTATTTCAGGCAGTGAATATGTAATCAGTCTTACATGCTTTAAAAAGAAAAATAGAAGTGGTTCTTTCTGGAAGGCTCTCTGAGCTGTTGCTTGAAAGTGTTGTATGTTTTACAGCAAAGTAGAAACCAATGGATATAATGAATTAACATTTTGATAAAAGCAACATGTATTAAAGCCATAATAATCAAGCATCCTTTAATCCTATGACGACTGTGGTAGATTTTTCGTTAGTGTGAACTTGGTTACAATGCAGACCATCTGTAGGTACACATATGCCACATGTCAGTGAAACGGTGGGCCAAATGCTTCTGTGACCTGAGGAAACTGTTGTGTTGTGTTTTAGGTTTGAATTTGGTTTTGGTTTTACTTATTTATTTTTGGAGCTAGGGTCTCACTGTGTACCTCTGTCTGACCTGTCGCTATGTAGACCAGGATGGTCTCAAACTCACAGATATCTGCTTGCCTCTGCCTCTCAAATCTAGGATTGAAAGTGTGCACCACTGCACCGAGCTAACCTTGGAAAAATGTAGAATGTAACATAAAGGATGAGAAAGAAATAAGAGGTTGAGGCAGACACCTGTGTAATGACCAACAGCAATTTGTACAAGACTTGACCGCAGCACCAGTAAATGGAAGAAAAGAAAGCATACCGAGGAGGTGAGTAAAGGAAGTTAGGTGTTGGGGCAGGGACAAAATCATACAGCATCTTATTCATGGTCAGGATCTGAGTTTTATTCTAATTGCAATGGGCATGGCTTGGGTACTCCAGTCCTAGTGTCTACACACATAACAAAAGCATGGGGAATGTTAAATCACCATAAAAACCTTCATTGGGAGTATATCCACATTTTGGTCACCTTTATTTTATTTTCTTATGTTTCTTTTCATTTCTTTTCCTTTTTTCCTTATTTTTTTTAAAATCATTTCATGTTCACCATAGACCAAGCCATTAGCACCTCTAAACAAACTAAAGTAAACTAAACTAAAAATTTAATAACTTAACCAGACTAAATATCATCATTCTATAGGACAAAGCACAGGAAAAAAAACAAACAAACAAAACAAAGTCATCCACAGAATAGAGAGATACTTGAGACTTATCTAGGGCTTAGGTAAAGCAAAACAATCAATTCCTTACACCAGCAGTGAATGGTGTTGTTTCCTGGCAGCTGAGGTAAAAACAGAAATATGCCATGTATTAAAAATTAATTCTAACAGTGCAGGGAAGGCGGAAGGAAGGTGTAAATGTTTCTCTCAGAGCAGAGCTTTGATCTGTCTAAAGCATGTGCATTTGTCTGAAATCCCACATTAGCCTCAGGAAACATGAACTAAATAGAGATGTGGGATTGTATGAGTTGTATCTCATAGAGGTGTGTGTGAGTGTGTGTGTGTGTGTGTGTGTGTGTGTGTGTGTGTGTGTGTGTGTAAGAGAGAGACAGAGAAGAGAGACAGAGACAGAGACAGAGAGACAGAGCCATAAAGGCAGAGACAGAAACAGAGAGATAGAGACAAAAAAGAGAGAGACACACAGAATCATTGAAAAAAAAATCCAGATACTGGTTTTCTTATAGCAGTATTAATACATTCAAGATCAAACACCTCATTTTAAGAGCTACACCCTGAGAAACTATTAGAATGAATTAAGAGCAAAACCATGCCTAAGTAGCAGAGTAAAGGCACCATGGGCCAACTGTGACTGATCCTCAGGAAAGGCTGAGTAAATTGGCTTATTGCCTGAGGATATTCAAGATTAAACTTCTACCAAACACTGGAAATTTTTTTGTTTTGTTTTGTTTTGCTTTGCAGAAATTTCCTGCTGAGTTGTCCCCTATGAAAGTAAGATGATAGTACCCTTACACTGCTTCATAAGTTTGCACTTTGACAAGGCAAAAAGTTTATCAGCATCATCAGATATTTTTATCTACCTTTATCACAGCAGGACAAGATGAAGTCAACACAGCTCGTACCAAGTTGGTAAAGGCTAAAAAGATGGGTGCTAGAACTTGGTCTTTTTTGAAATCACTTAGAACTACACTATATTTCATGATATTAATTCAGTTTACTCTAATTATAGCAAATAGGTTAAATGAGAAACCCAGTAATAGCCTGGGTACTGTCTGGTTAAATTCATTAGCTTGCTGGGAAACTGTCCATAGGATTAGACTTGAGTTATAAAATAAAGATGCAGTGTATACGTTATACAGTTAGACATCCATATCTCTGAAGTATATCACCGTCACATCATTGATGCACTTCTTATATACAAATTTTTGCCTTTTTTGTTTCAAAAAATGTTTAGGAAGTCAATGACCAGAGACCAAGTAAAATATTTCAAAGAATACATATCACACTTATCCAAGATATCATGGAGAAAAAATGTAATAATAAAATCAATAAGTCAAGAATTGTGTAAAATCCTGACTAGCTTCTGGAAAGTCTCTTATCATATGTCATTAGAGAATTGTACATTGGAGTAGCAATGAGACACTGCTGCACATATTTACAAAGACCAAAGATCCCAAGCCAACAACCTCAAACACTGGTGGAGAAATAGAGCAATAATGACAGGATGTCAAATGGCAGAATCATCCAGTGGGAGAGTTTGAAAAGATTAAACAGAACTGGGGATACTCTTACCATACAATAGAACAACCATCTTCCTTAGTATTTACTTCATATTCTTTGCAAGTAAACTGAAACTTTATGGTCATACAAAAATCATGTCATCAATGTTTGGGACATTTGATTAATGATTTCCAACACTTAGAAGGAACCAATCTGCCATTCAACAGACTAGAAGATAAGCTGTATTATTACTATAAGCTGTCTAGACAAGAGAAAGCATTCAGTGCTTTTGTAGAAAGGGGCTACAAAAAACATAAAATGACATGAAGGAGACTTGGATACACAGTATTATGTCAGGCACGGATGGAGGAGAGTATTGTGAACTGAACCTGGGGACTCATACATTCTAGGTACATGCTCTACCAATGAACTATGGCCCAAGAATATTTCATCAAATCTACTATTGGGTAGTAGGTAATGGGTACATTTCATACACGTATCGAGTCAGAGGAACTCTGTAGTTTTGCTCAATTTTTCTATAAACCCCAAATATTTATTAAGTTCACTGATTTAAAAAATATTGATTACTGATATTATGTCAAATCTAGTATTTTATCACGACTTGCTCTCTTTTCTTACTTATGGGAAGCAGTTATAAATCCACATCTTCATTCTTTACTGCTGAAACAACTGGTTCCTAATTTGTATTCTATTTTGCATCATTTCCATTGTCTCCTATCTCCTACTATTTCTATTAAAGATATTTGTCAAGTAAGAAAAAAAATGCTGCCTTGAGGACAGGAATCAAAAGTTTTAATTGAAAAGTAAACATAGTGAGCGTTTTAAAGAAACAAACCAAGTCAATCTTCTTCATCTCCCCAGGCCCCACCCCATAGATCCCACGCATCCATGACTTTCTTGCTTGTTGATGACTGGAATTTTTCTGAAGTCTTTAAGTGACATGTTCTGCTTCCCAGTGGGTTTTGTAGAGTGTTTCCAGCCAGCTTTACCCCAGGAGTGCTTAAAAGGCATGATCGCATCCCCCAAGAGATCTGCCTTGTCCTGTAATTATTTATTACGAATCCTCATAAGTGTTCTGAGGATGTCTAGGAAGAACCCACTGGCCTGCCTTAGATGTAATGCAAACTCCACTGCAATCATTGGTTTAAAAAAGAGAACAAACTTGTTTTTCTTATCAACAGTACTTTACATTCTCAACTACTTGGAAGAGGGTTGGACACACTTTGTCCAGAAAAAGTCCTGAAACAAGAACCACACCTGGAAGAAGTAGAAGACAAAGACAGACACAAAGGAGGAAGAGAAGGGGTAGAAGGAAGAGGAAAAGAGGAGAAGATATAAAGGAAAATAGCAATGGATTTGTACAGGAGATTGCCAGTATCCATCTACCATAGTATGTATAGGCAATCTTCATCAAAGCTGGGAAGGATAGGCGGAAACAGTGACAGTGAAACATAAATGATGATTTAAAGAATTTTGAGTTAAGAAAAGAAATAATATATATATATATAATTATCATGTAAAGATTATTAATAAGTATAGTTTGGGGATAGTTTGCATTTGATTTTTTTACATAAATTATGTCATTATTGCCAACATTAGGATTTTGCCAAAATCTTAAAAAGAGGGAGAAATGGGTGTGGAAATTTTGACAACCAGGAATTAAGTCCTTGAGAAACTAAGATACCCAATATCTTAAATCCTGGTAAAATGGTTTATTCTTATGACTAAAGTAGTTCTGCCCTGTTAATCAGATGAGTAAGTCATCCGCGAACTACATGTGCTAAAAGATTAATTGAACTGGTAGCAGGACAGCTAAATAGAGCACATCAGCTGTGTCTGCTTTCTATTCAAAAAGCTTCATTGCTATGATCAGGGCATCTGTACATACAGTGGAGATGTGTGAAAGATAGACAAATGGAAAACATGCTTGTCTCTGAAGAACAAATGTCCATTTTCCAGAAATGGATTATGAGGCAAACTACTGGAATCCAGATTTTCAACAACATTTTTACTGTTGCAGTGTTCACAAAGAATGAGTGGATAATTTAGTTCATCAGAGTTTAGAATAAGTTGTTCTAATGGAAAGAGAAGAGAGAGAAGGGTTTAGTAGCATTGTTTTCGGAGGATTATAGGACTAGGCCATGAATAATTTAGGTTGAGCGGAAAGAGAGGAAGAAGCAAATCTAGTCTAGATGATACATAATGAAGAACAGTCAGGTCATGGGTCTGAAGTATGAATGAAATGAAAGAATGTAGGTTCTGGGAATCTAACATAAGTAAACCTGGGGTATATAAAGGTAGGCGGAGCTAAAGCTGCTGAGGCATTGAAGACCAGAGTACAGTAGGACCTGTCTCCTGGCTCATCTGTCTACCTTCTGGTGGTCCTGATCAGGTGCTTTACAAGTATAGTCTTCTCTCTGTTTCTCTGTCTGTCTCTTTATCTCTGTCTCTGTCTCTGTCTTTCTCCCTTTCTCTCTCATTTGTTTAACAAAGGAGGCTAATAATATCATCCCATCTATGGAATGGTCCTGAAACCTAAATAAGTCCACTTTTGTGTTCAACATAGAAAACATTCTGTGTTAGGAGTTAGTTCTTTGTGTTGCTATTGTATATTTACCACTTAATATTTAAACGTTGGTGAAGGCCCTGTATTTATTGAGTGCTTACCCAATAACAGTCACTATTCTAAAGACTCACTTTAATGTTTTATTTTCATTGACTCCTTACAATTTTCTTACAAAGTAGGTGTGGTTACTACTTCATTTCAAAATAAGAAACAGAATTCAGACAGGGACTATCAAAGTCAGCCTTTGTCCCAAGTGAAATGTATTTCATTTTAAATATAATATGTCTCCCATTGGTTCATGTGTTTAAACACTTAGTCCACAATGGTGATGCTGTTATGGAAGACAGTGGAATCTTTAGGAGGTAGAGTCTTGCTGGAGGAATTGAATCACTGCGGACAGGCCTTGAGGTTTCAGAAACAAGTATCACTTTTTAATACTCGATTCCTGTGTATGGATATCATGTAATTGCCAGGCTCATGCACCTGCCATCTTGTCTTGCTTGCCTGTTCCCAGGTATGATCATTTGAATACTTATGCCCCCCCCCATAGATTCATGTGCTTGAATGCTTGGCTCATAGGGGGTGGCACTATTAGGAGGTGTGCCCTTGTTGGAGTACATGTAGCCTTATTGGAAGAAGTGTGTCACTAAGGGGTGGTCTTTGAGGTCTCATAAGTTCAAGCTATGCTTATTGTGGCTCACAATATCCTTCTGCTGCCTACAATCAAGATACAGAACTCCCAGTTCCTTCTCTAGCACCATGTCTGTTTACATGTCACCATGTTTCTGCCATGATGATAATAATCTAAGCCCCTGAAACTGTAAGCTACCCCAATTAAATTATTATATAACTATTATTTATATATTAATTAAATTATATATATATTTATATATTATACATTATATTAATTATATAATTATTAAATACTTTTTTTTCTTTCTTTATAAGAGTTGACATAGTCATAGTGTCTCTTCACAGCAATAAAACCCTAACTAAGACACCTTGTATTCCCCTCCATGATATAACTTCTTCCTTGGAAACTGTAAGCCAAATAAAAGCATTCTCCCCTATTAGTTATTTTCAGAGTATTTAATCATAGCAACAAGAAAGTAAGACAAAATGATCCCAGATTCTCTGTGGCTAACCACCATCCTAGGCAGTGACAACAAGGAAACAGGTGAGGTCAGGTGGTAAAGGCACAAAGAGTAAGGATAAGACACAGAAGTAGAGACACGGGCACAAGGAGGTAAAGATAACAGAGCCCATGGCACAGAGTTGAAAGCCTCACAGTTTCTGAGGGAGGAAGGAGGAGGAACCTGGAAAAGCAGTAGGGAGCAAGGCTTACACTGCACAGAAGCAGCTCAAGCGTTTCCGACCAAAGACACCAAAACATAGCTTCCAATGTGAGCATCCAGTGTACTTGGCAGTGCTTTGGGACTCCGACCCTGTCATTGTATTTTATCCCATAGGGAAAAAGGAAAGCTCTTGTGCTGCCCTTGTCCTCTAGCACAGTCTTGCAAAGTCAAACTCAGTTGAATGGTGAAGCTAACAAGTTAACTAAGAGGATACTAAGATTTGTATTTCCCTTTTCCTTTTTTCTTTTTTTTCTCTTTCTTCTGAGACCAATCCTGACATTAAAGTATTACTTCAAAACAAAGAAAAAGTCTTAAATGTTCAAATGTTGTAGCTTTTCTGGGATATTCTATGCTGCAAATAAGTACAGTTTTTTTTTCAATGAAAGTTTCCAATAGACCAAGAGATAGATATAAAATAAGCAAATAAATTGGATTATTTTCTCAAATCCAGCAAATGTAGATAAGTCACTAGTCGAGGTAAACCAACACACTAAATTTAGTATGTTGCCTGTCTTTGTAAGGCCCAAGATCTGTATTTTTACGTGGTACAAAAAATATAATAACAACCTTACAGCTGTGTAGAAATAATTTGAGTCTGAATGGAAATCTGAAATTTCTTCATAGATTAGCATTAGAGACACTATTTGCAATGTTTTTGAAAAAAAAATATACTGAACTTTAATTAAGTAAAATAAATAATTCTGTTCTTCTCATTCTATTATAAAATAATTCAGTTATTGTATTTTGAATTCCAATAATAAACATTTGTTTGATCTCTAAGAGAACATGAAATAGTTAGACTGAGTCTCTTAAAAGATATCTATCTTTTCTACATCTAATTATATCTATATCTATACATATATATGTTATCTAATAATAATCAAACTTATTTCAATAGATAAAATATAATTATGTAAGTACTTTGAATGTGACACATGAAGTTTGTGCTGGTCATTCAATAACATCTATATTCAGCATGTAGGCATTAATTGATTATTATCACCTGAAACTATTTTTTGATGAGCATGAAAGTTGATAATGTATGGTCATTGCTTTTAAAACGTCTATCTTGTTATTTTATTATGATGTTAATTTTGGTTGAAATTAAGAAGAACAAAGAATTTCTATGAACTCTTCATGTAAATGTGGTCTTTTATCTCTCACTCAGTTGGCATTATTAGTTATTGAATTTCACTTGATTTTTTTTCTAAGGGTTGATGGACTCACTAATGTTAACTCTCAAATAGAAAATTGGAATTCACAAATATGGCATGTCTCTTCATCCTTTAAATCATGTATTATGGCCACTCCAGCACATGCTTACCCTCTATTACAACATTTAAGTTGTTGAAATCCTGGTGCACTACTTAGATTAAACCATCTAAGACCTGTACCTCCACCAAGCTGAACTGAACACTGTCTAGTACCAAACCATGGTGTTGCTAATCTGCAGAATGAAAATCCAAGGCCATTTACATATTTTCAGTAGTCAACATTCAGCCTTCTCTTTTTAAATTGCCTGTGACATTAATTTTTCTGCATGATCTCAGTGTGGGTTTGGAGGATTGAACAGCCAGTGAACACAGAGCATTCTTATAGCATGCAATCACAACTTATATTTAGCTTTCATAACAGAATCTTATCCAAAACCATTGCATGGTTGCCAAAACCAATCTAAAACCACTTCCTAGGCCTTTGGATGACAAGTGGGCATGTTCCTTCTGCCACATGATGAGGCCACTACCTAGCAAGCTGCCTGATGCCTTTATGATGCGGTGACTTGTTTGTCCAGAAATTTTAAGTTACAATATGACAAGATTCATAATTCATATTTTTTCCTTAGAGATTAAATCTATCCTTTGATGACTTTTTTACTTGGATGTGAGGCTTTTTTGTCTCATTTTCATCTTTTCTTATCTTCCCTGCATCCTCCTCATCCTTTGTCCTTCCTGTATTTTCCCATAATTATCTTTTTGTTTTGTTTTCAAACCTGCTGATTTCATCTAGGGTCATCTTATGACCACGAATTTGGAACTTTTCTGTGGAACATGGTGAGTTCTCCATTGGGTATATTACTAAAAGAGTAACTGCTTGGGCTGGAGAGATGGATCAGTGGTTAAGAACATTGACTTCTCTTCCAGAGCTCCTAAGTTCAAATCCCAGCAACCACATGGAGGCTTACAACCATCTGTAATGAAATCTGATGCTCTCTTCTGTTATGTTACACAGAGACAGTATAAAAGACTCTTGTAAAAGACTGAGGAGAGAGAGACACACACACACACACAGAGAGAGAGAGAGAGAGAGAGAGAGAGAGAGAGAGAGAGAGAGAGAGAGACAGGAGAGAGAGAGAGACAGAGAGACAGAGAGACAGAGAGACAGAGACAGACAGAGAGGCAGAGACAGATAGAGAGACAGAGACAAGAGAGAGAGAGAGAGAGAGAGAGAGAGAGAGAGAGAGAGAGAGAGAAAGAGAGAGACTGAGTACTTGTGGGGTTGAACTGAGACTAAGAATGGAGCCAAAACACACAGTGCCTGTTTTCTGTTTGGTTGAGGTATTTTGACGTCATTAAAATCTTTTTTATTTCCCAAGTATCTTGCTTCCATAAGCTGTCAACATTATTGACTAATTTGCCTAGGAAATTGCAAGGATCTGGGAATTTTTATGTAGTTCAGTAATCATTCTTAAGAATGTCTTCTATTGCAGCAGGAGAGATTCCACTCTGGATGGGAAATGTTTATTGCTTTGCCTTCGATTACAGGAACACAAAGAAGAGGCCTCACGTGCTATATCCAGGAAACATGGTAATTCTGGAACAGGAAGTTTAAAAGTAGTAGATTAAAAGATGATGAGAAGGTACTAAGCAGGCAGATTTGTTGGAAAATTTAAGAGTGTAGGGAGGGCAGATTTAGTTAAACCCAGTGACCAGAAGGTCATTTATGACATTTTGTCCCAGCAGTTCCACATACTGCTGTATCCTACTTCCTAGCCATGATCAAACACCTATTCTTTTTTTTGGTTTTTCAAGACAGGTTTCTCTGTGTAGCCTTGGCCATCCTGGAACTCACTCTGTAGACCAGGCTGGCCTCGAACTCAGAAATCTGACTGCCTCTGCCTCCCAAGTGCTGGGATTAAAGGCGTGTGCCACCACAGCCCGGCTTCAAACACCTATTCTTCTGCCTATTTATCACCATCTCTTAAGATTGCAAGGTTATCAACATTCATTTACAGTGTGCTAAAAGAAACCTCACATTTCTGTGTAATGGGAGCTATTAAATACTAATATGCAAAGAATAAATAAGCAATAACAAATAAATAAAACTTTGAACTTGGTTACAATTTGTCTATACCCATTGTGATTAAAATAAACATTATCAAATCTACATTTCATTATAATTCTTAAAGGCTTTCTAGATTAATTTTCTTCTCCCTCGTTGTCTCCTTATATATTGACAGAAGCTATTTCCTGCAGATGTAATGTTTATTTCCTAAGTTAGTACTTTTGAAATCTGCCTCCTCTTCTTCTCTCTCCATAATGCTCTAATCTGCTCTAATCTCAACTGTTTAACTAATCATTTGGACTCCTGGTAAGAACAAGGGGGTCTTGTACTTACTTACTTTTTTTTTTGTACTTATAAAAGAGACTTTGTTAAATTGAAACTCTATCTTGTCACCTTTACATACCTTCTTTGGGAATTCCCACAAAATCCTCACCCAGGGCCTACCAGTACAGGCTTCCAACAAGTCCAAAAATCCCACAGACTCACTCTGTTTTTGTGTTATATACTATTTGCTGCCTCATTATTTTTTAGTGATACTCAATGCTCTTGCCTACCATACACATTTAACTGTGTACTCCATTAAGTTTAGGACCCTTGTCCTGTCTATCAGTGAAGCCACACCAAACAAGAGAGTGATGGAACCTGGAAGAAGGAAACAAAAACTTGTGACTTTTAAATCACTTTAACACTTTCCAGTGAAAGGGCTGTTAGTTGAATACAAACAGCAAACAGTTGATTGTGTAGATGTATCTGATTGTCAAAAAAATACATGATGTTTCCATTTGGGCCCAGATGAGAAGCCTAGTATGACTTGTAGGTGGCAAGCAGAGAAAAGAACAGAAGAACGGACCACTTCATCACTTAAGCAGGGTGGGGTCAAAAAATCTTCCTATTCAGCACATAAGTAAAGAATACCAATTATTTCTCTCTTAAGCATGGCCAGAGAAACTCAATGGCAAGCCAAAAAGGATGGGTACTGCATTCCTGAAGAGAAGCTGATGGTTCTGCTGCCATCAGCCTGGTTGACAAAGGAGACTTGATCCAGGAGCCACCAGTCTAAAGGCTGGTACACCACAGGCAGGCATACTTCTTGGAAAAGACGTCTGGCAATTAGGAATTCAAGCCTAGCCCCAGTTTTTCAGATGACGCCTTCTAATTTTCCTTCCCCTCCTCTGAGCTGCTTCCAGGAAACCTGCCTTGTCCTCTGCTGTGGTTGCGAAGATCAAATGAGTATTTTACTGAAAGAGCAGGCCTCTCCTCTCCTCCCTTCTTCTTGTGTACCCACGAGTTATAGCTCACACAAGAACACTTCTGGAGTGTGACATGGGGCCACCTCCTTTCCTAGGCAGTGGCCCATTGTGTGGGGTGAGAGTAGATGAGGTCAAGGTTGAAGATCAGGCCTCCTGGTCCAAACCTTTCCTGGTGGCAGCCTGATTTCACCATGGAAACTACCATTTGCAGTAGGATTCTCTGTGACATATTTTCAGCTCAGAGGATTTTTTGAATGCTTTTTGTGACATTCTTTCAGGATTTCACTTGTGCTAGCTAATTTTTACCAAAAAAAAAAAAAAAAAAAAAATTTACCAGAAGAATTAGATAAAATCAGAAAGAAACAAAACAAAACAAAACACATTGCCTTCACTACCAGTAGGGATAAAAAACTATTTGTCAAAATAGAAAAAAAGAAAAGATCAGATTCCATCTTGATAACTAATGTTTTCTCTAATTTTGCAATACAATATCCAAACCTAGCCAAAGAATCTCTTACATTCTTCCCATGGAGAGACAATATGACTTCCCCACAGAATGTTTCTATGGCCTTACATCCTCTACTTTGTGCTTGTATGCTAGTGCCTAAACCAATACAGCACACAATCTCTCCTTCTACACATGTGTCCCTCTTATTAGCTTGTGACCTTCTGGAACACAAGGATTTATCTCAATTGATCACCATGAAGTCATTATTTTCTTCCAAATAAAAATTGGTATGCCTACCTGATGCATGGAGTTCACTATGGACAGAGGTCATGCCCTGATTTCAACATTTAGAGATCAATGAATAAATATAGTCCCACTTTGACCAAAATGCTGGTAGGTCACAAATTACCATGTCCCATGTTATGTTCTCGTATACACTTGACTATTTTTGACATTCATTTTCTCTTATTAAGTTAAATTTTGCAGAGAGAAATATTTCTTAGTCTCTTAGCATAGCCCATGAACAATCTAGGAAGATGCTGGTGTTATTTATCACTTACAAATCCAAGTGGAACTGGACATGGTGGTGGCAATGGAGCTCCTGTAATTTTTTACTCAATATATGTGTACTAAAACCACCAAGAGCTCCATCCCTAGATCCTAGACCTAATAAGTTAAAACAAAAAAATGTTGGGTGCTACCTCAGAACCATTTTGGAAGGAGATTGCATATCTTATAAATCACAAGACTTCTGGAACAAGGAAAGCTCAATTTCTTTGAGGAAGCCACAGTATTTGAAACCATTGACTACTCTCACATCTAAATAACAATATTCCTCTTATTGAGCAACTCTAGATGCTTCCTTCCTTCCTGTTGTAAAATGATATGCTGCTAACAATTGCTAAATTACTACCATATTTACTTGTGTTTGTATTGTCTGTGGTCCTCACAGATCTTCCCTTTATTCACATTCTGGAAGCAAAAAACCAACCTTTTAAAAATGAAAATGGAAAGACAAAAGTGAAGTCTGCCTTTTACATAAACACATATAGTCCACCTTATTTTCTGCACCATAAGCAACCCTTCTAGACGAGCAGGCATCTTAGTGCCTATTACGTCATTACAGAGCCCATATTAACACTTGGTATGTTCCCCAGTTTTGTTTCTAAGAACACAGGCCCAGACACACTTTTACAGTGTCATCTTCTGATACACAGTAAAGGCAGAATTTGAACCTATGTCACTGACAGTCCGAGTTTTCACTATTTATTACCAATCTTCTATGCTTGCGAAATCTGTCTTTATGTTCCATTTCTTTTCCCACCACCGTTCATGTTAACAACTTCAAAAGATTCCCTTACCTAACATTATAGGGTATTGACACAGAAGTCATAGTGGTTTGATCCTTAGATACTATAATACCCAAACTAAAAGACATGAGTTATTGCCTGAGCTATGGATTCTGCTTTCTGCCACTTCAACCACATAGAAGTATCTTATTGTCCTCTTCTTGCTCTTTTGACTCTGATATGATTCCTGGTGCCTTCCATTTGACTCAGACTTTTTGATGCACAGTATTACTTTTCTTTCCTTCAAGATGTTCTAATCTTACAAAGAAAAATGAACTATCTCAGAGGGAGGGGTGCAAATATATCATTTGAATCAATTAGGCACATACCAGACACATTAAACCTGTTGGATACTTAAAACATTTTGACTATGAATGATGATTGTACAAATGCAAGATGTTAACTCATAAGTTATCACTTCATAAGTAATGCATTGGCTGCTGGATTAGACTAAATACAAGTGAAGCCAATACTAGGGAAACTTCAAATTAGATGTATTTCCTTTGTATGATCTCCAATTTCCCTTTATGTGGCCATGCCTCCTCTCATTTATCTTCTTTCCTGCTCATCCATCTTCGTCCATAGTATCTCACTGATGTGATTCTCTAAATATTAACAATGCCATTGTTGGCTCCTTTCCTGTTCCATCACACTCTCTTTCTCATTCTTCCATAAGTTTCCAACCTGTAAACTAGATCATCTCACTCAAGGTCTGTGAGCTTCAACTGTTCTGTCCAGTTTCTCCTCTCCATTATTTTCTGAAAGGCCATTTGACCTTTTAAGTGTTTTGCTTAAACCACTCCCTCAAGAATGTTGCACCACAGTAGAGCTTGCTATAATCTGGAGTCTTTCTACAGCTTCTTTCCCAAGACTACCGTGTGATCACTTAGCTACTTACATATGGTTTCTTCACATCCTACTCTCGTTTTCACTGTTCTGTTTGTAGGGGAGTTTATATTTTCAAGATTCTTCATCAATTACTTGATTTTTTTTTTTAGTAACATAGTAAAGGTAAGACTCAACAGAGTAAATTTATATCAGGCATTGATTAAAAGATGAGTTTAAATTTCCTAAATCAGAGCTTTGTGTCTAAGAGAAGGAGAAAGAAGTACAGGATTTTAGGTAGTGCTCAGTCTGCTTTGTGGTAGGGAACACAAGGTAGGAGGGATTTGTATTTAACACATGACCTTTGACTTTAAGCACAGAGGTTTCAGCTAAGGCCCTAGTTATCAATGGAGTGACTTGTTCCTGTCCATACACTTTGGGAGTGGCACAGCTGGAGATGGGCAGAGAGGCCACCCTTTATTTTTGGTAATTTGGGGTAGAAATACCTATAAACATTTTCCAAAGATAGATTTCTCCACAGCTGGGTCAGCAAATCTCCTGTGCATCATTATTTAGCAAAAACACTGGCATTCTATTCTAGTCCTTATTGTCAGACTTTTCGTCTAATGGTTTATTATTTACTCTTTTCTCTTGTACTGCTTTAGATACTTCTAAGAATTAGATAGGTACAGCCACACATGCCACAAGAGCACAATGGTACCCAAAATGCCCTGGGTCTTGAGTGCTTGGTAGAGGAGCATGAACAGAAACGAACTTCATATCCTATTCTTTAGGAGCAAGATAAGTGGTCGAAGAGCCCTGCCTTTGAGGTTTATATATACAGCACACCTTCCTACTGACAGGGCACATGTTCTTCTCAGTACTTCAACAGGCTTACCCTACATATTGCTCCATAGAACTACTCAGAACAAAGTCACCACCACGTGTCTTCCACATGATGAAATTTATGGAGGAAAGTCTTCAAATCTCTTCCCTAGTACATTTAGTCACTGTAAGTCTGTGCATATTATCTCTCTTAGTGTTAAGAGTAATCTATTGCCTGGCTTTCCTCATTGTAACTTTTTATCTCAATCATAGTTTTCTCATTGCTCTTAAGTTCTTATGTTTTTTTTTTTTTTTTTGGAGTTATACATCTCAATCCTCTCCTTTACCAGAATAATCTATAACCATAGGATAAAATAAAACTTATAGGATGTTAATTCCCAAAGCTAAAACCCCAGGCCTGAGTCCTTTCTCCTTGTCATAGTCCTGCTTACAACAAATCAAAACAAAACTCTATTTCTTTCTTCTATAAATAAACCTGCTATTTCTTCATATCTCTATATACCACAGCTATTTGTCCAGTAGTCGCAAATTTAAAACCACCATCTTAAGCATCTCCTTCTTTATTGGCGCAGTTATGGGGGCAGTCATTGATTGAACAAGATTCTTAGTCACAAAATCTGATTCCTTGTTTTTTAAGTTTTTATTTATTCTTCTCTCATACATTATATCTGGATGGCAGTTTCCCCTCCCTCCACTGTGCCAAGTCTTCCCACCCTACTTCCCCTCTGTCTCCCTGATCCACTCCTCCATTTCCCTTCAGAAAAGAGCAGGCTTCCCAGGGATATCAACTGAACACAGCATGACAAGTTACAACAGGACTACATATAAACTCTCATATCAAGGCTGAACAAGGCAAACGAGTAGGAGGAAAGGGGTCCAAATAGAAGGTAAAAAAGTAAGAGACACCCCCATTCTGATGATTAGGAGTCACACAAGAAGATCAAGTTATACAACCATAACATATATACAAAGGACCTAGGTCAGACCCATACAGGGCCCATAATTTTTGTTTCAATCTCTGTGAGCTACTATGATGCCTGCTTAGTTGGTTCTGAGGGTGGTATTCTAATGGTATCCTAGACACCTCTGGCTCATACAGTCCTTTCTCTTCCTTTTCTGCTGGGTTCCTCTAGCTCCACCTAATATTTGCTGTGTATCTTTACATCTGTTTCCATCAGTTGCTGGATGAAGCTGCTCTGCTGACAAATGGGCTAGGCCCCCATCTCTGAGTATATCAGGATAGGATTCCTTTAAATAAAAAGTTCTTACTTTTTACATGTAGTGTAAGTCTAGAGAGCCAACAGCATAAGGAAAATAATATGGTGGTTTTCCCATTGGGCCAGAAGAGAAATAGACATGAGCCCCTTTGAACATAGGCATGTGAACATATGGTCATGCCAATTAATTCTTGAGTAGTGAAGAGGTCCAATTCCTCTTGATATATCAAACTTTGGTAGCTTCTTATGGTACCCACTTAAAAAGAGTGGATCTAGTCATTTTTAACTTTGTGTGAAAAACATATTCTACTTCAGATAAATATAGAATGATTTATTCATGAACAGAAAACCTGAAATTGTACTCACTGTCAATTTTTTTTTCTCTCTCAATGAAGAAAAATCATCAGTCTGGGATCTGATGTGCTGGGAGTCAAATTCAATTACTTCTCTTAAAACAGGGACAACACTTTATCATTTGCAAATGAAAGGAAAACTGACTTTTACTTTTGAGCTATTTTACAAAGTTGATAATAAACGATCCAAAAGAAACATGTGACACCATCTAACCCATTAAACCAGATAGACAGCAACAATAACAACAACAAAAATACAAAAGGATCAAACAAGAATTTGAACGATTTAAATCTATGACATAAACTAATGTGTTAACTACAAATTCATGGCCACCATTGCTACAAGGCTAAGTGCTTTTTTCAATGATCTCAGCTAGATCAACCTTATCCTCAGCCTATGGATCACCAGCTGAACTTTGCATCATGATGAACTACTTGACGTTAACAATTTAAAGGAGGAAAAAGTATTTTGGCTCATAGTTTCAAAGGTTTAGGTCCATGTGGTCTGGTCCCATTACTTGGGTAAAACATGGTGGTAGTCAAATGTGACAGACATGGAAGCAGAAAGAGACAGATAAAAAAGTCCACTCCCTGACTTCTTCCCCTCCTCAAGTTTCCAGTCTTCTGAGAATAGTGCCACGAGATGATAAGCAAGCATTCAAAACACAAGGCAGTAGAGGACATGGTATTATATTCAAGCCATGATGGTGGAAAACTCGAAGTGCTACTGCTTTGTTTCTTAGGGATTTATTATAGGCTATATCATATGTTGTTAATATGGTATTCAAAATGTAGAGAAATGTCTTCAATAAAAACACAGCTTTGAAATGTGACCGTATCAGAAGGTTCTTTCACCTCAGAAGCTTCTAGTTTGTGAGGTCCAACACCATAAGGAAATTGAGCCAACATCTTTCCTGCTTCTCACTTGTCTTTCTACCTCTATGGACCCTACCCTTGACCACCCTTCCACTGCAAAGTTTGCTCCAGAACATCATCAATCATGTGCTGCTCTACTTCTGTTCTTACTGCTTGTTGCTGAAACTGCTTGTTATCATCCATTCAGGCTGCTAGGACAAAATTCTGCCATTAAGGTAGTTCATAACAACGTAAATTTCTTTCTCACAGTTTTGGAAGTTGCAAAGTTCAAATTAAACAGCAGATTTAGAGTCTGACAAAGAGTCATGTTCCTTGATGACACCTTCTTGCTGTATCCTTCCCTATTTGGAAGAATGGGCATGGATCGCTCTGGCGCTTCTCCTTTTAAAATCTCCATTTATTTATTAATTATTTATTAGATAGACATGTGTAAATCAGCAGGAGAATGGAGGACAGAGAACAACTTTCAGGAGTCATTGTTTGTCTCCCACCCTGGAGGGGCTGAGTCTCTTCTGAGGCCTCTCTTATGAGGACATGATTCCTGCCTGAGCTATAATATGATGAATTAATCACCTCTCCAAAGTTCTGCAGTTCTCCACCAACTGGTAAGAAGTATGCTTAGAATAAATTTTTTAATATATTAAAAAAAGAAAACCTGGAAGTGATATATCAATCCATATGTTTCAAGAGGTTAGAAGTGCAAACTAAATTCTAGGTGCATAAATAAAAAAAAATAATATCAGGATGGTAAGCTATCTTGTAAAGACAATAAACTTTGTAAATTTAGTTCTTTGAAAAGTTTGATTAAATTTCTAAACCTGTTGTAAATTATTTAAGAAAAAAGATAAACTTGAAATAACTGAAATTGTGATATAGAAGAGCAATTGTTATTCCCCCAGACATCCCATATATAAAGAATATATTTTATGCTTGTAAGATAAAGTAATGTGCATTTAAATTAGAATCAGTTGAAACAATTTTAATGTTTCAAATATTACATTTATATCAATAATTTAATTTTTGTTAACGATATTGAAGCCATGATTACAAATCTTCCTAGTCAAGCTAAAAATATCTTAAATCTAAAACCAAATGGCATTACCTAGAGGTTATCACATAGAATGACAGCAAAAGCTTAAGTAAGACATTGTACAAATCTTGTGCAGGCATCTTACAGAGGATGAGAATTAAGCAGACACTCCCCAGTTCATTTTACTCATAAATTTTGTGACAAGTCAGAGCCAACATTACAAAAAAATTAATATGGTCAATGTTACTTATTAAAGCAATACAGGTGTATGATCTATAATGGCCAACATTTCAATGTTAGGGTTTTCTATCAGTGAAAGATGTTTAGCTATTTGAAATCACTGCACCATGTTATTATATGATAATGAAAGATAGAATCGAATATAAGAATATGAAGGAAAAAACATGGGACAAAAAATCGTGTTCACACAAATATGTCTGGCTCCATCTTTGTTCTCAGACATGTACAGTTGGTAGCCGTCATGCAAGGGACAAAAGGTACATATAATAAATGAATTACCACTTTCTGACTCATTACAGCTGAACATAATTTCCAGTAAATACCATTGTAGATTATGAAATAACTGTGGTGTATCTAAATATCTAAGGGAATAAGGTTTACAATTTTGGAATCACAGCAATGTATTAAGATAGGTCTATTTTGGTTGGAGCCAACTGGATCAGACATTACTAAAAATGTAATCCTAAGTCTGCCCTCCAGCTAGTGACTTGGTTATGAAACTCTTAATGTTGGTGACCTTATGAGAAAATGGACCCATGATGAACAATGCACTAGATGGAACAGACCACGTGGTAGAGAAAGTTCTACAGAAGCAATAGGAAATAAGGTCATTCTTCCCTATTAAAAAAGACCGGTTTCCAGCCACTGCACATAATATGGAATCCAGATTGGCCTTCTTCAGTCAATGAAAGGAAACCAAACCCAACAATTGTGCTGGTGTGCTGCTATTCCCATTGGTCATACCCCATGGACTGAATCTTGACAAGGATGCAGAGGCCTGATGTGGAGGTGTTTGAGACTGGCTTGTAGATATTTGACTTGATTATCTTTGGTAGGCCTTAAGCCTATCATGGTATAGTAAAATAATCAAAATAAAATTATACATGTATCTTTACATATAAAAATTATGTCCCTTTCTGCATTTTTGAATGCACTATGTTCTTGTAATTTTATAGTGTAAGAAGTCTTTCCTTCTCATGGGTATCATAGATTTCATAATTCCTGACACTGAGTAGTAAAGGAGTAAGGTCACTGTTAAGACCAATGTAAAAAGTACGTGTCCACATGAACACAGAAAATGACATGGCTAAGAATGTTAAGAGGCATTAGGCTGAGCAGGTATAACAGCCTTGCATGCCAGGGCTTAGGTTTTAATCTCACTAAACAATACTCTGTGTTCAAAACAAGTTTGGGCTCCAACTTTGCTTTTGTAATGCCTTTTGCTTCTGTTAATAGAAGCCTTGATATTGCACAAAGATATTCATGGGTTCCAGGAACAGCTGTGACAGGAAGAAAGCAAATGCTAACTTCATGAGAAAACTAGCTAATTGTTTCTGACTGTCCATTCTTATTATTGCCACTGCAGCAGTACGTTTAGAAAACCTTAATACCCTGCTCAACCCAGGGCCAGTTGATTTGCTTGATGGTTTTCTATCAATGAGTAGAACTGGGATGAGTAGTTGGAAACAGCAAGAGATACAGAGACATTGCTTGAAAACTACCCTAGTAGTAGGAGTGTAGAGAAAACAGGCTGAACACAACTGAGATGACTAGGACACAACTGGAGAAGTCACCAAATTGTCCCTTCCTCAATGCAGTGCAAGACCATATTTCCTGTGTTCTTTGCAGTTAGTAGCATATGTTGGATTTGACCAACTGAACACAGATCGGAGTGGCGTGGCCTATGTCCAGGCCTATCCATGTGATTGTCATGCATTCTCAGATGCCCCAATTTCCATCTTCTATCTGCGGCTGGATGTACTGGGGCAACTTTGAACCAATGGCATGATGAAGGCTCAAGACAATGAGTCTCTAAACTTCTAGTTGCTGGACCACCTGATTTCTAATCAGGAGATTCCATACTTGGCATGCACCAATAATTATTTTAACTGTGTTAAGACATGGTGGCTGACCTTTGGTACTATAGCATAGTCAAGCCCACTATGGTTAGTAAGTGTGATAAATATACAGCATCACCTACTTACCCTGATTAACCTATGGAAAAACACTTTCTAAATTGTTGTTAATTTTTATTTTAGTTTTATGTATGCATGTTTTGCCTGGACGTATGCCTGTGTACTACATGAAAGACTTGTAGTCCAAAAGAGACAGAAGACTCTTTTAGGCCAGAAGAGGACATCAAATAGATTCCTCGTCACTGAAGCCACCATGTGAGTGCTGAGAATCAAAGGCAAGCTTCTGGAAGAGCAGCCACTGTTCTCAATTTCTTGGTTATGTCTATTGTCATGGGAGGGCGATTTAACAGGACTCTCTCAATCTGAGAAAGTTAAGTGTTCTTACTGACTTGTCTCTGCCAGTCTGGTCACTGAGAATAGTCTATTCCAACTCTTCACCATGTGAATGAATGAGCATCTACCCAGCTCCTGAGACAGAAAATAAACTTCCACAAACACTGGACCAGCACAGACCAGGAGGCTGCCAACACTTTATTATGTTTTTATGATTTAATCTATAGTTTATCAAAGCAGTACACATATTCTCTCACTGTTATTCACAACTCGAAGTTTCAATATTCCAGAAATAACATTTCATAATCTATTTTGACACATATGACATCTCTCTAGCTAGGGATGGTGACTCTTTCCGCTATACCAAGCTCTGTTTCCAAACAGTTGCTGGTCTCAAAGGACTAACCTGAACATGGAGAGAGATAAAATTTACCTCCTGACAGAAACTGAAGGAGGGGCTATCTGCAGACCATTCCACCTGGATATCCATTCCATGTGCAGTCACCAAAGGTAGATGCTGATGTGGATGTCAGGAGGTGCATGCTGACAGGAACCTGACATAGCTGTCTTCTTAGAGGTCTGCAAGAGTCTGACATATTCAGAGGCAGATGCTCACAGCTAACCATTAAAACTGATCATGGGGTTCCCAATGGAGGAGTTAGAGTGAAGACTGAAGGAGTTGAAAGGATTCGAGACCCCATGAGAAGAACAATAATACCAACCAACCAGAGCCCCCAGGGTCTAAACCACCAGCCTGGGAGCGATTAGGGAGGGACCCATGGCTCCAGCTATATATGCAAGGGAGGTATAGGCGGGAGAAGAGATCCTTGGTCCCATGAAGGCTGGACATCATGTGGGGGGGAATTCGAGGGTGAGGAGGTGAGGTGTGGGGGGGTAGGTGTCGGCACACCCTCATAGAAGCAGGAGGAGGGAGGATGGGATAAGGGGTTCCTGGGAGGGATGAGGGGGAAATGGGGTAAGGGGAGAACATCTGAAATGTAAATAAAATATTCAATTAAAAAAATTTACCTCCTGCTCAGATAAAACAAAACAAACAAAAACAAAAACAAACAAACAAAATGCACTGACAAATGAAGCTGATCTCTGGGTCCCATTCCAGTCGTTCTCAACATCCCCAATGTGACCCTTTAATACAGCTCCTCATGTTGTGGTGACCTCAACCACAGCATTACTGCTGCATAACTCTTATTTTGCTACTGTTAGGAATTGTAATGGAAATATGTGGTGTTTTTCAATGGTCATAGGCAACCCCTTTGAAAGGGTCATACTACCTCCAAAAGAGTTGTGATTCACATGTTGAAAAACACTGGTTTTAACTATACAGATATCCCAAAGCCACATTATCTTCAAGAAAAACAAAAAATCATAAGTAGTCGTATAAGGGAGAATGATCCAACAAGATCAGCTGTGAAAGTGAAGACTTGACTGGGGTGAGCTTGGTGTTGGGGTTGAGCACGGGGGGGACACATAATGTCAAGGTAAGAAGAAAAGCTTCGATACAGCGCTTCACCTGTGTGGGAGGAGTCTAACTCTTGAATCCCTTTGGAAGTATTGTTTCTACAGAAGAAAGTAAAATTGTCACTCTTCTAAGACTGGGAATTTCACTTTTGAATTTCTTTTGTTTCCCAAAAACCCCACCCAGGCACATCCAACCTCAGTCAATTCTCCTGAAAATACAGCACTCTGTCAGTGGTTTCCAGCCTTGCTATTTCGACCGTCATTTTTGCATGCCAACTTCTTAACTGTGCTTATATTGATCCATGTGCCCGTGAATCAAAGCTCAGCATAGGCCCAAGACCTTGAGACGTTCACCTCATAGCTCACTTTGACAGATTTATTTAAGGAGGTGTTTATTTTAACTGAGCTTTGTTGCTTTTTCCAACTAAGAATATCCTCAACTTCAAGGCCAAATTCATAGGCTTCTATAGTGGGTTCCTGGAATTAATCTCCATGTAAATCAGCATCACTGCCAAGGCACCAACGCCTCAAACCCTCCCTGGTAAAGACAAGCTCAGGGTGTTAAGTACCTACTGCCAAAACGCAGTGTAGTGTGGCTGCCATCTGCTGGCAGGGCCCTGGCATTACAGAATGGGCTACCATGCGCTTCGTGGCTGAAACTTTTTCTGGAGAAAGACCCAGTGTGGTCATAAATTTTGTCCATGTTCAACACCAAAATCCCCATGCATTTTGGGAAAGAGCTACAGAATCAGTAGGAGACTGATTCTGGTTTGTGATGATCTTTCCAATTCTAAATCCAGTGAAGCAATGGGGTTGTTAGCTTCTAACCTATTCTCATCAGCTACAAAGTTCCCTATACTCCATTCCGCTAAGTTACTAAGCGGAACCTATCATCATAAGCCCAGAGGTAGTCCTGATTCTGTGACTTCTTGCACTATGAAGGCCACCAGGAGCTGAGACACTTGCCGTCTTTCTCATCAGCCATCACTATTAAAAAAAAACCCTTCTCCTTAAGAGAAAAATTGTGTTCCTTAGAACCCAAATGATAAAACATTAAACATTGAAATTTAGAAGACGAGAGGCCTTTTTCTCATTATATAAGGCACTCCTCCACGTTGAATGATAAAAATTAAGCGTCGTTCCTGCATCAAGCATATTCCTGAAATCAGAGCCAGACACTTGCTCCTTCGTGATGCCGGTTCTTCCAACTCATATCTTTTGGGTTTGTGGAACCTGACAATTGGCAGGCATGTGATCGACTTTAGGAAATGTTGCCACTCATTTCATGTGTAAGAAGGAGAATTTGTATCATTGTGAATGGAGTATAACAGAGATGGATTTCCCATAAAGAGCGGTGCCCCACCACCACCACTGGAGGCTAAAACTAAACTTCTTGTAAGAGTCTTACTCATGTCAGAAGCAACTAATCCAGCAGAGAGCCTCACTGATGTTCATTAGCCAAGATTTGTTTACTAATGACCATGGGAACTGAGATCAATGATCTTACAAAAATCAAAAAGATGCTTCAAATTTTATGAAAGTTGAATTCAGAAACCAAATGACTCTGTACTTCTGTAAACATCATTGCTCCCATCCTCAACACTTGTCCCATCTTAATAAACAGTCACACATGGGTTTAGATACTCCAACCCTAGAGACCCAGTTCCACTACATTTCCATGTGCTGGCAACCTGTCTCACAAAAACCAAATCTATGTACTGTCCATGTCTTCAGAAACCTCTTTAGTCCGTGTGTCATCATCTCTTGTTAACAATGGCTTTTGCAAACTTTATGACTAGATAGTCCATGACAGTCTGAGCTTGGATATCAAAAACTGTATGTTTAATATGCGCAATATTAGACCTTCAGAAAGGATTTTGTGAAACCAGCCAATTAAAAATGTATGTCTGGAAAAAACAAAACAACAAAACAAAACAAAACAAACAAACAAAAAACAAAAACATTTGGAAAGAATATAACGAAGCCCAGGTAGGGAAACTGACAAACTAAGCAAGACTTCAAGAAAATGGCCTGTAGGGGGAGCTCTGGAGCAGACGTTAATAGCTCCAGAATCACAGGCAAGGAATATAGGTTTCCATAAGTGTAGTCATGAGTAGCATGGGGTGCAAAAGCCTACATCCTGCTTGTTAGTGGGCAAACTTAGTTAATAAGCAGCTGCATCTCCAGAGAATTCTGCCTGAGTATAGTAGAACATGGAGTAAACATTAGTGTAAATGAATGCCCTTGTAAGTAAAATTCTCCAAGTTATGTATGCATTAAATAATGCACAAGAGGAATTGGAACATAGATGTTATTTATCATTTGCTTCTTAAAAGCAATTTGGGCATTATGGAAAGAATTAGTCCTGGGAAGTTAATGATTATTCAAGAGTAGAAAGTAAAATTCACAAGGCATGTCATCCATCATATGAATATTATAATTATATATAAATATATTAATATGATTATTATATTACAAATAAATTAACAAAATATTTTATATGTTTTAGTTAATATCATATTGTGTACATGACATTAAAATTTGAAAATATAAATTATATAATGAATATTTTCATATATATAAAGTTGAATAACAAAAAGGAGGACTGTAAAAAAAAAACTACTACTGACAATTGATCCAAAGAACAAAGAAAATCGCCCTGGTACCAAATAACAAAAATACACATGCTCAGTTTTTACTGAGAATATCGTCTGTAATGATTTTGTTGTCTCTGGGCACTGCTAGTACAGAAAGAAGGCACCTTGGAGTCTTGAACTAATTTGTGTGCAAGTTCAGCAGTATTCATTCCTGAGGTAGTAAGGCAAACAGTCCTATCACATGTCTGTGACATGCGTGGTTTCCCCACATGCAGAGCCTGAGGTAGCTAATTCATAGATGACATACCAAGTATTGCCATTGAAGATCTTAAGAATATAGTGGCTAGCTGCATTTTCCTTCTTATGATAGAGAAAAGCAGTTGGAGCTTGGTTAGTCTAATGCAGTAGCTCTAAAACCTCCAGAGCCTGAGGTAGCTTTTGTGCACATGCACATATGCACATATGCATACATATACATGCACCTATGCATGACCCTATCAGTTCCTCACTGAAGACAGAGAGATTTAATAAGATGCAAAGGCCGTCAGTCACTCCCCTGCCTAATAGCAGTATCATGGTATTGAAATAATACCTGCAAAACATGAAACAGTGTCTGTCATAAAGTCAGATAAATATTATTTGTGTTATTCCTATTACATAACTACTAAAAGGGAGGATTAGAGAAGCTTTTACACATTCCCGAAGTTATAAAATTAATGCATTCCAAAGCTAAGATCCAGCTACAGAGTTTTTTGACTGTAAAGGTCAAGTTCTTAGTTGTTGGTTTTTTTTTTTTTTTTCTTCTTCTGATGTTAAGTAATTTAAAGTGACCCATCCAAGACACAGAAGTGATGGATCAATGACAGTGAGAGAGAGAAGGTAGAAACACACAAACACAGGCAGAGATTGGCACAGGTAGAGTTATTTTTAGTAATTGACTCACAAATTGTGGGGTCTGGAAAATCTAAAATCTATAAGGCAGAATAGCAGCCTGGAAATTCTGGTAATACTGATTTGCAGTCTGAGGCCGGAGGCAGGCTGGAGGCGGAATTTGTTTGCCTTAGAGAGGGCTCAGAGTCTTTGTTCTTAAGATTTTTAACGTATTGGTTCAAGTCTATCCACATTATGAGGGTAATTTGATTCACTCAAAGTCTTCTGACTTAAGTGTTAATCATACTTCTTAATTGATGTTTTTCTACTGTGGTGAAAAAATATATATAACAAAAATTTACTCTCTAACAGATTTAACACGTAGTTCAGTGTTAAGTATATTCAGGATTTTGTGCAATCCGAAATATTTTCATCTTGAAACCCAGAAGCTTTAAAAATACTCACACAACCACATGTAGGTCCCAACTTCTTAAATGGTGGCTCACAAGCCCCATAAGAGACTGCATAACTGAATGTGGGGATTCAAAATTCAGCAACAATAAAAGGTTTGTGAACAAACAATGATGAAATGTTAACTCAGAAGCAAAATGTCACAAGTATGAGGTGTTTCTAGCAGACAACAGCTTCAGTGTCACTGTGGTTCAAAACACAACATGTAAACCCCAGGATACCCTGCAACAGCAATGACCACTCAAATCGTCATTCAGATTTGAGACTGTTGTTATGTTATGAAGTGCAATGACTGTGCTGTGCATACAGTATGTTCTACTCTTACAGAAACATACTGCTTAGTGAAAACATTTAAAAAATATATTTTCCTGCCACCATGCCTCAAATTGCAAGTACCAGGTTACTGGGTTTCTAGGGTGTGTGTGTGTGTGTGTGTACCATATACCATATATAACATATATATATATATATATATATATATATGTGATTGTTGTGTGTGTGTGTGTGTGTGTGTGTGTGTGTTCATGTATCATATATAATTATATATGTATATAACATACACACACACACACACACACACACACACACACACATATATATATATATATATATATATATATATATATATATATATATTAGGAACTTGGTTTCTACAGTTGTTCTTAGAGTTTCTGACTTGAGTTTGATAAAGGAAAAAACATAAATTAAATGTTGGCTTGGGATTAGAACACAACTGCCAACAGTTTGTGCTATCTCCCTGCATAGACTCCAACCATTTTGTACTATGCACTACATGAAATAGAGAGCCCAGCATTGACAGCTGTGAAGTCAAATAAACTCTGAAAACAACCAGAGGCGTTCTATGTCCACCAGTGTCACATATTCCTTCCAGATCTAATGTTTATATAAAAATAAGCAATTGTATCCATCTCACTAGTATAGAATTTGCTTTCTTTAATAGAGCCATGTATATACAAAAGGTTTGTTTTAAAGTAAATTTTCTTATAATACAATATCAGTAATGTTCATTTTGTATGCCTATTGTATAGATATATACTGTCCTGGGTGCAAAGAAATTGCAAGTAGAAAAAGTTTACAAGGCTTGATCTAGGTGGCTACTTGAGCATCTAGGTAGACACATAAAAAAACAGTTCAGCATCGTGTGAGACACCATTCAAAGAAGATATGAAAATGTACCAACTACGAGAGACAAAATAGCATTACTCTCATTAGATAACATGCCTAGTCATGCTAGTATACTTTCTAATTCATCTAACATTGCCATTCATATTTGATGAAGGAGCTACTGAAGTGGTTTATAAAATTTGACTTATCCACTGTGGTGGTTCTGGAAGTAGCAGTAGTAGGAGGTGTGGCCTTGTTGGAGGAAGTATTTCATTGTGGGGGTGGGCTTAGAGACCTTCCTCTTAGCTGCCTGAAAGTCAGTCTTCTCTAGTGCCCTTCACATGAGGATGTAGAAGTCTCAGCTCCTCCTTCACCTTGCTTGCTTGGACGCTGCCATGCTCCCACCTTGATGATAATGGACTGAACCTCTGAACCTGTAAGTCAGCCCCAATTAAGTGTTGTCCTTATAAGAGTTGCCTTCATCATGGTGTCTGTTCACAGCAGTAAAACCCTAACTAAGACACCCACTAACAAAGGGAACTATAGAAAAGTGAAGAAAGAGATAGTAGGATTCTAACAAGAAAAATATGATTCCTGGACATAAGAGTTGTTTATGAAGAGCTGCAAGAATATTCTGTGCATCATTAATTGCTATTCATCTCCGAGGGTGAGCAGTCCCTTGCATCTAACGTGTACCCAAATTTCTATCGTGACTCACCATCATCTGTTTATATTTAATGTAAGCTGAAAAGGTTAAATTCATGAATTTTCCTCCTCCACAATCTTTGGAGATTTCTTTTATACTCTTATCTGTGACAGAACAAAAGAACAAATTGAATTAGACAGCACCATGCAATTAGAGGTGCTGGGTGCCTCACATGTCCTCCCTTACCTTCTGAGATTTTGAACATTTTGAAGGTTTCTCAACCTAAGAAGCAGCTGAAAATTGCTTGAACAGGAGGCTCCAAAGGCATTGGAATCCACCGGCTAGAAAAACAAAGGAAAGAAGTTGCTTTAGAGTGGTCTACTGTCCGGCAGGGCTGACTGCTGCTTCTAATGTTCTAGCATCAGTGAAGTTTCTCCTTGTTGGGGCTACAGAGGTGATGATGCTTTGCCAAGTTGTCATAAACCTTAGGGCATTGTTGGAAGAGAAATAGCATGTGGCACTGAGAGCCACATCAAGGCACGAAGTTGCCTCAGGCAACCTAATGATTTGGCAGCCCTTCAAGCCAGTGTTTCTAAAATAGGTTTAAACATGTGTTTGGAGATTCCAAACTACACAGATGGAAAGGGCACCATGGTACCACCTATAGTTCTTCCTTCTCTGGGCCACTAGCATGCATGCATTCAAAACAAAAGCAAATACCCTGAGACGAGCTGGACAAAGTCCCTCTTCATAAAAGAAAGTACAAATTATCACCTGTTTTCAAGTTAAATATTCTGTTAAATGGCTTATCAACTGTCCCCCAATGACATTCATTAATTTTTGACAGGAATTGTGTAGGTATTTTCCCTATCTAATTATCTTCCCTTGGTTGATTCATTAACCCAGAATAGTCAAGGTTACATCAAAGAAACATAACATCTCAGAGATTTATATATTACAAGATCCTTAGTAAGTATTTAATCTTAAGAGATTGTGGGTTTAAAGAAATATTGTGGGCTATGGCTTTGCAGCTGACACAGTGCGCAGGGTCAGGATTGCATATGAGAGGGGATGTATAATAGGAAAATATAGGTAAGGATGAGTCCTTCAGGAAAGCCATGAGCCTCCATGAGGATGGATGAAAACTTCATAATATTCTCCTTGTGTCAGAGGCTTCAACTTGTATGGTGGGAGACAAATGAATTCACCAGGTCCCCTTTTTGTCATGCTGTTAAACTTAGGAAGTCAGGAAAACTGAGAATCCAGCTAGAGTTGCCACATGCCCCAAAGGTGAGCCAGCAATTGCTGGAAACTCCACATGAATTTCATGCAAAAAATGCTGTCTATACAATACCAACCTCTTGGATAAATAGCATGTGGGTAATATGGTAGATTCACTTCCATCTGCACAGACTTGTTTATGGCTCACCACAGCCCCTCATGATTCATAGAAGAGAATACTGGGAATGGAAATCTCAGATTAGCTAAATGGACTTGATACCAACTCACCACATAAGTTGGTACTTTTCTTGTCTGGGCTGTCTATGAATTATGCTATCAGTAAAATAGGAGCTTTGTGATGCCAGGAATTATGGCATCACATAATGGGGGGAGGGGGAGAAACCATCACTGAAAATGACCTGAGTCAGCCTTTTGCAATCCCTACAAGTGAGAAACATGAGACCGAAGAACCTGGAAACTTGCCTACGTTCACATAATTTTCCAGCGTCAGTCAAAGAAAGCACTAGATCTGTCTGCTGGTCCATCTTCTCTAAATGTAGAAAGGTCTATGAAACAGACATTTTCAGGTAAGGTTTCCTTTGCCTGGTCAGACACAGCTCAACATTATAGCTTTTCATGCTAATGAGCCATATGAGAATTCATCTCACAGTAGCATATAGAATTTTTTAATTTTAATTTGTGTTTAATTTGTGTTTAGCTAAGTAGAACCTAGGAAACGTGTGAAAGTTGGCGGTTTGTAATGGGCCAATAATAAAGTAGTACACTGGGAGTATTACGAACACAGTCGACTATGGGATCCATGCTGCCTAATATGAGCTATGCTATTTGTGAGCACTGTCCTTACAGCAAGTTTCCCAACTTCCTAGATTAATTTCTTTTCATTAAAGTAGAAATCAATCAGTGTGTCTTTGGTACAATGGGGCTACTGGGCATGGCATGGTAAAAAATAATATTAGTGATTATCATTAACCACTAGAATTACTTATAGTTATTAATTGCCAAGAATAAATATCACTCCTATAGAACTTAATTCTACCTGAAAGCAATAATGGAGTAGTACCTAACAGAAAAAGAATCTGATGTCATATTTGTCTCAGCCTGCTGGGTCTCTTCATGTGAGGGCCATTAACACAAATTTCAAACCTTAATGTCAAGTTTAAAATGTCAGAATTACATAACATGAAGTGTGTCGCTCAGGGAGCATCTTACTTATATCCATTTATCTAGTTTCTATTGTGAAGATTCCTCTTCAAAATGCCAGAAAGTGGAGGAGAATCAGTATTTCAAGGCCAGCTTCAGCCACACAGTAAGTTAAAGGCCAGTCTGAGCTACACTCGATGCTGCTCCTCCCTTGCCCACCAGAAAACAAATGGACACAAAACCACAACACAGCCGGGAAAAAAATTAGATATTGTACCTCAAACAGCAGCTTGTCATCAACTGATCTTGGCCTCTGTGCCTGGCCCTTCAACAAAGAAAAAAAACAAGTGTTCTGAAGTGGTCGTGCCCTGTCATTGACACACATCACACTTTCCATTACACAGATAAAATCTCGTCTGATGTTTAGAATAGAGTACACCCATCTACGCATCTTCAAATCCATGGGGTTTTGAGGGTTTGTGGATCTTTCTGTCCAAGTGCCCTGCATGTCACTGACAAACTTGCCCTAAGTTGACCTCAGCTTTGTGTCGTTGATCTTTTCTCCAGGTTTCAATACCCTTTGCCACTCCCCTCTCTTCTATCTACAATGCTGACCTTTAGATCTTCATTTAGATCCATATCAGTTTGCTGACGAAAAAGATTATAGAAAGGTTTCTTTTCTGTTGTCTGTCCATTACATGTAACTACAAGATGTCAGCTGGTTTTAGTCATGGAGGTTCCCAGGTAAGAGAGTGGGCTGCATGCTGAGCATTTTGTATTACTCTGCTGTGAGCAAAAGGTTCTCTCAGTGCCTTATCCCAGCATTTAAATGGCTTACCTAAATGTAGTCTAAAGCAGCGCAGCTGAAATAGGGTTTTCTAACTCATTGGCGGCGACAGTGGCCTATGCACCCCTCCAACCTCAAAAGGACCTGGAAGTACGCTTTAACCAAAAGAGATGAAAACAGAAATACCTAAGAAAGTTGCCTGACATCTGAGACACATTCCAGTGTTTTTTCAAAGAGCAGTTTTCTTTTTATTGTCATTTGAAAAGCTATAACTTTGTGTACTGACTGGATTTGTGTGTCAAGTTGACACACAAGCTACAGTCATCAGAGAGGAGGGATCCTCTATGAGACCTATCTGTAAGACATTTTCTCAATTAGCGAACAACGAGGGAGGGCCCAGCCCATTTTTGGGTGGTGCTGTTCCTGGGCTGATGATCCTTGGTTCTATAAGAAAGCAGAGAAAGCAAGTCAGTAAGCAGACACTCCTCTATCCATCTCTGCACCATCTCCTGCTCCAGGATCCTGCCCTGTTTGGATTCCTGTCTTGACTTCCTTTGGTCACTAATACCAATGTGGAAGTGTAAGATGAATAAACCTTTCCTCCCCAACTTGCTTTTTGATCACGGTGCTTCTTTAGAGCAATAGGAACCCTAACTAAGACACTGTGAAAAGATTGTGGCGTATTCTCTGTAGAGAAACTCTCAGGTATAAACATAGACAGTAGTCATTAGCTGAAAGGATTCCAAACCAGATAAAGTTCATGGCATATTGATTTAAAACATCAGATGTAAGAAAATTTCAGTTTAGGAATATTTTTTTTTCTTCCTTACTCTTATTGACTGAAACTAGGGCGTCATACATGTTTTTAAACATTCTCCCACTGAACTATAGTTCCAACCCACTCTCGGGATGACCTTGAACTTGTTAACAAAGGCTGTTAACTTGCAATTGTTCGGCCTCAGCCTCCTGAGTAGCTGGGATGATGGGCCTGAACCACCAGACCTGCTCAGGGGCATTTCTAAGAGCCAACTGTCATTGATCTATTCTAATTTGCTTAGCTTTGCTATAATATCAAGACCCAAAGCAACTTGTAGAAGGAAAGGATTAGTTTGGTTTACAGTTCCACATCACTGACCATCACTGAGAAAAGTCAGGACAGGAACTCAGGACAGAAACCCCGAGGCAGGAACTGAAGCAGAGACAACACTGGGAAACTGCCCACTGACTTATTTTCCACGGTTTGCTCGATTACCTCGCTCATGAAGGCAAGGCCCGTCTGCCAAGTGATGGTACCACTCAGAATGGGCTGGGATCTCTCACATCAATAATCAATTAAGAAAATACCTCACCCACTTGTTCAAGGCCAACCACATAGAGGGAATGCCTCAACAGATATTTCCACTTCTGAGGCAAGTCTAAGTTTGTGTCAAGTCGATGAAAGCTATGACATTCCACATACGTCAGTTCTGATACACAAACACACCACCTTAAGTCACATCCTTTAAAGACACATACTTGTCCTTAATATCTTAGGCTAAGACCATAATATAAAACACAGTCAAATGCTTAAAAGTTCCACAGTCCTAAAAAAATTTCCAACACTTTAAAGTTGAAGATCTGTTCAAATACTGAAAGTTACCTGTGAGTTCCTATAAATCCAGAAAGAGGTCACATACTATCTTACTCCAAGATGGAAGAAGCAGGTAACAGAGTCAAATCAGAGGAAATCAAACACACAGCAATGCAAATCAAATCCTGTTAGGTGAGTATCCTATTATTGCAATTTATGATCTTCTAGGCTTTGGCAAAATCCTGGAAATTACTCTCATATGTAGACTTACATGCTTACCATTCAAGTTCCTCAGCCTAGTCAAGATCAAAATGAACACAGCCCACAATAACAGAGCTATCCAAGAATCACGAGGGTCAACAAATTTCTTCTATGAAAATGTATCCAGACTCACAAAAGTAGTAATTGCCCATCCTACTCAACTTAGGTCAGAGCAAACTATGTTTTGTTCTTGGAACGTATTTACTGTCTAAGTCTTTACTCACAGTAACCTCAAATCACAAATTAGTTGAACTTGAATATAAATTGAAACTACGTTTAAGAATTCAGTTCTTGACTTACACTATCCTGACTTCAGGATTGGGTACACATTTATCTAGTGGCTATTCTACAGAAACTAAACAAATCCTTCTCATTTAAGGTAGAAAGATTTCTTGGACACTGCTGACTCTTACATCTTTGCTTCTGGAAATAGTTTGGGAAATGTTCACCATTTGCTGAAGCCATAATTTCAGAAAAGTGCTCTGACATCTGAGATCACAAAGAACAGAGTGGAAATGTGTGTCTTCAATAACCTTAACATTCTGTCTCTAGGTCTAACACAAGTAGCTCTGCTTATTTTAGTCTCCTTGCTTTGATGTACCTTAGTGCTAGTTGCAGGTTCAAATTCCAACCCATCACACCTTGAAAAGGAAAGAACAGCATGAAAGTCTCACTTCTATGACTCCTGTACTCTATAGTTCTGGACTTTATCTTGTAACATTTTTACTTTTTAATACTTTTCTTATTTTTGAGATTATAATTATATAATTTTCTTTTTTCCTCTCTTCAGTTCTTCCCATGGATCCCTCCTTGTTCTTTGCAATATGCCCACTTTAATTGTTATTACACACATATATAAGATAAACATATATAGATACAACCTATTCAGTTATATTTACTGTATAATATTACGTAAAGATTTGGACAATTATTATAACTAATGTAGGAGAGCTTATTCTTACTCTCTGTACACAAATGTTTCTATGAATTAGGAGCATTTTAGACCAGACAATAAAAACAGAGAAGTAAACTGGTTTCGACTGGTTTGGACTGTGGATACAAAGAAAAGTTGTTGTTTGCTTCTCCTCCTTTTTAAAAAATTAAGGTATTTATTTATTTACATCCCAAATGCTGTCCCCTGCTGGTTCCCACTCACAGAGTCCCTCCCCCATCTCCCTTCCCTTCTCCTCTGAGAAGGTGCTTCCCCCCATCCCCCATCCTCCTTCCACTCTGGCACATCAAGTCTCTGCAGGATTAGGGCATCCTTTCCCACTGAGGCCAGACAACACAGCTATTTTGGGGAACCACAGTCAGGCTACAGCTTTAAGGATAGCTTCCACTCCAGTTGTTGAGAGGTCCACATGGAGACTGATCTGCACATCTGGTACATATGTGTGTGTCAGAGATGGGACATCAGTCTAGCCTGTATATGCGCTTTGGTTGTGGCTCAGTCTCTGAGACCTCCCAGAGAACTAGGCTAATTGACTCTGTAAGTCTTCCTGTTGAGTTCTTATCCCCTTCAGGGCCTTCAGTTCTTCCCCCAACTCTTCCATAAGAGTCTCCAACCTTCATCCAATATTTGGCTGTGGGTATCTGTATCTATTTCAGTCAGCTGCTGAGGAGAGCCCCTTAGAGGACAGTTATGCTAGCCTCCTGTCTGCAAGTATAATAGATTATCATTAATAGTGTCAGAGATTGGTGCTTGTCCAAGGGATAGGTCTTAAGTTCTGCTGGATATTGATTGGCTATTCCTTCTGTCTCTGCTCCTTCTTTGTCCTTGCATTTCTTTTAGACAGGGCAAATTTTGGATGGAAAGTTTTGTGGTGGGTTCTTGTCCTTATCACTCTAACAAGGGTCCTGTCTAGCTACAGGAGGTAGCCTCATCAGGTTCCATATCCTCACTGTTAGACATCTTAGCTAAGGTCACCAGCATTGAATCCTGGGAGTTTTCCCATCCCAAGTCTCTGGAGCTTCCTAGAGATTCTCTCCCACACACTTCAAATCATTCAGCTCCAAATTTCCATTCATTCTCCTGGCTTTCTGGTGCTCTCTCCTGTGCTTCTCTTCTTAACTAAACTACATCTTCAGACATTAGTTCTTCAGAAAAAGATCATTTTCATACATTCTATGAGTATACGTCTGGACATCATTCAGTCTGATTCAAGTGGCTTCAATTTCTTAAGTTTTCTTAATATCTAGAAAAGTATCAGGGGCCAGAAAAAAATGACACAGCAGTTAAGAGACCATCCTGTTTTCCAGAGAATAAGAATTTGTTCCTCAATATTCACAATCAATTGTTCACAACTGACTATGATATTTGACACTTACCCCCTCAAGGCATGTGCACGCACACATGTGCCCGATAAACACACACACACACATGCACACACACACACACACACACACACCATGCACACACACATGTATGCACACAAGCACATGAATGAAAATAAAATAGTTTAAAGGAAAACTGAAGCTGTCCGGTAAGATTTTTCTTACCAGGAGTAGCACCAAATCTATAACTTTCTCTAATTGACAAATAGTAAGAAACTTTTGTTCTACTCATAAGTATATTCAAGGAGGAGGCTAAAATAGTGTGCTATTTTTTAATAGAATTCATCAAAAATAGCTAACTAGATTCAGAAACAATCTAGTTCCTGTCCTTAAAAGAAATTGAATACATCAATTGCTATCCTTACCTTGAGTATTCGGATTCATGGCTGTTGTAATTTAAAACAGTTTGAGAATGTCTTCATTCTGATTTTTGGCAAAAAGACCATCTAGTTGCTACAGATGCATGAGAACAAATTGTATGGTATAAATATTTAATATTCAATAAATATTAACTATCCAAATATGTATTTACATTTTACAGCAAAATACATAATGGTCCAGAAACAATCTGACAGGCAACATACATCAACATGATTCTCAGTTTGGTCAATGCAAACCCTAAAGTTAATTGGATGCCATGCACTTATACATTAGTTTGTTTTTTCTGCAACTTTGTAATATTCTTTATATATAATATATTCTTTCTATGAAATACACAAATAAACATATTACTGTTCTCTCAAGTCAATATGCAATAAATGTTAAAAAGAAAAATATGCTACATTGATTTTACGAAACAGGTTTCCTGTACTTCACAGCAGCTTGCACAATACGTTCTGAGGAAATTCTGGAGTATTAACTGCCATAAGGACAAATATCAGGGATATATTTCACTCAGAATGAGACATCCACAGTGGGCCTTAGGGCACCAGAACATTTGGAAGCTCCATGGGGCTGTAAGCTTACCTCAGAACAATCTAAAAATAGCCAGAAGGTACCAGAGAAGCCCTTCCAACCCTCCCACTCCCTCCCAGCAAAAGCCTTCCTCCCTGTCAAGGAAGCATGTAACGCACCCCATTTCATCATGCTGCACTTGCTCTCATCCCGACTCCAGACCAGTGTGCATTTTCTTATGTATTCTTATTTCCTTCTCATTCACATTTCATTGGGAATTATTTCCAGAGTTCTCAAATCTCAATTAGACTTCAGTAGGTTTTGCTATCTGTATAAGATTTAAATGGCCAATTTTCTACATTGCTTCTTATATTATTGGGTTTCTATTTGTTTTTATTCTTGTTCCTCAATAGTGTCAGCTCATCATTGCATACAAACTATGCCATGTGGCCCTATGGATAGCCTAATCAAAAATTCTTTACACTGTTTGAGAATTGAAATTGTATATATGAAATGAATAAAAGAATTCATGTCCTAGTTTAAAAGGACTACACAAATGGACATGCCAAATTGAATGGGGGAAAGCCCAAGAGGCCTCATCCCTACACAAAGTGTTATAGGCAAGAGAAGAAAGCTGTAGGCAGAACAGGTAGTCTTCCAAAGGGAAGAGCATACTAATTGTTGGTCCAGTGCCAAATACTAATCTCTAAAAGCACACATACACAAGTAACATAGAGACTAAGCAGGTTATAGTTTATTGTCTATATAAATATATTATATATAAAAATATATCTTAATATATATGTGAATTATATTTTTTTCGTGTGTGTGTGTGTCTGTGTATGTGTGTGAATTCATAAATGAAGAGGCCATGAATTTGAAGAAGAGGCCAGGAGAGGTATATGGAAAAGTTTGGAAGGAAGAAAAGGAAGACAGAAAGGCTACATTATAATATCAAAAATGAAATTAAAAACAAACATTTTAAAAATAATATTTTAAATAAATATTTAATATTGAAAATATTGGGAAAATAACAGTATGGTAATGACACAAAAGGATTAATCTTGCTGTCCCAAGAACTTAGTTTATGCCCATAGAGTGACTTATGTCCCATGATGCTCACTGCTCACTGATCTCTGGCACTAATCAAGCCTCACTGTTAAAGACTGATCTGTGTGTTCACACTCATAAGATTCCAGTTCACAGTCTCTGTGTAGTTGAAAACAATGCCATGTTCCAAATCAGGAAAGTTGTACCAATTTTCTTCTCGTTTAAAGTAAGTCTCATCAATCAAGTAAATGTCAGGAACTCGCGAGAACCTGCATTAGAAACTTTTCTTTCCATAACACATTATAAAGCATACTGTGTTTGGCTTCTGTCAAGTTTATCTCAGGAAAAGAAAATTTGTCATTGATACATCAGGAAGCAACATCCTAAACTAGAAAAGGGTACGACTGTGGCGTCTGGTTGGCATCTCTCATCGTCTTGACTTTGGATGCCTTTGTCCTTGATCATTAGAGTTTTTCTGCTACATGTTGGCTGTCTCAGAATTTGCTGAAGCACAATGCTGGACCCAGTAACCAATAAATGTTATTTGTAAACCTTCGATTTCTCTCCCTGTATCTAAAGCAATGTCACAGTATCTATCTTCCCTTCCAGCCTTAATTCTCATCAAGTTAAGGTTGCGACTTCACAGCCATCCAGTATTTTTCCTCAATTCTTTACTAAAAGACCACTTTTGTTGCCATTTTTCATTTCTTGGCTCAAAAGGAAATGATAGCCTTTCTATTGACAATATTTCTCTCAGTTTCTCAGAAACAATATTGCATGAACCTATCCTTTGCACAGGAAATTTCTTTCTTTATTGCAAGAGTCTGATTTAACACAGACCTGGTCCAAAAGAGGACAGGTGGTGAAAGGGATGGATAACAAAGGAATAACAATGAACAAGCATTATCAGAAAACCATAACACAATTTTTGTTCAAATGATCCATTTTAGCAAGCTCTTCACATTTGAACATTCTTTTACTTCAAGTGAAAGAGTTCTAACAATTTGTTCTTTCCCAATGAATACTTCAGACAATCTCTCTTTCAGTACTACAGTTACTTTCATACAGTTGTATAACATTTTGCCCAAATGTAGTATGAACAAGTATGCCAAAACTAGTAAACAGCCCTTGATGTTCAAAGGAGACAAATCTATATCAAATAAAGATATTATTATAAAAGAAATTTTAGAACACTTTGTTAATTAAAAGAAGATGCATAACAACTGAAGATATAAACGGACAATTTATAAGCCAGGAAATTTTGCCGGTAAATTGCAAGTAATTTCAGGAAAAAAATCAAGTAAATATCTTGAACAAAAGAATCATAAATAAAAGCTACCATTGACTTTATCAATGATTGAAGTTAGAAAACATTTGGAAGTTCTCAGTCCACACTGTGAAGGCATGGCACTCTTGTGTCTGCTGCTGTTGCTGTTTCTCTGGCAGATGTTTTCAGAAAAACAATTTAGCAGTGGGTGTTGTATAATTGAAGGTTCTGTCAGAATACAAGCCACTCAGCAACAATTCTGGAAAATCACGCAAAGCCTGACACTTCAGCCAGAGACGTGGACAATGTGGACCAAGAATGTTCTTCTAAAGGAATCAAGAAAAATGCTAATCTTTGGTCACCAGTGATACCTCAGCTCATCACAGAACCTAATAGGCGATGCTTTGGGGGAGATCTATGTTCATGATGCTATCTATGAACTAAGGACTACAGCTTAGCTCACCCATGTACAAGTCCTCTGATGTTTCCTGAGAGCAATATCTTCTCATCCTCTGTATAAAATGATCTTAGCAGCATATTCTTAATAAAACTTCAAGTCAAAGTATCTTAAATATGTTCTTTCTGCATCTGAAGCCCCTGTGTCATGTGAGAGATCTTAGGAATATTGAATGAACACCACAGCACCTATGTTTTTTTTTATGTATTGCCTGCTAGAATTTAAAACAAATGAATCATTGATACATATGGCTACAAATGCTCATCCCTGTGTTACTTATAACAGAAAACAGTAGCAACTACCTGGACAGCCACCAAGAGCAGACCAGTTTTATAATTAATGATGGTTTCATACAAGTAAATTCTATATGAGACTCGTTAATGAAGCTCCTCAGATTCATATTTCTCAGCTGTACTACAGAAAGTGATATGTCCCACATTTCCTAAAGTTTGGTGATACCATCTGTCAAAGGATTGGTGTGTCTGTTTTCTGTTGCTGTGACAAAACAGTGAAAAGAACCATTTTGAAAGGAGAACGGATTCATTTTAGAGTTTTCAACCCTAGTTACATGGCTTTTGTTATATTTTAGCCTGTAGTGAGGCAGAACATGACAGGGAGCTCATGATGGCACAAAAATTCTCAGATCACAGTGCCAACAAAACTTAGCAAGAGAGGAGGGAGCAAGAATAAAATGTGCCCTTCAAAAGCTGCCTGCAAATTCCCCAACTAGGTCCCAGTTCGGAAAGTTTCCATCACACACAACAAAGGCTGATTAGCTTAGTCATCCATCAATGATTTGCTTTCCAAGTGAGGTTAGAGCTCTTATGATCCACTTACCCCCAAGAAGCTCACCTCTGATTACTGCTGCCTCAGAAACAAAGCCTTCAGCACTTGAATATGTGAAGTACATTTTGGGTCTAAACCATAGCTAATAGGAACCAAGTGTTTGTTTTATCTAGTGAAGGAATAGAAAGACTCAGTATAATGCTTCAGCATTCTTTGCCTGCTGCAGAGACCACAGTCTCCTGAGAACAGGGCCAGTGGGTAAACAAGTGGGCACTGGCCCTACCTCCAACTATGTAAGCAAGAAATGACCTTCCCCACATAAACCACTGAGTCTTAGAGGTTGATTCCTGCAAAACAACTTCATTTATCCTAATATAATGAGTTGGCTATAAAAGATTTAATTTTCTGCTTATCAATGTAAGGAAATGCACACTATATATTCTTTTTCAAACTTATCATTTTGGAAATGTTAATCTTTCAGTAGATATTTTGAGTATAGGAATGAACAGATTAAAGAAGGTTACACTCAGTGGATATTTTGAGTGAAGGAATGTGTACTCCTGGTTCTGTGTGTCAACTTGACACAAGCTGGAGTTTTCACAGAGAAGGGAGCTTCACTTGAGGAAATGACTCCATGAAATCCAGCTGTAAGATATTTTCTCAATTAGTGATCAAGTGTGGAGGGCCCATTGTGGATGGTACCAACTCTGGGCTGATAGTCCTGGGTTCTATAAGACAGCAAGCTGAGCAAGCCAGGGGAAGCAAGCCAGTAAGTAACATCCCTCTATGCCCTCTGCATCAGCTCCTGCTTCCTGACCTGCTTGAGTTCCAGTCCTGACTTCCTTTGGTGATGAACAGCAATGTGGAAGTGTAATCTGAATAAACCCTTTCCTTCCTAATTCTTGTCTGTGATGTTTTGTGCAGGAATAGAAACCTGAATAAGACAGAATGAATAAATAAAAGCAGTTTACCCATAGTACTAGAGTTGAATTCCATTTATCTAAATGTATATGATTGTGCATGAGATGTGAGCTTGCATTGTAAGGAGAAAGTTGACTAGAAAAATGCTCACTAAGATGCCAACCATGGCTATCCATCTGTCCACTTTTCAAAATATTGGTAATTTCATGTGTGTGGTGGTATGGGGAGAAACATGTAAACATATACTAATGCTAATGACTGGAATAAGCTGGAACATAGTGTTAGCTATCATTAATGTTAATTTACTGTCTATAAAAAAGGTACCTTTGTTAGTTTTCTATTGCTGTGAAGAGACACCATGACCATAGCAACTCACATAAAGGGAAACGTTTAACTGGGACTAGCTTACAGGTTCAGATGTTTAGTCTATTATCATCTCATGGCAGGAAAATGGCTGTGCATGGTACTGAAGAAGTGGCTAAAATTTTACATCTGGATTGGCAGGCAGTAGAAAGAAAATAAGATACTGGGCCTTACTTGAGCTTTGGAACCTCAAAGCCCACCCACTCCCAGTAACACACTTCCTTCAGCAAGGCCACACCTACTCGAACAAGGCCACACCTACTCGAACAAGGCACACACCTACTCGAACAAGCCACACCTACACGACAAGCACACCTACTCGAACAAGGACACAACTCCTAATAGTGCCTCTTTCTATGAGCCTATGGGGCCATTTTCATTCAAACCACTGCAAAACATAATATGTAAAGGAAGTTTTCAAAATGCTTAAGTAAATTCAAATATATGAAATACTCACCAAGTTATAAAGATACAGACATAGATAGCATATGTGTAGAGGTTTCTGGATTTTTACCTCTTGCCCATGGTGTAGCAAATTTGCTCTCTGAAGATTCAGTTGTCAAGGTGCTCTATAGATTTTTAATAAGTCAATTTGAATTCATTTTTTTCCATTTGTTTGATTTCAAACAAATAACTAAACGTGCTGGGCTCTACTTTTGTTGTCTGTCTGTAAGATGGAGATTTATAGCACACACACAGACCCATAAATATGCACGCATAAGCACACAGAGTGACTGAAAATGCTGTATTGTACCATTAGAAAGAGGCAAAGAATTTTACTCTGGGGCCAAACTGTTGAATTTCAACTCTGCCAATGACTAGTTGTATAACTCTGGGCAGGGCTTTTCACTTTTTTATACCTCAACTTCCTCACCTGAACAATCATGCTGATGGTGGTTGTATCTATCAAGGAAGATTTTGCAAACATGAAGAAGGTAATGTTGCATTTTTAAAGCAAGCCTTAGCACTCTTGAGCATTTACGAATAAATATAAGTAAATGCTATCTCAGATATGATTGGAAGAGTGGCTGGCATGGAGTAAGTTCTCTATAAATTCTCATTGTTGCTCATAAATGCAGCCTGATCCATGGGAAGCACACTCCTCAAGGTATATGCCTCTGTTAAGCAAAAGTGAAGTGCTAAAGAGGACATCTTTATTCATTGAAGATGCCATTTAGAAAGCGAATATCTCCAATAAATCCTTCTTGTCTCTCAAATAACACACCGGATCCCATTACAAAGGACACTGAGGTGAATAGATGTGTATTAGATCTGTCCCTCCTTAGCTATTCTTACAATTTCAGGCCATAATGTCATAATAAATGTGTGTAGATGTGAAGAGATGCTATCAGAAATGCCCAGAGTAATTGTTTAAATTGAGATCCATGGACACCCTCCTTGTATCCCCCAGGGCTCCTTCAGGGAGTGCAGCAGCATTGGCAAGATACAGGATGCTAAGCCCGAGAGCTTGGAGAATTTTACTTATACGGCAGCATCTTCCCACTTGGCTGTTATGCACAGTGACAGTCCCAAATACTGTGTGATGATGCTAAATGACCTCAACAAAGAACCATCTCCCAAGGCTATGTAGGTGTCACTGGGACTGGCCACAGGAGTACTTGGAGCTAAGTGAAGGACCTCTGAGACATAAGCAAGACTCTAAGACCTGGTGACTGTGTTGGGGACAAAATAGAAATAGAATGGGTAGAAATCATCCTCTGCTGTTGACCAGAAACCATACAAGGAGCCATGTTTAATTCCATAGCTTTATTAGGTGGAGAGAGTAAGAGAAATAGTGGAAAGAAGAGAACTGTGCATGAATATTGGCAGGAACAGGCCTGGTTGCTTTGGTTTGATAAATATATAAGTATGGTATTAGCTATAATGGAAGTCTTATATAACAAATAAAAGTGTTATTTCTATAAGACTTTTGGAGGAAATGGTTTCAATGTTTTGAGAACATTATATGGAAGCAACAGTGATGAGCTTTACAACATCCCTGGCCATGATACCCCATATGTACTCTAGGAAGAGTTCTACTATACAGAGGCGGATGCTTGAAGCTAACCATTGAACTGATCTAGGGTTCCCAATGGAGGAGCTAGAGAGAAGACAGAGGAGCTGAAGGGGTTTGCAGTCCCATGGGGAGAGCGACAATACCAACCAACCAGAGCTCCAGGGTCTAAATTCTCAGCCTGGGAACACACATGGTGGGACTCACAGCTCCAGCTGTATATGTAGTGGAGGATGGCCTTGTTAGGCATCCGTATGAGGGGAGGTCTTTGGTCCAATGAAGGCTGGATGCCCCAGTGTGGGGGAATTCGAGGGCGGGAAGGAGAGTGGGTGGATGGGTGGGGGCACACCCTCATAGAAGCAGGAGGAGGCGGAATGGGATAGTGGTTTTCTGGGGGCGGGGAATGGGGAAAGAGGATAACAAATAAAGTATCCAATAAAAATTTAAATGAAAAAAAAAAAAAAAACAGTTCTACTGAAAGAAGTCTTTCTTCTGAACTCCATACCTGTAGATAGCACACACATGTGGTTTGTTTGCTGCTGCCTGACATGTTCTACAATACCTGTGTCAGACCTCTACAATAAGGAAGAGAAAGAAATCCAGAAAAGTGGGAGGGTCGGAGTAGCAGCACCACAAAGGTACTGAGTATTGTACCCCTAGGCTAGCTCTGAGGCCAAGTGAAGAGAAGAACTATTTCCATCCCTCAACTCCTACCCACAGAGCACTTTTTTGTTCAAAATAATGAAATGACACCAGATCCTGGCTAAAAAATATAACAAACCTTGGAATTTCACCTTATGATTATTTCCACTCGGGGAGGAATTATCATGAAAGTGCTGTGTGTAATGGTTGAAATGACGCTCTGTAGGATTTAAAATATTCGAAGAAAAATAAAGAGCTGATGGCACAAGTCTAGAGATAGATAAGCTCTCATTAACACTTTTCTCTGAGAGTTCAGAACAAAGTCACTGAAGCAAAGCCAAAAGCCACTCTCATTTTGGTACAAGCAACTCCTGCTGCCTTTTTTCTGCGTGCAATTTATCATGAAAGTGTGGCTTCTATTCCAGGGCAGAGAGAAAGCTAGGAGTCAATTCCATCTCCTTCTTTGATAAGAGTACCATGAGTGGCTGTCAGAATTAAGACAAATCACATCCTATACCAAGAAAATAATATTCAGAACTATAAGGGGCATAAGTACTACTACCATTCATGATCCAGAATTAATGAGAACTCCATGCAGCCTGAAAAGTGTTCATTTGAAGAGACTTGGTGCAATAATACCTCTCTGCATGACAAAAGCAAGGTGGGCATCTCATTTCTCTAACACATGTGAACCAGAAATCATTTTTCTGAAGATTTCTTTGTCAGCAAACTTTACTCATTTGTGATCTTCAAATGGAAATGAATGGAGGGCTATAATTATGGAGTTAGGGACTGGAGAGAAGGAACATCAGTTAAGAGTTTTGCTACATTTCTAGAAGACCAAGTTTTGGTTCCCAACCCACAAATGGCAAATGGTAGCTTATAATGGTCTCTAATTTCACTTCCAGAGAAACTGATGCCCTCTTCTGGCCTCCTCAAGCACCTGTGTGTGCACACACATGCACATGCACACATTCACACACACACACACACACACACACACACAACACATTCTCTCTTACATACACACATACATACAAAAATAAACAAAAACATATGCATGAAAACAAATGATCAATTAATAGTTTTTATAAGTATCTAGATTATTTGGGGGTAATATATTTAGGTAGGAACTTTTGTTATACTTGTAGCAAGTAAAATTCAAGGAGATTAAATATCAACCAAGTCCCAGAGATAAAACTTTTTGGTTATAAAAGCAGAAAATGTAGTGTGTTTTTAATATAAATGTTTTGCAAAACTTTGAATTTCCATTTACTGCAAACCATTGTTTTTAACATTAATAGGCAAATACATGAGACAGAAATATTGTAATAGTTATAAAAAGCAAAATATATCCATTATATATAATTAACATATACAAATTAATAAGAATATCATTTCTCTGCTCCTCCCTGTTCCAGAGATGGCCACACTCTTTTTGAGCAGTGTCAGCCTCATCACTGAGACATGATGGTGAAGGTTGGAAAGAACAGATCATATTGGGTGTCTGCTTACCAGGGCTGCCTGAAACTTGGCAAAGTTGAAATTGTTGAAATCAGTAACCCCTTCACTGACCAGTATATGGTGTACATATTACAACATGACTTTAAAACACTACAAGTTTCACAACAAATCAAGGCTGAAAACAGCAATCTTGGCTACTCAGTGAGGCAGTAAAACCATTTCTATCTTCTAGGAGGAAAATTCTACCAAGATCAAATGGAATGATGCTGGAGCTGGTGAACTAGTGGAGTCTATTGGTGTCTTCACTGCTATGGAGAAGGCTGAAGCCCACCTGAAGAGTGAAGCTTCTCAAAGGTTATCATCTCTGTCCCTTCTGCTAATGCCCCCATTTTGTGAGGAGTGTGAACCACGAGAAGAAAGATAACTCACTCAACTTTGTCATCAATGCTTCCTACACCACCAACAGCTCAGACCTCCTGGCTGAGAACTTCAGCATTGTGGAAAGACCCATGATCACAGTCTATGCCATCACTGCCACCCAGAAGACTGTGGATAGCCCCTGTGGAAAGCTGTGGTGTGATGGACATGGAACTGCCTAGAACATCATCCCTGGATCCCTGGTGCTGTCAAGGTTGTAGGCCTGGCATCCAAGATCTGAATAGGGAGCTAGGTCACTGGCATGAGCTACTCAGTTCCTACCACCAATGTGGCCATTATGGATCTGAAATGCTGGAGATGAAAGCTGCCAAGTACAATGACATCAAGAAGTTGATGAAGCAGGTATCATAAGGCCCACTAAAGGGGTTTCTGGGCTACACTGAGGACCAGATTGTCTTCTGAAACTTTAATAGTGACACTCACTCTTCTGTGTTCATTACTGAGGCTGACATTGCTCTCAGTGTCAGGTTTGCAAAGCTCATTTCATGTTTTGACAATGAATATAGGTACAGTACCAGGATGGAGGGGACTTCATGAATTCCATAGCCTTCAAGGAGAAGGAGACCCGGGACTACCCACCCCAGCAAGAATACAAGAGGAAGAGAGAGACCCTTAGCTGCTCCTGATTCCTTGTCCTAACTCAGTCCTCATCCTAATCCAGTCCCCAACACTGAGTATCTTCCCTAACAGTTTCCATCCCAAGCCCCACAAAGAAGGGGTGGGGTTTAAGAAGGGCTACTTTCTTGAACACAATGAATACAATTTTTTGCACCTGCCTACCAGCCAAAAGAAAAATCTCACTGGAAAAAGCAGACAAAGGGAATAAAAGCTCAATTGTAAAATGCACATTTTCGGTAAGTAGACAAACACCCTTCACTTCATAAAGACCTGAAATAAAGATGGATAGCCTCAGCTGGTGAATAAAATTGTTTTAAGTGACAACCTGCACTTCTGAAGAACTTGACAGTGCTTGGGATAGATTTCAAATAAATTGGACAACTTCTAGTCTAAGAAAAGGCTAGTTATGTTGTTTCCAAACATGGGTTTGGTCAAGATCAGAGAAAGTTCAAAGCATGACATTGGAACCCTCAACCAAGCCATCTGAAAACACTAGCAGCAGCACCACTGTACTGGTTAGGACTGACCCTAGTACAGCTTCACCCTCAGTCCTGTGTCATCACTGAGATCAGCTCTGACATCACCTATACCCTGCCCTCTGGGAGACCTTCTCATGTTTGTTCTTTGGCACAGAATGCAGATCCACAAAGATTGGTGGTGCACCATGCCAGGAAGGCATGTACCAACACATATCACAAATCTCAATATTCTGGGGCTGTGAAGTGTGATCTAATTGAAACAGCTGTGCAAACAAATCAAAATTCTGAGAACACCAAAGGAAGCATTTCCTTCTATTGAAAAACAACCCCTGAAATAATCTGAGTATTATATAAATTATGGAAAACTCAAATGGTGAAACACTAAGTAAACAAAATTAATATTTTAAGAAGTTTTTAATAATGTGTTAGAGTAGTCAAGACATGTAAAGTAAAAAATAAGCTAAAACAATGTACAATAAGTTTATCTAAATCTTATAAGAAAGGAAACCCAAAAGGCAACAAAATACCCACACTGGTTGCCTTTGGTACAAGAAATTAATATTGCTTAGTTATAAAATTATGTAGTAACTATAATGGTATAATTAAAACTATTAGAGTGGCAGAAGCAATGGTTATGTGGTTAAAAGCATTATCTGCTTCTCCAAGGGACCTAAGCTCAGTTCCCAGGACACAAAAGGCAGCTAACAACCATCTGTAATTCTAGTTCCAAAGGATCTGATACCTTCTTTCATCCTCCAAGGACAACAGCACACATGTGGTACACAGATACACTTACAGACAAAGCACCCATACCCATAAACTAAAAAGACTAAAACTGTTAGAACCACAGATGAGGGCAAATGAAGCCACACCCCACATTCTGTGATTCGGTCTCTATCACTGAGTCACTCGCCCCAAACTGGCATTGTTTAAGTCCCTTTATTCCTGTTTTCCTAGGCAGATATGCATTTATTTTGTTTTAGAAAATAAAATTACCTCATGGTGATGCTCAAAATGTAGTTCATATGTTAAAACTGGATTGTGTTTTGTAGTAAGCTTTTATTTTAAGTAACATATAATTTGATCACTTCTCCCTTCCCCTTTGTCCTTCTAACCCCTCCCCTGTGCCCTTCTTCCTTCCAGTCTTTCTCAAGTCCCCCCTCACTCCCTCTCAAACCAATGGCCTTCTTTCTCTCTGATTATTATAGTGACATATATACCCATAAATATATTCGCACCACCTGATAATTCCATTTTTCTTGCTTGTGTGTATGTGATTTCAAGGCCAATCACTTTGTATTGGGTAACCAATAGAGGGTCCACCCCTGGGAGACTAATCCTCCCCCTCATCATATTCACATATAAATGTAGCTATCATCCCATATCAAAGAGGCTCCCCAGGATGGAGCAAGTCAAAGGAGGCTTTGGAATTCTGTCTCAATTGGCAGGTTTTCTATTAATGTCTACTAGAAATGAGAGAAATGATCTCGCTTGTTCCTTGGTGATATTCCCTTTTGCAGAGACAGCCAGGCATGCATGGTTGACACTCCCTTAGAAAATAAACTGCTTCCACATCTGGAGGTAGAAAGATCTGATTCAAATCCAGATGCTAGGAGGCCAGTCTTGTTTAACAGTTTGTGATATCTAAAATGATAGTGAAAACTGATGTCATGGAGAGATTGGGGAAAACGTCCAGCAAGGGTAAGACATAGAGTATGGTTAATATGGTGACCTGATTGCATGTGCCATTTCTTCTATTAATGCCTTCTCCTCTAGCATCTGAACAGGGAAGGCAGAAATCTTTGTCTAAAAATATGTAATCTCTATGGGCATTGCTCAAGGAAGGGTTCAGGTAGGGTAGGGTGGGAGACAAGTCTAGGTCCATGCATGTGTCAACTCTACCAGGCATGTGAAGAAGGTATTTAAAAAATATAAATCTTGGGGTTTCAGAGATGGCTTTGTAGTTAAGAAGCCTTGATGCTCTTGCAAAGGACTGAGTTCAGTTCTAAGCACCTATGTCTGGTGCCTTGCGTCTGCTTTTAATTTCAGCTCAAGGGTATCTTATGCCTTCTTCTGGTCTTCATGAGCACATGCAAACATACATACTTGCACACACAGAGAGACATAAAAATATTTTTAAATGAAAATTAATTTTTAAAACATGGGAATAACAGCAGGAAAACAATTATGCATAACAAAATTCATTCAAAACCTGATGAAACTTAGGGTAATCTGCAATTTTGGATTTATAAATAGCACGGTTCCTACCATGCTGAGCATGATTCCCAAAAGCACAACTGATTCATCACAAAAGGAAAAAAGCACAGACAAGTACTAAGTTAGAGCAAAGCCTAAGTAGGCAATGAGGAAGAACTGGGTGTGAATTTGAATGCAATCTGCTGCAGTCAATGGTTGTCACTGGCAAAGCATCTTGTTGTTTTATTATTGACTCAGGTCAAAGAACCAGACTTAACCAGACAAAGGGACAAGGGGCTATCCTTAAGGAAAGTTTGTCTCCCAGGCTATAGGTGGACCACAGTAAAAAGTTCTAAAAGGATGCATGAGATCAAGAACTCTCAGCAGCCCTTGAATATTCATTCTTTTGTGCGTGAAGGTGTGAAGGTCAAGTTTGATAACTGACCCAACTGATAAACAGAATTTGACCAACTCAGTCAAGAATGGTCTTGCCTAGGCATCTAGGTCCAAGAATTTCTGCATTAACTACTGCCTGTGTGAGGTTCTGAAATATATGGGGCATTACAAATGAAAAATGGCAACTTCAGTGTTCTTTTCAATGAATCCATTCTTGTTTCCTCAAGCAGTCTTATCCTGCTTAGAGTTTCCATGGCCCTTTATCTGTGTGTGTTTCAATATCATATTACAGCATAAACATAAGTAGGAGGCGTGTGTGTGTGTGTGGTGTGTGTGTGTGTGTGTGTGCATTCACTGAAGGCAAAGCCCAAGTCTATAGTCTTTGAGTTTTCGATTGAATTAGCTAAGTGTGTAACAGGTGCTTAGTAAATATCTGTGTAAAATATAAAAAGGAATATACATACAATTACTTTAGATAAATAGTATGTAAACTTAGCCTAGCCTTTCCCGATTCACTTGGTAAGTGGCCAAGCAGCTAACAGGAGTATGTGGAGAAGCTGAAGTAGATCATCTACTTGGTGATTCATTCAGGGAGGATGGCGTTTCTCTCTAGTGGGTACCTGCTGCATAGCTCCAGGTAAACACTGCTGTGCAGGAATTGGCTTACATGTTTCCCAAGCCTTCTATTTTTTCCAGAAGCTTGCAATCCTAACTTATAAGAAATCTTCATATTCAGAACAAGATAGAAGTTATCTGTGAATCATAGATACACCACAGAACACCAGCCAACACAATACTATGTCACTAGACAGTCACAGAATCCATGAAGCTATGGATTCTGGCTTAATCTTTCCTTCCTAGTGGGGGAAATACCTTTCAGCATGTAAACCTCCATCCTTGCCTTCAGTTTTTCCATCCTCTTCTGTAACTGTCATTATCATTTCTAAGATCAGTTTTATTGCTCTTCATCTCTTTTTTCTTTAGTTGTCTTGTCTGTGATAAACACAATTCAATCTTAAAACCCATTCTATTGCTCTTTTGGTTTTTTTGCCTTCTTGTGTTTTGCCTAGTGAAGGCTACCTTTTCTCTGTAATCCAACCAGTCTTTTTTTATCTAATAGTCTTTGAAATACATTGATTTTGTCTATGCTGTCTCTCTTTCATTCTGATTGAACTTATGTCTCTACCTTATGTGTCAATTGATTTCTTTCAATACTTTAAGTTTGGCTTTTTCTCTTGGTCAGTTTTGTCTGGGCTTAGATTTGAAGCTTCATGTTTTCCAGGGAACTTTGACTTTATCACTATTGCTCTTTCTTCCCAGAGAATCTCCTCATCTGTGTTGGGTATCTTCATAGTGGCCATGATGTCTAACACAGAATGCATACAGTTATGATGGAACCCTGGTCACCATTTTATCCATATATTGTGACACATGGTACCCAGAGATGTCCTCAATCTGTCCTCATCTCAATATAGCTTTGGAGTCCTAGTTTCTTCGATGAACATGTTGGGTAATGCTATTAATTTTGTTTCCATAGCTTTGAGCAAGTAAGGAAAAAGAGCAGAAATGTAATGCACAGACACTTGAACAAAATCAGTCTTTTTTGCACAATTCCCTCTGGTTTAGCTTTATAAAACTTTACAACCACTTCTAAAACCATTCACCTGACACCACTGGGCCTATGTTAAAGACAAACACCGAGGCTCACCTTTAGACATCTGCTGTCTGTCTGAAAAGGCCTTTCAGAATTGAAACCTTTATTCTTTCATGTCCTAGTATAAGTAGACTATAAATCCAATTTAAGAATCTCATTTCCCCATTTATTAAAGGCATGTCTACAGAGAATGTTAAATGGTGATTTTAGGAAAAAAAAAAAAAAAAACAGAAGTAAACTAAAAAGGACATATTTCGGTGCATTTTGCATACACATGATAATAAGCTATAATCAAAATACTAACAAAAGATACCATTTTAGTGCATTTTGTCATTATTATAGACTGAACATGAAATTATCTTAGAGAATTTACTTCATTTTACATTTACATTACTTACAGTTGTAAAGGCTGACAGTACAACAACAAGGTATTAGTATCTGGTTAGGGAATTCTCACTATATCATGCTGTGGTAGAGAGAACTGCAAGGGCAATGTGTATATAGCTCCTCACTCATGTCTTTCTTGATCTTTTCATAAATGTCATCATAAATTGATGCCATTGATGAATGACATCAATTCCATCTTAAAACAGCATTATCCTATAACTCACAGAGGTTAAATTTTCAATAGATGAGTTGTTGAATGAAACATTCAAATTATACGGATGCATAAAAGTAGGCTGTAAACAGGTCATGGTGGTACATGACTTCAATTCCAGCTCTTGGGAGGAAAAGGCAGATGGATCTCTGAGTTCAAGGCCAGCTTCTACATAGTGAATTTCAGTAAGTTCCATAGTTGCAAGGAGAGAAGCTGCCTCAAAAAAAAAAAAAAAAAAAAAAAAAAAAGAAGAGAGAGAGTAGGTTTCAGAAAATGTAAATAATTAAGAAGAATCTTCATGAACACCCAGAGGATAGGAAAAGGTAAATAAATCTGCTATATGACCTCCCATGATTCATCTGGACTCAGTTAAATGGTACTCCTTATATTTTTACCAAAGAAAACCAGGTAATTCAAGGGTAATATTGAAGACACTAGTTTGGGGGGATAAGAAAATGAAGAAGGTAAAAATTCATCAGATACAGGAAGAGAGAGAGAGAGAGAGAGAGAGAGAGAAAGAGAGAGACAGAGAGAGAGAGAGTTTAGACCTCTGAGGACCTGATGATTGTCTGAAAATTTGTCAATATATGAACCTGAGCTGAACCTGAGTCAGGTTAATAGAACCTTTGGTTGTGTCTAAATTTTAAATCCAACTGCTACTGAGAGGTCACGCAAAGTACTTTTAAGAGTTTACATACTTACATTGTGGTGGTGTGAATAGGTATGGCCCTCATAGACTCATGAGTTTGAATCTTGGGCCATAGAAAGTGACACTATTAGGAAGTGTGGCCTTGTTGGTGGGAGTGTGTTACTGTTAGGCAGGCTTTGAAGTCTCCTACGCCAAAGCTATGCCCAGTGTGGCACATAGTCTCCTTCTACTGCCTTTGGAACAAGATGTAGAACTCTCAACTCCTTCTCCAGCACCATGTCTTCCTGCATGCTGCCATGCTTCTCACCATGATAATAATAGACTAAACCTCTGAAACTGTAATCCAGCCCCAGTTAAATGTTTTCCTTTTTAAAAATTCCATGGTCATGATTTCTCTTCACAGCAATAAAACCCTAAAACACACATTAAAAGAAACTTGAGACTCATATATCACTGTCCTAGTCTCAAATGTTATAGACTTTCAAAGTCTTAAATTAATAAATCATTTACATATTTTAGGTGCTATATTTCTGTCCTGAACCTAAAGTACAGAGTATGGTGATAAGCTGTCATTACCTATTGCTAACTGAAAATCTGCCTTGTGTGTTCAAAATACCTTCTTCCAGGACAAATTGGATCTTCTACAGAGAACACATCCAAACTCAGATGAGTAAATGCTCCCTATCTTGGAATCCAGGAAGCAATTCCATCATCCTAGCTACAGTAAAAATGATCTCAAGTACTGACTGCTGGTATTACATATATTTATTTTTGAACTTTTCCATCTGTTCTTCATTATGAGAAAGCAGCAAGATCTCAAAATAACAAATACCCACATATGAAAATAAATTGACATATTCAAATATCCAAGTTATGCTTGCATAGTTTCGTTTTTAAGATAGCATCTCACTGTGTAGCCCTGGTTGGCCTGGAACTTTATATAAACCAAGCTATCACTGACCTTACAGAAACCCACCCAGCTCTGCATTACTGGTGCGGGGATGAAGGCTTATGCCACTGTGCTCAGCCAATGATGTATTTATTTTAAAGCAACATGAAGCTGTCTCCTACTAACAGTGGTACCTTACTTTCAGTCTGGTTCGTCTAGTTTTCAGATTACAAATTCTTGGTTTTGTAGTTAAGGTAACCTTTCTACTTAATTAGATGTAAGCCACCATTGACACTAACAACTGTCCCTGAAAACATGAGATGTTACAACGTCCTGATCTTAAAGGTTAAGAACCTATGTCTTAACTAGACAACCTTGTCTAGTTTTGAATTAGACAGATTAAAATAAATTAAATGCTCTTCCCCTTTCATGTAGTGAGACATAAAAATGTCATAGTATGTCTCTTGAGAATGGCTGTTTGCATTTGGCTCATGAGACGATATGGTGCCTTTAATTCTTTTATCAATATTACCAAAGCAACAGATGGAAGATCAGGCAGTTAAGGAGAGGTGAACATGTGCTGTACTTATGATACTTTTCTCCCTGATGAAGTTGCTTTACTGAAAATCGTTTTGCTCTTATCTGCCAGCTAAGGGTAGGAAGCCAAGAAATGACAAAGAAGAAATTAAAGGACTTGGGAAAATTCACGATCTGTTGAAGTGACACAGATAGAGAACAAATTCACCTCTCTTTTCTCAGGCTGTTCTCTTGCTTCACATTTTACGTTCATACAGAGAAGTATTCAGAAGTAGTGAATGTTTTGAACTTGCTTGGAGGAAATGTGACCTAAATTTTTGGCAAGAGAGCCAATCAGTCAACAAGCGTTTATTATTTACTTTTAAATATTTTATCAAGTTTGGAGTGGGTGGCTGGGTGCGTGCACGTGCCACAGCACCTGTGTGAGGTTAGAGAACTCTTAAGAGTCAGTTCCCCTGTTCTAGAATGTGGACCCCATAGGCTGAATCAAGTCATCAGGTTTTCAGCACTCCCTTTCACCTTCTGAGCCAATTCACAAGTCTCTTCAATAAGGGTAATAAGCATCCATTTCTGTGACACAAGTAAGTCCTGAGATGAGACAAGATGTTCCCACTTGGAACCCAGCAAGTTAACAGGAAGTTAGGCATTAAACGATTATGAAAAAAAATAGCTGTCCACAACATCTTATATTTAGACCACTGTTTAGTCAATATTTTAATTCATCTTTCATCTACAGCTGCCAGGGACAAACCCAGCCATATATTTCATAGAAGGGATCCCCTGAGACTATATCAACAGCCTTCTTGGCTTACTCTCAGGGGCTGTTACCTGTGACCTTGACAATGTTCTTAGATCCATAGGTCACACTGATACTGTTTCTAATTCATCCCATCTTAAAACTGGCTTCCTCTCTCCACTGAGGAACCCAAGGTTAATCTTTCTGAATAGATTCAAAACTTCCCAGTCTTATTCTTCTGACCCAAATGAATTCAGACATGTCAAGGCATAGCCTGGCTCGCTCTGAGGAAGCATGTAAACACACACCACTTCTAATGTTCATTCTTTCAAGTAACCCATCCTGTCACTAAATAATATCTCCTTCAATGATACAAGTAATGATGACAAAAATTGTTCAGAGAGGAGAAACAAACTGAGAAAGACCAGGCCAAAGGCACCTAGAGACAAGGAGAAAGTCTCAATGGCTGGGCTTGGCAGGCATCTTGGCTAATTTTGCAGGAGAACGTCCAAGTTTCCTTGGTACCTGCCTTCTCACCTTTGCTAATGATGATAAACTGTTGCCTCAGGATCCAGAGCCATCCTTTCATACCGCATATGGGCTTATTGCTATCACCTTCCGACAACAGCCAGCAATTAGGGAAGATGAGTATGTGGTATGGTGTAAAAATTCACAGTTGTTAGTTTGATCCTGCGTGACATTCACATCTAATTAACCTGATTCCTAGAGGGAGAGCTGCTGGAAACCACATGTAGTAACAAAGCTATTTACAGTATTTTTTTTTTTTTAAAAAGGAAAATAATATGTACACTTTGGCCATGCTCTATAGTGCTCCATGCCATTCTAACTGCATTAGATCAATACAAAAATAGTTGAACTAATAAAACCACAGCTCATGGGCAGCTGGGAACCTAATAAAAAACAGCACCTTATAACCACAGAGAGTCTTGCTGCTGAGAAAGATTTGGAAATGACCCAGAGAAATTCCGAGAAAGAAATTCCCCAACCTTTTCCTCCTATCAGGTGCTCACTTCCTCATTGCTTCTAATTGTCCAAACCCAAGGGAAAGCCTGAAAGGGAAGTGACAACCTGCAGTATAAATGAACAAACAAACAAACAAATAAACAGCAACAAACACCCCCAAAAACTGGACTAGTGAAAAAGTCCTATTGAGAGTGGAGGACCTAGCAAAAAGGAGCATCTAGGCACAGAGCGGGGAAGAGAAGAAGATGAGTTGGGTGGAGGGGAGATCATTAGTTATTTTTAGTCTCCTATATCTCAGGTTTGCGAGATAACCTAGGTCTTGTGACCCTGACAGGGAAAAGACTGTGGCTAAAAAAGAGCAGAAAACAGCCTCTCAGTGAGCAGACGCTACAAAAGTTCTCATATGGCACGACAGTTTTCAAGGTAATTTACAGTATGGCTAGAAGACTATAATAAGAAGATATTATAGGGAAAATGTGAAATTGACCAATGAGACTCATAAAAAAATACTAAAAGCACATTTTATTATAGTTTTATTCCTTTAATCAATAACAATGTAGGCCCTGGATATTGGGTTAGTAGAGAATGTTTTATAATTGGATAACAGACATTTCTTCAAAAAAAAAAGAAATAACTATCCACAAGAACTCCTTTCAGACTTTGTAGGGTACAGTGACAGAGCATCATATTCCTCATTGGGAATGGGGATTTTAGTCCTTCAGTTCCTAACAGTATGGGTAGCAAACAATTCTCAGCTGTTATACCCCTCTAAGTATTGCCTTAGCCAGGAGAGAGCCATCACACAAGGTCATATCTTCTTTCAGTCTAGAAATAGCTCAAATTCACTGTCTGACTACTACGGACCTATAAAGGACCATCCTTAGTCCATCTTTAATACTTTCATAAAGGGCTAACCAAGGCTTCAACTGAGACTGAAACACAGCCCAGATGTCCTCTACATCGTCAAGATTTCTTTCTTATCCCCAGGCTGATCTCAAGAATACCTTATAGTATGAGACCCCTCTGACTATAGTACTCTGCTTTCCTTGGGCCGAGGCTGCTGTACTGAGAGTGCTTAATAAATAAATGCTCATATTTCTCTATATTGTTTAGCATACCTCCTGCTGTAAACTAACACAGAATGTTCATCTTCTTGTCAGTGGTCCATCAAAGTCTCTCTACTCCACTGTACATCCTTTCCCTGAAGTTTAATTTTACTCTTTATATGTATTTGAGAAAAGTACCATATCTGAGTCTTTTAGACAAACCAACCAACCAAACCAAAATCAAACCAACACTGTTCATCTCCAACCAGTAAACCAGGGGCAAGGTCAACAGGGCAAGCAAGGCCAGTTAAAAAACAATGGGTAAGAGAATGAAAAATCCATGATTTTACACATACCATGGAAACCATACTTCAAACAGAAGTTTGATGTCCTGGCCCCATGGTCTCCTCTCAAGGAGATGCATTTCTGTCGGAAGTCAGAATCTTCTGCTCTATCTATGTGTCATTATAAAACGGAATGTTCTCTCCACACCCAGGAAGACATCAAGGCAGAAAACGTTAGGAGAAAGTTAACTTATTACTTAGAAAGGTCAGCCCTGCCCAGTGAAAATGAAACCATATCTGAGATACCAGAATAATAGCTAGTTTGTAAGATGGCATAAGTGCTAAATGCTTTAATAGAGTCTCACTTATAAAAATTGCTGGGAACTACAAATTGTGTGTTAAATCTGGTTGATTATTATATGGTTATAGATGTTAAAGAAAAATATACATCAAGACTGAGCTTCAGTGGTTCCACAATGTCTCACCTTGACTGTACTTATCAATCAGTCTGTACTGATGTGAAAGACTGCATGATATCACCTTAGTTGTTAGCCTTCATTTCCTTATTTGTGGTATGGTCTACATGGTCCCCTTGGGTAGTTATTCATTTTTACCAACCTATCTTGATAAGCCTGGCAGATCATGAGCACAACTAATAAGACTCCATTTCCAAAAATCATTCCATACGCAGTATCTCAATTAATAATATTATAAACTTGATCTCCTGGCCCTCATCCTGCAGAATACTAACTTTCAGGTTATAGGGTCTAACTGGCTCATGATATCTATGTAGAGATTAATTTCTTCCTTTCACTTTTCTTCAGTTTCCCTTACTTAAAATATTAACTGTCATAGCGATTTCCCACCATGTCCAATCAGTACCAAGTGAAGATTTTTCAGACTTCCAGGCAGGGTTTGAAAGTGCCAGCATTTAAAAAGCTCAAGTTCTTATCAAGGCAAATGATTATAGTCATTTGTGTAATTCTTGTTGACAGTTTCTTTAACTTTGGTCTCCAAGTCATAAAAATTAATGTCTATAATTTGCTTTATGGCCCCTCAAGAGGTACAGCCAATGAAAGAGGGAAACTACCTCCTCTGTGCAAGAGTATGGCCAGAATTGATCTTCTGAGTGAAATTCCAGAATAAAATTAATGCTAAGAGGCAAAGGAAAGGAAATTGAAGAAGCAAAAAATACACTGAACAACTATACAGGGGAGAAATATAAACCCTACAGAAGACAGGTCTGCTAATAAAAAGATACAGTACTAAATTATTATGACTCTAAACTTAGCTAAATGATTGTAACCATTTTTCAACTCCTGTTTACCAAGTCAAATTAGAAAAATAAACTAGCACGATAAGAATAATGGAGACATTGCTAAATAAGTATTGGCAAAATGCAGGTGGAGAGTATTTAGAATAAATGTGAGCATAAACACTTCAATGGGATGATATGCATCGTCCCTCCCTAGTAAGAAAATTAGTATCTGTCTACTGAATTGTTTATAATTGTCTTTAAACAAGCACCCAAGGCACAGCCCAAGATTAGGGGAAAACAGATGTGATATCATTCACCTAGCAGGTGAGAATGACTGCCCTAGCCATTGTAATTCAGCAACTCTTAATAATAATATAATGAGACAATACAATAAGATGAGAAATCGTTAAGCAGTTAGAATGCAATGGAATTCAGAGCCAAAGATGAGATGGGCTTACAAAGAAAATATTGCATTGGGCTGAAGTCATAGATTTTTGCCAACAAATTAGAAAATCAATGGCTGAGGGAAATGAAGTAGATGTTTCATAATTGGCCTTTGGTGAAGCTTGTGACAAAGTCTCAGAAAATTTTATTTGTTAAATTGCTTTGAATTGGCTTAGAGATGAATAGAGTCACCTGGACTTAAAATTGGTTGCCTTAATGAAGAAATACACCCAAAAGGCTCCAACAAGGATGAGTATTTATGGGTTTCAAAGCTCTCCATTTTCTGGTGTTCTACTTAAGGTCTTTATAAAAATGAGAGTAGAGTTTTAGATGTAGACATAAAGTCCACACACATATTTAGCCCACCACATGGTGGGACATCTATTTGAAGAATGCAGATGCAGAAGGAAATGAAGAAATAGAGTCAACTATAATGTTTTTGATAATGTGAGTACAAAATGTTCTGTTCCTGGTGATGCTTGGGTAAGAAAATGGAAGCAGATTTGTGTTGATTAACTTTGGCTTATAAAATTGTAGGTTTAAAAAATGACCTGTAACTTAACCCCTAAGGAATGAGTCTATCTCTTTTATTCCATAGTTAATCCTTCTATCTACCATTTTAATTACAAGCATGTATTAAGGTCAGTTCTACGTTGATGGTCTAGCAATACAATAGATGCAAATAGTCAAGGAGCAATCAATAGGGCAGGATCTGAGTCTTAAAGGATAAACAGCAGACCATCTGATATATAGGAGAAACAAGAAAAACTGGTGTCCTAGAAGAAGGAAATCTTATTTGCAATGACACAGGAACAGGGTGCCATGAGTTCAGAGAAGCTATAGGTTATTTGGAGTTGGATGGACCTTACACCCAATGTTAAGTATGCCCCTAGCTTAAAGCCTCATTAAGTACTACTCTATTGTGTGAAAGATAGGAATGGATCTATGATCTAAATGACCAGCACAATTTAGACCCTGCTTAACAATCCAGCTTCATCTTGCAGCTAACAGGCACCATTCTCCCCAGATCTCTTCCACTTCTGTTATTCTTGGAAGAGTCAACAGCTGACCTTCTGTCGCAGCCTATCATTTCAAGAATATAGGGAGTTATCCTAGAAGTTAGAGATAGTGGCTCCCTCTGGACAAGAAGATCGATTTTCTGATTGCCCAGTATAATAAAGGTGATGTCTAGCTTGACCAAGAAGCAGGAGGCCTTACTATCTCAGAATTCCCAAACACAGAGTTAGAAGGTGTGACAAAACCTCACTGCATGGGACTTCACCTGTCCCCTTCCACATTGCCTCTGAGGACTCTGGGTTGAGAGAAGGAACAGGTTGTAAACCTACAATTTCTGCTGCTTTCTTTGCTTTAAACAACAAATAGCATCCCTTGTCTCTGACCCCAGAGTGATGTGTCTTCTGCCAGCATCCATAACATGATAAACTGTTTACTGTTTTAAAGGCATGCAGGGTAAAATCTCACACCATCCACAGTTAGTGGCACATCCTCACTTTCTGAACTATAATCATGCTGGCTTTGTTTATGTTCTTTAAAACAATTATTCTCCTGGCCTCATCCATTTACTTCTAGAATTTTCATTTGCCCTTTATGCCATCCTATGGATCTTACTTCAAACCTCAATTGCTCAGAGAAATCCTTTCTCCACAAGCAACACACCCCAGCTACTTAGTATAGTGAACCTTCAGCTTACAGGACAGACTGTAATGACATGAAATGCTCAGTGGGAACTTTTTCATGTCTCCGACACTCAAAAGAGGACATAAAATATAGTTTCTTAAGCTCCTAGCATACAGTATTAAGAACTTGCTATGTGTATTCAAAATTGGTCCATCCAATTCTTTTTTTTTTTTTTTTTTTTTTTTTTTTTTTTTTTTTTTTTTGGTTTTCGAGACAAGGTTTCTCTGTGTAGCCCTGGCTGTCCTGGAACTCACTCTGTAGACCAGCTGGCTCGAACTCAGAAATCACCTGCCTCTGCTCCATGCTGGGATTTAAGGCGTGCGCCACCACCGCCCGGCTGGTCCTCCAATTCTTAATGATCAATGAATCAGATGTTCAACTAGTAATTGAGCACATGGACTTGGCAGAATATGTAGATTCACATATTGTGGGTGCTTGTTTGTTTGGTTTTGTCTACATTATTTGTCTTTCCTCTCTACCTCCAGCCCAATGAGTGGTTCTCAAACAAATGCTCACAGAGGTTAGGATTGTTGATAGAGGCCTCTCCTAGCTCACTCCCTGCTTAGTTACCTGCTTAAGAGCAGAAAGTAGGCCCTGACCCATGCTGCTACTTATAGTATGTGAGCTCTGTTTTATTTATCTATTTTTTTCCTTTTAAGGAGAGGTTCTTACTGAGTACCCTTTGCTGCCTGGAGTTTGCTATGTAGACCTGGCTGGCCTCAGACTCATAGAGATCCACTTGTTTCTTCCTCCAGAGTGCTGAGCTTAAAGTGGATGCTCCACTACACCCAACAAACCTGTGAGCTCTTCAAACAAATAAACAAAAAAACCCTTATATAAACTGGGTGTGGTGCCATAGGCCTTTAATCCCAGCATTCCAGAGGCAAAGGCTGGGCAGATCTTTGACTTCAAGGCCAGTCTTTTTCACAGAGTTCCCGGACAAGGAGACCTAATCAGAGAAACTGTCTCAACACAACAACTAAAGAAACCCTTGATCCTTGGAGTCAAAGATGGGATTCTACAGACATAAGACAGATTCTTCTGGAAAAAATATAGCAGCGAGGGATTAGCTTTGTCTCTCAGAACAAAATGATAAAAGGAAGCATAAACACAAAACTTTTGAATATCTAGAAATTGAAAGGTCAAAACATATTTATCCAAGCATCTAATAGTTATGATTGAAGCTAGCCTGCCTGCAAATTTATCAAAAGAACTCATTCCATTTGGCTATCTACTAACCTATGGGACCCAGGAGTGGTGGTCTACATAGGAGGTATTGGGTCTTATGATTCAAACTTGAAATACCTCCACAGGCTTACATAGTCCAGGCTGCCAACTTTTGGAAGTGATTAGATCTGGGAACTGTAATCTAGCCAATTAAATGGTTAATGAATTGCAAATGTGGCTTTATTGGGAAATAGGGTATTCTGGGTGGAAGTTGGTCCCTGTGGGTACTCCAATATCCTGGAAAGATAGACCTTGTCTCTGGTCCCTTACTTTTCTATCTCCCAATTACCATGCTGTTGACTCTTTTCCAGAATGTGATTCTTGCTAGGATGGATTGAAACCATGAACCTTCCTTGTTCCTGTCTTAGACTTTGTCAGGTAATTTATCAAAGCCACAAGAAGTCTGGCTTTTAGAAAGAATGAAAAGACATATTCTACCCAATACATGATAAAGGAGAGAAAAAGCAAGGACCAAAAAACAATCTCCTTTGTTTGCTGTTCATTGGGGAGCCATGGAATTTTAATTGAGAGACAGAGAGAAACTAAATTTTAGATTGAGATTAATATGGACTTTATAATATCTCAAAACGGGACTTGTTTAATGTCTAGATGTTATACCAAAATTTATAGACAATAAGTCAAGAAAGCGAAAGAAGTCACATAGACTAGAAAAAAAGAGGCAGAGCATTTGTTTACACATACCATGATTATCTGCATCAGAAATTCCAAAGGATTTTAAAAATCATAAAATTATTTAGTTTAACTGTTCAAAAGGTTTAAGGTATAAGATCATATAAGGAAGTCATTCACATTGCAATATGAAAAACATTAAAAGTATAGAAATAGAAACTAAAAAACACAAGACCATTTACAGATGATCTACTGAAAATTGCATATTTAGATATATATAATTTAAAAGTTGTATAGAATTTGTATACTAAAAATTATGAACTTCTGGCTAAAGAGATTCCTGACTTGAATAGAGGGGAATACTGTGTTCATAGATTGAAAGACTCAACTAGCATAGATGTAAGTTTATCCCAATTTGACTTAAAGGCTTGGGACATAACTCAGTGGTAGTCTTCACAAAGTGTGGGCAAAGCTCCAGACAAGCCAATTTGACCTAAATAAGAGTGTAACTCCATGTATACATATGGGAAAATTTTCCCTAAAATGAATAACAGCAAGGTGTAAGCTATAAAATAACAGAATATTTTTATGTCTTGCCTTTATTTTATTTTGCATAATTGCATAAATTTGTGTGTATACGTGTTTGTATGAGTTCAACTCTCTAGGGAGGTGTGTGTTTTGTGTGTGTGTATATGAGTGTGTGTATATGTGGGTGTGTATGTGTATATCTTATGCTTGCAACAGTAGAGGACATAAGAAAGACCTATGTCCTGTTCTATTAATCTGGCTTATTCCTCTGAGACACAGTTCCTCACTGAGTGCAGCTCACTGACTGAAGTGGACGGATTGCCTGGTGAGGCCCATGAAGCCTCCTGTTGCTACAACTCCTTCTTACTGTATGGATTACATAAGCACTTTTACCACTGAAACATCCCTCAGATCCATTAGTAATGTTTTGAAATTTAAAAATCAGAAATGAGGGACAGTTTATAGATTCTCATTGATTATGGATACAGGATTGGGGGAGAGGGTATGGGGGATATTATGACACAGAAGTTATTTTCAACGATGAAACTCCCTAGCATGTTAACTATGACATTGGATACACGTCTTAGTTTGGGTTACTATTAGTGTAATGAAACACCATGACCAAAGCAACTTGGGGAGGAAAGGGTTTATTCAGCTTACACCTCCAAAACCCCCTTCATCACCGAAGGAAGTGAGGACAGGAGTGAATCAAACGGGGCAGAAAAAATATGGAGGCAGGAGCTGATGAAGAGGCCATAGAGGGGCCTTGGTGGAATGAGAATGGCTCATATGTTTAAATGCTCGGTACTCAGTTGGTGGAGCTGTTTGGGAAGATATTGAGAAGGACTTGGATCTGTGGAAGTGTTAGGAGGTGAGTTACTGGTGGTGGGCTTTGAGCTTTCAAAAGCCCACACGAGGTCCAGTCTCTCTGTGTCATCTCTGTCCCAAGCCTTGCTCAGCCTGCTTTCTTATAGAATTCAGGACCACCTTCCCAGTGGTGACGCCTCCCACAATGGGCTTGACCCTGCAAGTCAGTCACTAGTTTCAAAACTGCCTTTTATGGCTGCCTAAAGTCTGATCTTATTGAGACATTTTCTCAATAAAGGCTCCCTCCTCTTCAGTGACTCTAGCTTATGTTGACATAAAACTAGCCAGCACAGTACATGAACCTAGACATTGATTAATGTAGTATACAATAAATATCCACCATGTGTACATAGATATGTAAACAAAAAACTAGAAAACTATTTAAAATGCAGCGGATTTCATTGATATCCACATTGCGATAGGAGTTTTCTAATTTTTTCTAGTTGTTTCCTTATTGAAAGTTGTTTGTGTATTCTTGGTTGAAGCTTTCTGTGTGGTGGAATGAGAATGGCTCATATGTTTAAATGCTCGGTACTCAGTTGGTGGAGCTGTTTGGAAGACATTGAGAAGGACTTGGATCTGTGGAAGTGTTAGGAGGTGAGTTACTGGTGGTGGGCTTTGAGCTTTCAAAAGCCCACACGAGGTCCAGTCTCTCTGTGTCATCTCTGTCCTCTCTATCTCTGTCTCTCTATTTCTCTGTGTGTTGTCTATGTCTCTTGTCTGTCCTCTCTCTCTCTCTCTCTCTCTCTCTCTCTCTCTCTCTCTCTCTTTCACTGCTGCCTTCAGAACAGAAAGCCACAGTGAGATAGAGAGAGACTCAATAGCTCAGTAGCTGATTCTCAGCTACTTATCGCATGCCTGCCTGCTTGCTTGGTATCATACTCCTTATCATGATGAAAATAGACTAATCCTATAAAATGAAATCAAGCCCCCCAATAAATACTTCCTTTCATCAGAGTTGACGTGGTCATACTGTCTCCTCACAGCAATAGTACAGTAATTAAGACACTCTATCAATTGTGTAGCTAGAAAAAGACATTTTTCACAAGCCTTTTATTAGCGAAAATAAATCAAACGTGTATTTTTCTATTGAAACAAACAATTAATGAATGAATTAAATTAGATCACTTGAAATGTAATGTTTATGAAATATATTACATTTAGGCACAAAATGAACAAATTGAAAACATATCAATATAAATCACATAAAACATATTCTATTCACATATTTAACTAAAAGAAGAGTAAAAAATGAGAACTGTAAAATCTGCAGACTGGTTAATGAACTTATAAAAATGGCACATGAGCCAAAGGAGTAGTGAGAAATGTTTTGAACTAAATTAAAATGAAGATTTAAATTACCACAAGATTTCAGATGCAGAGACAGAAGTTACTCTAGCAAAATTTATAGCAAGAAGTATATGTGGTGTAAGGGGAAAAAAAAGACCTGAAGTTAATAACTAAGCCTCCGCATTGGAAAATAGAGGAAGAAGAAAAATGTAAGCCCAAAGCAAGAAGAATAAAAGAAATAACAAAAGGTGGGAACAGATGAAATTGAAAACAGAAAAACAGCAGAGAGTGGCAATAAAACTGAAGGTTTGGCTTTGAGAGCAATAAGATTTATATACCTCTTGCCAGGGTTAACTGGGGGGAGAGGGGGAGATGCAGACATTACCATTGTTAAAAAGGAAAGAAGTATTAGTATTGATAGAGCAGATGCTAAAAAGGAGAGGTAAGGATATCAGAATATCATGGCCAACTGCATTATATAAACTCCATAACTTGGCTGAAATGAACCAGTTCATTCAAACATATATAGTGCCAAACTTACAGAAGAAAAAGGCAATTTCATGGATGCATGTCTCCTGTCATACCTCGGAGACACTGTCTTGCAACAATATTTTTTTTGTCCTGTGGCTCTTAAAAATTTTTCAGACCCTTTTCTATGAACCTTAAAGACAGAGGTCATATTAAAGAAGTCACAGTTGAAATTGGACAGCCCACCATCCTTTAGTTTCTGCATTGTGACTAATTGTGTATCTCTGTAATCATTTTCATCTATTGCAAAAGAAGCTTGGACGAGGGGTGGGTATTACACTGATATGTGTGTATGAAGTTTAAGTATTTAGAACACAGAAATTATATTAATTTAAGATAATAATTATAGTTAAGTTTTACTGTAGTGCCTATGATCTCAGCAGCCATGGGCAGTTGACTAGATTTGTAGTATTATGAATAAATTTCCTTCTATTGCATGAACTCAAGTTTAATTAGACCACTGTTAATTAACCAAAAGAAAACAATGCCAATATTGCACCACTTGGGATGTCTTGCTGGTCATTGTTGTGATTCACAGACTTTACAGCTGGGTAGGCTATGGATTTTTCTATTCCCTTGGTAAATTGCATATTATCTTTTGCTACTATAAGAGCCATGCCAGGTTGGAAGCTTTCAGGTCAGGTCCAGCTTGGATTATCTAAATCCTGTGTCTAAAGCATGTAGTGTATTCAGCAATAGGATCTTTCCTTTAAACTCTGGGAGATAACTAAGAACTATTGAAAAGCCTATATTGTTTTTGAGACATTCTTGTATTCCTCTGATCAAAAACTCAAGTGAAGGTTTCCTATCCCTGGCACTAGCAATGTTGGTATGTCAAGACAGTTGGGGAAACTTCACATAGTCTCACCCCTGGATAAAGATCTACAGGTGGTCAATGGCTTCTGAGACAGGCAGAATGAGCTCCACATAGGAAGATAGTTATAAATGTTTAGCTCTCAACACATGTACCTATAAACAATAGTAAATGGACATAATATATTGTATATTCATATATGACAACAATTAAAGAAGAGGATATGAATTTGAGAAGAAGGAACACTGGAAGAGTGTGATATCAGTAGGAATGGAGGTCCTGTATGAAGTTCTCAAAAATATTTTTTAAAGTAAATTTAAAAAGATGTAGTGGAGCTGGGCATGGTTTCTCCTGCCTTTAATCCCAGCACACGGGGGTCAGAAGCAAGTAGATCTCTGAGTTCAAGGCCAAGCTGCTCAATAGAGTGAGTTCCAGGACAGCCAGGTCTCCACAGAGAAACTTTGTTTTAAAAACAAACAAACAAAACCACAAAAACAAAACAACAAAAACCAAAACCTAATAATCAAGTAAATAGATGATACATTGAAGCTCAATGCAGCTTCTGAGACCCTAAGGTCTTACAAGGAATCTGTGAACATAAACCATAAAAATAGCAATCTTCCCTTTGAAGATGTATTTAGGCCCAGAACAAAGATCATCACTTTTGGGGTCAATTTGAGTTAACTCTTTGAGCTGTAGGTAATTATTCAAAGAGTTTAGAACAGCTACGCTTCATCCTTGAACTATTAAAGACAGTCTGGGACACAATACCATCTCATAAATCCCTGATAAGTATTTTTAAGTAAGTTAATTTTTACCTTAAACAAAATGTTCTCTCTCTCTCTCTCTCTCTCTCTCTCTCTCTCTCTCTCTCTCTCTCTCTCTCTCTCTCTCTCTTTCACACACACACACACACCACAAATACACTTGAAAAATTTAAAAGAACAATCTATTGTTATATGTCCAGGACTAGTATATCTAGGTCTTTGGGAAGAACTATTTCCAGTTTTCTGAGGAAGTTCCAAATTGATTTGCAGAGTGGTTGTACAAGTTTGCAATCCCACCAGCAATGGAGGAGTGTTCTCCTTTCTCCACATCCTTGCCAACCATGTACTATTGCTTGAGTTTTGATCTTAGCCATTCTGATTGGTGTGAGGTAGAATCTCAGGGATATTTTGCTTTGCACATCTCCGATGAGTAAGGATGTTGAACATTTCTTTAAGTGCTTTTTGGCCATTTGAGATTCCTCTGTGGAGGATACTCTGTTTAGCTCAGTATCCCAGTTTTAATTGGGTTATTGGAGTTTTCGGAGTCTAACTTCTTGAATTCTTTATATATTTTGTGTATTAGGAGAACACTGTTTTGGGCTCCTGAACAAAATGTGGCAATGTTCTGGCCAGGCATCCAGGAGGGAGCAGGGAGGAGCCTACCTTCTCAGGTACATGCCTGAGTCCGGTGTCTCAGACCCACTCTATCTTATCAATTTTCCTGGCATGGTCTATTGTCCCACTAGAAGCTGGGTCTCTTCCTTCTCAGACAGCAAACAAAGTGCTCTTACCTTTTGTAGGGCGAGTCCTGTCTTAGATGGTAAAGGCCAGAAAAGAAACTGACTGATAGTGTGCAGATATGGAAATAGAGGTGTTAATTTTCTTCAGGTAACACGACTGTCTGTGTACAGAGTCCCACAGAATAAACAAAAAATACTTCCAAAATTATTTGTCATGTTTAGCAAAATCACAAAACTCATGATTCGCATATAAGGTCAGTGGCTTTTCTAAGTATCGGCAGTGAACACACTGAACTTTTAGAGACACAAAGAATGAACAAATGCTATTTAAATGGGCACACAAATAAAATTACACAATTGTGAAATTAGCACAACATACAGATGGTCTGTATGCAGAAAAATATAAAATTTTTTTCTTAAAGAACATGAATGTATTATGCTGCTTCTGTCTTTTCCTGTCTTTCATTTATATTTTCAGCCCATGTTTTAGCCCCTCTGGGAAAGACTTCATGAAATTACAACCCATGTCTGTAGCCCATTTCTGATTTTGTGACCCATAGAGTCAAGATATGTTTCCAATACTGAAAAAAAAAAATTGTGCATATGAATTCTTATGTATACAAGTATTTTGCTGTCCCATAAAGACAAAGGAATGCTGGATTGCTTATTATAATCATTTTAAAAGTTCTTTTTCACTATGCTAATATATGAATACTTTTTTTTGCAAATTGAAAAATATATATATATTTAAAGTCGACCACACAACTCAGAATAACAAGATGAAGAAAACTATGCTCTCATACCATTGTCTTTCTGTGGAAAAAGAAAATTTCTTGGAAAATTTTTAGGGCAGAAATTTACCACATAGCTCAGACTAGCTTGGCACTCAGTATATAATCTAGGTTGGCCTTAAACTCAGGATCCTCTAACCTTAGCTTCATATGTGCTGGGATTACAGGCTTACATCACCACCTGTGATGTGTGTGTGTGTGTGTGTCCGCATACAGGTGTCCATGGAAGCCAGAAGAGGGCATCAGATTCCCAGAGCTAGAATTACAGGTGTTTCTAAGTCACAGGATGTGAATTCTTGAGTCTCTTGGAGAGAAGAAAGCACTCTTAACTACTGAGTTGTCTACCCAGTGCCTACTTTAATATTTTAGAATCCATTAGGTATGTGGCATTTGTCTTTCTTTCTAGATAAACACAGTCATTACAAATGAGAGGATTTCCTTTCTTGAACTAATTCCAGGTAGCATTCTATGATTCATAAATTCCACATTTCCTTTATTCAATTCTCATGGACACATAGATTGATTCAGAACTTGACTATAGAGAATCATGATGACATGAACCAGGGAGTTGAGATGTCTGATTGACATAGATTTCACTTCCCTTGGACATTTACCCTGTATTGAAATTGCTGTATCATACAATAGTAACAGTTAATCATTTTGAGGACCTTAAATATTACGTTAGTAGTGGCTACTCCAATTTGCTTTCCCACTTACAGTGTATCCACATTCTCACCAACATTTATTTGTGAGGGTTGTGATGTCACTTATAATTGGACCGAACTATAAATTTCTGATAAAATAAAGAAAAACGCTCTAAATAAATGAAAAGATAATCTACATTCACAGGTGAAAAGAACAACATTGTCATTAATGTCATACAAGTTAATAAACAAATTCAATAAAATGTCTGTTATTGAATCAATAGACATCAATGTGGCCTTCAGGAGGAGCTCAGACCAAGGACATCATATGTCTCTCAGTGGCAGCACATACCACAAACATCCAGATGGCATTTGGTGACAACATGTGCCAAGGACATCAGCATGTCAGCTAGGGCACAGCAGGACCACAGACACCAAGAAGTCTATTGGCAGCAGAACAAACCTTGGACATCACCATGGTCTCTGGCTGCAGCACAAACTACAGACACTAACATGGCCTGACATGACTGTATACATCACTAAAATCTACATGGACCTCAGCCAGAATCAATAAGGCCTGGGGCCACAACGTGGAGTATGAGATACCAGCATGTGCCCCAGCTTACAGATAATAACATGGCCTCCAGGGGCACTATAGACCATGAAGGGCTTTCAAGGAGGCCCAATTCAGAAAATGGGCTGTTCTTTATCTAAAACATCCTGTAGCTGTTTTGTGCCAGGATGATCTCATGACTGGGCAGCATCTTGTAGCTGGCTGGGGGAGGTAGGTGGGGAGGACGAGTGGGCAGAGCCCATGCTAGCTCCAGGATACTGAATATCACCTTCCCAGGCCTCCTCAGTATCGACATGCTCCCGGGTTCATTGTTTCTTTCTCCTATACCCGTCACCTCTGTACTTTTTCTAGTTCTGCCTCTTTTCATTGCCCATGTGCAGGTCCATTACTCTTTTTCCATCTCGCTTCACACACATATTGCATGCATGAACGCTCACGCACGCACACATGCTGCACACACCTATAGTTTAACAAGCAAACGAGTCGATCTGGTTCAAGATTTCTAGTTGGATATCCTACCATTGCCCGAGTCAGGGTGATCTTGAGGCAAGGCAGGCATCATGAGAGGGACCTACAAGAGCTTCAGACTGCTGCACACCTTCCACTTTCAAGGCTGGCCACCCAGAGCCTCACCGTATATACTGTTGAGTTGTAGCCTTTGTGCTGTATCAAGCTCTGTACTCTCCTCCCAGCTTGGAGCGTAGTCAAGTCCACACTACGGGCGACCTCGTGTCGAGGACTAGCTCTATTGTTAATACCATCTTCTGTGTCTTTTGCCCTTCACTGCCATGTCAGTAGTTCACCGTTCTCAGAAAGCACCTCCGTTCTGCCATCTTTCCTTCCAATTTTGTGAATCGACTTTTTAAAAAGCATCTTCCCATAAGATCTGCTCTTCTCTAGTTGTTCTGGAGACACTGCGGGCTCTGCAGACTCCTCATGTCCCTTCAGAGCCTCCATGAGTTTCTCAACCTCCTCAGAGACACCCTGAGGCCATATTGGGTACCAGCAGGTGCCTCAGTCCTCTAGCACAGAAATACTTCTGGCTATGTACATAGTTAAGTGACATTTGAAAACAGAGATAGGAAACACAATAGAGGAAACTACAGTCTCTTCAGCATATAGTGCTGAAGAAGCCTAACCAAAAATAGTAACCTTGTTATTAACACTGTTACCTTTCAGAAAATTTAAATCAAAATGGATTATACACCTATGGTATAGGCAAAATGCACAACTGTAAAGCATCTAGAGAAGAAGAAAGCAGACAATCTATGAGCTCTGGTTTAGTATTGTAAGACAGTACCAAAAAATATCAATAAATGAAAGAAAAATGGTAAGTTGAGTGCTATTAAAATGAAAAGTTTTGTCCTGTGGAAGACATCGAAAATGGACAGACAGTTACAGACCAGGAAAATATCAGTAAAATAACACATCTGATTAAAGGTTTGTGTCCAAAATATACAGAGTTCTTAAAACTTAGCAATAAATAAGCATTTAAAATTTAATTTATTCTATTTTATGCATATAGGTGCTTTAATGTATATGCATCACATGACTGATTCCCATGGAAACCAAAATAGGACATTGATTTCCTGGAAGTAGAGTGACAGACAGTTGTTAGCTGGCATGTAGGTGCAGGGTCCTCTGAAAGAGCAGCCCATGCTATTAACTGGTAAGACATTATCCCTGTTTGTGACATATGTGTCAATCCTGGAATTTAAAAAAAAAAAAATGTGGAAATCTCATATGAGGGCAAACTGGAGGATTTTTTTGAAAGTTAGGCCTGAAAATGCATTTTTAAAAAGGCTCTAATTTAAAAACCTGCACTAATGATTGTTTTTAATGCAGAAAAGCTATATACCATAAACCCATTTCAGATGAAAGGATGAAAGATGTTGGGAAAGCAAATGAACACGTTTTCAAAGTTTGAAGAATCTAAGAAATATTAAGAGATAGTTAAACTCTCCCTTTTCTCTATCAGATTTCACTAACTTTAATTCCAGGAACTCTTCATCTAAAACAAACAAACAACAAAAACAAAAGGCACATCACCAGTGCTTATATTTTAACATGCATGATTAGGTGCATATAGTAAGATGTCACTGGAATCCTGTCTGTCCTTGCATCTTCCTCCTGTCCAGGGATCTGTGCAAACAACCTTTAGATTAGCATGATGTTCTCATTTCTCACAGCTGGAGCATCTGGGAAGCTGTAACTGGGTGTAAAGGTAACTTTTGTATAATCTTAGCAATTTTCGCCTATGTTATTATAAAATTTACTCGTTTATCTCTCCTTATGTTTTTTACCTTAACCCTATTTTGATTACATAAAGACTCTCTGATTTTTGTGTTTTGTCAATTCCTATTTATACATTAATTTAGTTAGTATATAAAATAACAAGTTTTGTTATGACATTTTCATATGCATATATGTTGTGCTATTCATCTCCTATTTCTCTCCCTGTCTCTGCATCACTCACTTGTATCCTTCCTTCTCCATACGGGAACTCTTCACCTTTGAAATAACTTCATTTTAGGAATGCTCCTTTTCAGCTCTGTACAGAAATCTTTATTTTAGTAGTAAATAAAGAAAGCTTATGTTTATATTCATGTGTTCTGTATGTTTGTATTCGTGTGTTGTGTATGTTTGTATTCATGTGTCCTGTATGGTTTATATTCCTGTGTTGTGTATGTTCGTATTCATGTGTTTTGTATGTTTATATTCATGTGGTCTGTATGTTTGTATTCATGTGTTCTGTATGTTTATATTCATGTGGTCTGTATGTTTGTATTCATGTGTTCTGTATGTTTATATTCATGTGGTCTGTATGTTTGGTCTCTGATCTGTCACATTGTTTTATGACTTTTTTTATTGAATATAGGACTTGTTCACTATGTGATCCCTTTTTGAGCCCTTTCACCTTTAAGGCATGTAGTGAAATATGTGATACACCCTCTGACATTGTGTCAGACTTTAAATGTACAGTTTTCAAGAACAGAGATAAGATAAATGTAGCATAACGATTTGGGCTATTGAACTCATGCACTGGAGTTCACCACACCTTCTATTTTCATGAATGTTTGTAACATCTTAGGATGAACTGTGTGTTGCTTTTTAAATATTTATTTTTAAAAAGAATTTCAACTTGTCATCTGTTCTATTAAGTTTGCACACTTTTATTTGCTTTTACAATAAGGCAGTTTAGAGTTCCATGAACACAGACCTGAAATAATGAAAATGTAAGGCCATCATAAAAAGAATGTTAGTCTCTAAATCAAGTAAAGACCCTCTCTGCGGCCTCACACTATGCAGTAAATTATACATACTGTAAATGAGCACAGCTTCTTTTAAACTTACAAGGAACAATTTTGTCTTTGTGAGAGTTTTATAACTACATATAACAGCCTATAAAAAGCCTGTCTTGAAGTGGTTCCCATGGAACAGGATATAATATATGTGTCCATTAAATTTGGAAATTTAATGAAGTGTAATAAAAATCTACTTCAGAAAAATACACTTCTCAGCATATTTTTATTAATTAAAATATTTCATTGAGCATTTTTCATGTCTGCGTGCCTGACAGCAAATAAAAGCTTTGCCACAGATTAACTGTGACTTTTGAGTTCTATCCAATATTAATTGGTACAAAATAGGAAAGGCATTTCTGCAGCGAAAATATTTTGACTGCTGGCCCAGAATGATTAATGAGTAAACAGTCATCCTTTCTGAACTATGCATATTCCATTTCAAATGCCATCAGCAGTACAGAGTTTGACATTGTGTCTATAAGGTTAGGAACCTATGACCAGGTGAATGCTTTTCATACTTGAGGAAGATGAAAAGCTTTGCTGAGGGTGTGTGGCCTTTGTGCCTATGGAGAACACCTGCTATCACGGTGGCAATTTAAGAGAGATGATAAATTCAGCTAATTGACAGAAATAAAGATGGAAAAACACACCTTAGTACACCACTGAGACATATATTGCAAAAATAGAAAAAGAAAGAAAAATAGAAGGAAGGATAAGTGGAAAGAAGGAAAAAGAGTGCATAAGTAATAACTGAAATATATTTTCCTCCTGTTCTCCATCCACCCCTCCCTCCTCTTCCCCCCTTCCCATTCCCTCCATCTCTTTTCTCCTCTATTTCTTCCCACTGAAGGATCAAATCCAGATCCTGACACATGTTAAGTAAATTCTCTAATACTAAGCTATAACCCCAATCAATTGTGATGTCTTTTTTAGGGTGGTTAAATTTTTTAATGGAATAAAGTATTTTGTTCTTATGATATTCAGTTAGCTACTTTCCCATGAAGAACAGGACCCTTTAATGTCTTTTCTTGGGTCCTTTATTTTTGCATCCAAGTTCCCAAATTACCAATATTTGAATGATGCTGACACAACAGAAATCACATACGCTATATGGAGAGAAAAAGTGTCCTATCTTCCCCAACCTCAAAATCTAGATCAGGATGTTAATCACATTTCTGCTGTTGCTCCGGTAATTACTGGAGAAAAAAAATTCCAAAGAATAATGATTGACTCAAGGTTTCAAAGTCTTCAGTTGGGGTGACATAGAGCAGAATCACACCATTGACAACCAGGAAGCAGACAGAGACTGGGACAGAGACTGAGACAGAGACAGAGAGAGGAAGCTTCTGCTACCTGATCATGTGATCCTGCTACCTCATCTTTGGAGTAAGTTCCCATTAGCTGGTTCACTCTTCAAGTGCACTCAGAGTCACATGCAAGAATGGGTTCTACTCTCTCTGAGGTTCTTTTAAGTCAATCAGATTGTCAGTCAAGATTCATCATCACAACAATGTATTGCCTCTCACAAGTAAGACAGAAAGGACTGTTTCTTTCTTCAGTTCTTGTGCCAGGCTACAGTGCGAGAACTATAGGAATCTTCATTGATCTTGTAACTGCTCCATGAAGAACCCTGATCATTAAAACACTGAGATTGTTATTCCATTAAAGAGGAGAGGCTGAGCTCTTCAAGTTATAAATCCTACCCCAAATTGCTTTTAAAAATATTCTTATAAAAGAGACAGATATCGTGGGATGTGTCTATAATCCCCGGCATTCAGGAGGATGAGGCAAGGGGATTGCAAATGTGAGGTCAGCTGTAGCTAACACTATATGATCCTGTCTCAAAACAAAATAAAAACCCTCTCATACATGATTCTTATTACTTGACCACATCTCAAAACTTCTAGTCATAATTCCACAACTTTGGAAACTATATCAAGGTTTATTTCCCCTACTTATACTTAAAAAATGAAAGAAAATGTTTATATTTTACCCATTGCTAAGGGTCAAACTTGAATATTTAACCTGGACTGTAGTACGTTCTTTAGGTACAGATAACTGATAAAGAATGGATGTAGGAATCAGGTGTATTGGTCAAGACCCTAAATCTCAGCACTGGGAGAAAGGGGCAAGAGGAACTCTGTAAGCTCAAGGCCAATCTGGTCTATATATTGATTTCCAGGATAGCAAGAACTACAGAGAGAGAGAGAGACCATGTCTCAATAAACAGTCAATCAATCAAACAAACAAGTAAATAAAAAAGAGTGGGTAAGGAATGCAAAAGTCAGAGAAAATTGAAGAAAAAAGGTGAGGTTGGGAAGTCATGATTAAGTTGTCTTATTCTAAGCAAGTATATGAAGTAATATAATAGCTTATATATAGTATTCCTGAAAGGAGAAGTGGGACAGTGTCAGAAAGAAAAAAAAGTAAAACAAACAAACAAACAAACAAAAATGTGTCATACAATGGGACAAAGTCAGCTGGAGGACAAATCAAAGTTATTCAAGAGGAACACAGGAATGTGTCAAGGACACCAGAGACTGAGAACCCAGCAAGCTTGTGACTGGTACCCGAGACCCTTAGAGTAGGAAGAGTTGAGTGGGTCCAAATCCATAGCTCCCCAACTCCCTGACTCCAGGTCATTATGAGCTCTGATAGCTATTTTTGTGGGCTTTAAGAAGGAAGTTTGTTCCTTCTCCATATGTTAGAATCTCTGGGAAAACTTTTGATGATAGAGGTCCCCCATGGGTCTCCCCCCCCCCTTTTTTTAAAGAACAGATAAGTTACTTTTGTCTAAGTATCCAAGAGATCCCAGAGTCCTTTGGGTCAATAATGCCTCACAGAATTGTTAAAAGAGTTACTTACACAAATATTCCAAGAATAATGCTGAGTGAATGTTGCAAAATAGTAAAAGAGTTGAGTACTTGTAAAGTATACAATTGTACCTTCAGCCATTTTGGAGGGGGAATAGAAAACGAGATGAGTATAACCTAAGCCAATTACTAATTGTTTGAGGATTAATAAACCCAAACTAAAATTTCATAATGCCATATTCCCTGTAGGTGATTTTTCTTTACTCAGTCTCATTTCCATTCAAACTCATAGCTTACAAAAGGAACACAGACATATCTAGAGTCATGAAGGCTCTGGAAAGTTAACTTATGAAGTTTGTACTATATTTCCTAGGAACAATATCATAGTTTTTTTAAAGTCTTTACCTTATCTTCGAGTTTCTTTATTTATATGTTCTTGTGTTGTCAAAGCTACAGAAGAATTATAAGCAAGTTGATTAAGGAAATAGGCAATTTTTACTTTTTGAGTAAGGTACAGCAGCTGCATAAGCTATAGCAACTATGATTGCAAAGATGCTAGTTAAGCTGCCTGTTTACAATAGCTTATAGCCTTCTGTTTCAGTGTTTTTCCAAAGAGACCCAAGACTTTGTGTTAGCATGTATAGGCAGCCTCAGCGGACAGTACCAACTTAGATAAGGACAAGTGATTCATAGGCAGAGTCATAGTGACCTGTCCCCTGAACCTTCACCCAGCTGATACCCTGTTCTGAATGGTATCTGTATTCCCCTTGAGCACCTATGCTCTGGTGTCATTCCCTTCCCCACATCCTACCTTTTTGTGTTTATAACTCCTGTGTGAATAAGTAAATTACAATGTGATTTAAATAATTAAATAAATTTAAAAAGATGCTAGTTAAAGAAAGAACTAAAAAATTACCTTCACTTACTATTAAAAGCTTGTTCAAAGAGAGGGATTATTAGCCAAAATCACCATAACATGTATCATTAAGATGTGTGGGATCCATAACAACTACAAACAACAACAAAAAGATATCAAAGCAAAAAGAAGTCTCTTGTGAGCAAAGAAGGATTTTACACAATTAGAGAGGATACAGTAATTCAAGTAATTTTGAAGCATCACCCATGTTTTTTAATAGGGGACTTCTCAGTCAGTTACACTCATCGGAGCTAACTTAAGCAGAGTGTTCAAATATAAAAGGATGTTTATGCTATGACTGATCATCTTCTCCAAAAAATCCCATAGATGATCATGTTGCCCAGGGCTGTGGTTAACTAGCCAAAGGTCCTTTTGTTTGTTTGTTGTTTGTTTGTTTGTTTGTTTCGAGACAGAGGTTTCTTGTGTAGCCCTGGCTGTCCTGGAACTCACTCTGTAGACCAGGCTGGCCACAAACTCAGAAATCTGCCTGCCTCTGCCCCCAAGTGCTGGGATTAAAGGTAGTGCGCCACCACCCCCGGCTAATAGCCAAAGGTCCTATGAACCTTTCCTTCTGTGAATAATATACAGAAGATAGCAAGTAGAAGATCAATAGGAAATATCTTCATCCAGACCAGGTGGATACTTTCAGGATTGTCCATATCTCAGGTCATCTATTCATAGCAGAGTTTTTCAGAACTATGGAGCATGTCACACAAGGGGGATTCTATTTCTAAACCAGGGTTTCAATCTTATTGCATACAGGGAAGTATCCATTCAGTGGGGTGATTAGAAAGAGTGGGGTGACTAGAAACATCCAGCCTGTGAATGATTAGAAACTGAAAACTCTAGTATTAATAATACTTGATAAATTGTACCTTCACTCCCTTGTGGACCCCAAAGTCATACAGGTCACTTGAACAAGAGGGATCCTTCCATACAGACCCATCAATGATAACCAAATAGGAGTAGATTATCTCTTAGCATAATATGAGCAGCATGTGAGGATCTTCTAATCTTATGTGGTACATTCAGTAGATCATATATCCCAGTTTGATATTTTTAATGCTTATGTAATATTGTAATACACAAATGTTTAAAAATAGACCCTGATTTAACATACATTTTATCTAGCTTCTCTGTAGTTGTTGATTTTAGACCTTATAAAAATGAAAATATTACTGAATTGTTACATGAAACTGAAAATATACCATGGTATGGCCTCTGGTTATATCCATTTATGTTTTTATGAAGTTTATGTCTCATTTTTAATGTCCATGAAGTTTGGGTTTTGTCCTAGCCATCAGACAATTACTGACAAAAGACAAGAGATTTTGTGTGCAGGAGTCTTTTCCTTTATATATCTGTTTGTAGAGATAGACAGTCAACTGATAAACAGATGAGGATGTTACACAATCTCAGTTTGTAACAAATTTCTAGTAAAAATTAAGGCCATGATGCAATAGTGTCACTAAAAGAGTCTAAATTTATAGACCAAATTCATAATAACAATTCTATTTGGGGAATGCTATGGTTAATCTTCACTGTAAATTTCAGGTGACCTAAATCAACATGGAAATATACCTCTGGTGGTGTGTAATGACATTTCAGGAAGACTTACCTGATAGAAGCCCCTCCCCAGGAGTGGGAATTTTCTTTCTACTGGAGCCTAGGGAAAACGGTGTTGTCTGCCTGACAACTAAGATGTGTTACTATGGTTGTGGTTGCCATTAACATTGCCATCTTTCACTGAAAACAGATTCCAGCTTTCAGTCTTCCAATATGGACCCAAGACTAACAACTCTCCAGGAATCTTTTAGGTCATTGTGGACAGATTGAATCTGCTGGGTTTTCAATATTATGAATTGAGCAGCTACAGGGTCTCAGGGTCTCCAGCAACCAAACAGCCATTGTTGTCTCTACAGTGTAAGTCCATTTAGTCTCTTCTCTTTTATGATACACATACATTATATTGGTTCTGTTCCTATAGAGAACACTGTCTAGTATACAGGATGAATTTGCTCAGCATGAATGTAGAAGAATGAGGGGGGAAAGTATTCAATGAGACCTAAAGTTTAGGAGACACACAAAGACTTTAGATTTATCATTATGACAAGAAAACCTTGGGTCTGTTATCTACAAGAACTGACAAGATCATATTTTACAAATGACCATTTCTGATAGGAGAGTTAGGAAGGATTTATCAGGTTCTGAACTGTATGACTTGATCAATGGCATGTACCAGGAAGAATCCGTCAAAAAAAAAAAAAAACTGAACTATATTTATTTCAGTGTTTCTCAGTTACAGTGACTTCACTTCCCTAACAATACTTGGCAATATGGAGAAACATTATCTTGTGGTTATAACTGGAGGGAGAAGGATGCTACTAGCACATTGTTTAACATCCTACAGCTACAAAATGCATGCATGTAATGGTTTTGAGGCTGAGATTGCTCACCTAACTCTACTCTCACCTGCACTTTGACTCATCTGCTGCATGATGAACCAGTAGAAAAAGAACTGTTACATAAATCCTAAGATGTGTTTATTCACAGGGAACAAAGATCCTAACCACGAAGTAGGAATACAAATAAATGGAAGCTGCCCAGCTACACCTATAATCCCACAAAGATGAAGGCTCCCACTAAGTGTCCCCTTTTGCACCAAGAGCAAAGAGATTTTGCTTCAGCAACCACCTAAATAATCTTTAGTCTTTTAGTTCATCCTTAATGTGGTGACCTTCATAGATAAAGAATGCAAGAACACAGTTGTCCATTACTATCTTTTAAACAGACAATACACTGGTAAAACATTGTATTGATACTTAGAAATCCCCAAGGAAAAGCATTTCTTGTACATACAAGCACCCTTTCTTTGAAGAAGTTGATAGTTTGCCTTCAGAAATGTGAAAGTGTTCTTTATAATGATACCTAGACCTCTTATATCAAATTATCTGCAAATGGTGAAATTATTTCACAATGGACAGTCCTGTCATATAGGTTGATCAACATTAAAGTAGTTCTTTTTTATCACAGAGAGTTTTTGTTTACTTGCTTTGTTTTGTTTTGCTTTCCTACAGAGAATTTCTCTATATCCTTGGCTGTACCAGAGTGGCCTTGAACTCAAAGATTCACCTGCCTCTGTGTGTGTGTGTGTGTGTGTGTGTGTGTGCGTGTGTGTGTGCTCATTCTGTAAGTTCTGTCCCTCAAGAGAACCCTCACTAATACAACATCTGTTGAAGAACTGTAATGTTATAAGATGGTAGGCTTACCAGGAAGGCATCTTTTAAATGAATCTTAGTTGCTCTAATATGTGAAATATTAATAGAACATTGTATCTCCAGACCATAAAGTCATGCCAAGAACATTTTGTTTATCTCTTTACAAATATTTACCAAGTGAAAAAATGTAATATTGAATGAAAGTAATTATAAGAAAAAATTTCAGTATAATCTAGATTATTACACACACACACACACACACACACACACACACACAGCTATACGTAGGAAAAGATTTAGAAGGAAAGACAGATTGTTTATAATGGTAATTATCATACAATGTATTTTATGAATTGTTTTTTATCTACCTTTTGGATGTCTATGATATAAGTACATATGTATGCATAAATATACATGCAGATGTGGAGGTCAGAGGGAGACATTAGGTGTCTTCTTTGATTGAGTTCTACCTTAATTTTTAGACAGCTTCTGTCATTGAATTTGGAATTGTTGTACTTGGGCTGGACTGGCTGGTTACTGAGCACCATGGATCCATCTCCCTATTTTCCAGCACTGAGCTTACAAACATATGCATTGAGGCTTAGGTTTTGTTTACATAGGTTCTTTGGATCCAAACACAAGTCCTCGTGCATGAACAGCAGATACTTCACCAACAGGGGCAGAGACAGGAGGATGAGTGTGAGGCCAGCCTGGTCTACATAGTGATTTCCATGACAGCCTGGACAATATAGAGAGATTCTGCTGAGAGAGAGAGAGAGAGAGAGAGAGAGAGAGAGAGAGAGAGAAGAGAGAGAGGGAGGGAGGAGGGAGGGAGGGAGGGAGGGGGAGGGAGGAAGGAAGGGAGAGAGAGAGAAATATATATTCCCTGGTGGTATTGTAATCTCTTGTGTATCTATGATATCAATTAATTTAATTTAAACAACTTTTATTGATGTTCTATTAGATGTCTGCTGTAGTCTGAACAGAAAAGGGTGGATAATATCCTTCCTACTGTTAAAGATATACAGCTAGCATAAGGTTTTACCTTATCATATACCTGCCTTTACTATAAAGCTGATACAGTGATGTTAACAAAAGAACTATGTTTAGTGTCAGTAGTAAATGCCATAATAAAAGAGGGCTTGAATCATCAGAACCAAAATTTGAGTGTCTGCCCCAAACTATCTGGGACCAGAAAGAGGAGCAAAAACTGGAAATGGAAAATAAAGAGAATGTGGGGTAACAGAAACTAGGAAGCGGAATGAGATTAGGAGGATGCTCACTTGGCATACTGCCAAGGTTGACAATAAGACAGCGTCTAAGATGTGAAGTAAACAGATAGCAGGCATAACTGTGTTTTCAGTGGACATTCAAGTCACGTCTTCATCCCTAGCCAAGGAGAAATGACAAATAGCATGTCTACTGCATCTTCCCATCTCAAGGCTAATTTACTATCCCTCAATCTGGTGCTCATTCAAGAGTAAGCCCCATTGGTTATACCTTCACATTCTCACCATTCCATCCTCCTCATTCTGTATTCCATGATATCCAGTTTCCTCCCAGCCAAAGAAATGTATATAATAATGTCTTCAGATTTTAAGACAGGGAATACATGACTTACAATACATATAGTATCAATTCAAAGGTTTTGAGTTGGGAAGGTGATAATGTTCAAGAAAGATCTGTAGCCCTTCTATCCATTTTGTCAGGTTTGGACACTGAAGATAGATGAACTTAATATACACTCCTTTGCATTAATAAACCCAAATCCCAAGGGAGTAGCCCAGAATAGAACCTCCAGTTGAGCTCATACCAATATTCATTTAAGTCAGCAACCACACAGATATTCAACTATCAATGTAAGATTGTGTGACCAATAAGAATAAGAACATAGCATATTTTTTAGTGTAGTATATAGATAAAAAAATAGAAGTATACATTTTATTTTTGAAGCACAGAGGTCAAAAACAATCTCTCACATCAACTTAGCAAGAACAAACAAATGGACCACAAAATATTAACCTCAGGGAAACCCATAGCTACTATACAAAATGAGAATACTGGTTTAAATTCTGGAAGACACTAAATTAGATGCTTCCTTTCACTGTCTGAGCTATATCAAAGTAGATTAAGTTTCTCAACAAAGATATGGTAGTGCCAAAGTTTTATTGGCCACAGATTTTCTTTTTGTAGAGTATTTTGCAAGGTCAGGGGTGTATTGTTGTTATTATTGTCAGGAATTATAGATTTAAAAATCATTAAACCAGGTTAACAGAAATTTCTAATTTTCATGATATGAAATTCTAGAAAAGCCATTCTAAATTCTACTATACATCAAATCTGAGAAATGTATAAAACTCAATCACCAAGTCATATCTCGGGCAAATCACATCAGAATTCCTTGTGGCTAGGATTTAGGAACCAGCGTTATTTCAACTGCTAAGAAATACATACAAGCATCCATTGAGATTTACTATCATTGCTATCAGATCTCACACCAATTCCTGAAACCTTAGTCTCCTTGATAGATCTAATGAAAAACTTAGTTGCCCCATGAAACAGGAACTATCAGTCTCTATCTCAGTCATATCTTATATTGCCATTGTTGTAGGACACATGCTACTTTCCTGACTTCAATATAAATTAATTGAGAACACTAATATTTTCCTTAGTTGTTCGAATTTGCCATCCAGAAAAAAAACATCACATGTAAAAATGTGTTCAAATTCTAGTATCAAATACTGAAAAGCAAATAGCCAGATAGAGAGTAAAGAATATTAACTATGACATATAATATTTAAGGACAGAGTTTTTATTAATATTTATTACCTAATATGTACAATCTAGAAATATAAACAGCAGAGATGCTTTTTGCATTGCAATTAAGTTCAGTGCATGTAGCCATACTCCAAGTCAAAGAGTAAGATTGTGAAGGGTCCAAGTAACATCGACCCTTTCAAAACCAATTGTTGACAAGACAATTGTTGCAAACTTAATTGTCTATAGTTATCCCAAATGGATCCAGATAAACTATTTGGAAATCATGTTGTACAGAACATCGTGGTTTTCAAATAATAGTCAGACTAAAAAGTACTTCTGCCTCAGGGACTTTCAGACACACAACCAACCAACTAAAACCCTGGAGTTCAAGTAACATTGCTTGAATCTTCACAAACAGGACAACATGCCTCAGTCTGCCAATCAATATGTTCATAATTTTGAGTGATTTGATACATCGCAGAGCTCCGTTAAGATGCATAATAATTTAATGGATTAAATTAAATTCATTTGTTTAATTTACCAATGGATTCCAAGTAGAATCATTAAAGCAAAAATAGTATTTAATCATTAAGATTGAAAAGGCATGTGAAAACAGTTGCTTGTTTATTGAATTATAAACTAGAGCCCAATTTCAACCTGGCTTTCTAAAGTTATCTGATTTTAGTCACTAATCCAATTTCCTTCATTATTTGCATTGCTAATAGTTTTTTTGACTAAGGAACTAGGAATACAAATGATATGTTTATATTTAAGTATGTAGATTTAGAACCTTTTGCCTTTAAATGTGTTTATTGGAAGAAGTAGATACTGATACTACATAATTTGTAAAGTTACATGTTATATTATTTGCATATTAGAATAGGTCAAGAAGCTAAGAATTTCAAGACTGTCTAAAACCTAACAGCTATGAGTCCATAGATACAAAATAATGAATTTTAAAATTTCATTTATTGAATTAAGTATGAGTTTTATTAGCGCAATCAATCAACACTGTAAGATGAAAATGTAAGCATTATCACCAATTTCAACATAGCAATTCACTGAGTTTTATCTCTGCAGAAGAAATAAACAATCCAACTTTTTTCATATAACAAATTTGTGTCTATTAAATGACATTCCTTATGATACTGTTGGTTTCTCTAATGATGGCATGATGGTATCTCTTATTTTTCACACAGTTTGTCAGGAATTATGATACTGGAGTACACAGAAGACCTACGAGAATGAGCAGCAAGGAGGAAGTCAGGGACCAGAGGTGCTATTAGAGGAGAAATTCATGACGCATCTACTCTGGTGACTGCTATCAGGTAGAAGAGGAGTCAGAATTCTCTGTTTCTAGGTTCTAGATCCACAAGAAGATTTTTGAACAATATAAATATTTTTTCAGTGATCAAAATTATTTCAAGATGGAAGCACCCCTCAAATGAATTAGCTATTTTATTAATAAGGCCAGTAAGCTTGATGCTGAAGAAGACATATGGATGCAGGACCAAGAGATAACAAGATTACTTTTACAGTTTATTTCTACCCAGAAATTCTAGAGTTTTCTGAGATTAATGCAATTGGTCAAGGCTCATCAAAAAGCACACAATAGAGTTTAAAGAAATCATTTGAGATAACAGAAATCAGAGCTGACCTAAAGTAGAACTTGTCGGGCAAGATAGATCTCTTTGGAAAGACAAATGGCTATGACTAAAATATTCTATCAAAATATGTTCAAGTATAATCATTTTTACTATTTCATACTAGAGAATACAAAATACAGACAGCATGTTTAACATTATTCAAAGTCGTGCTATAAATATTGATGATATATGTTTGTCAAGGTCCCATATTTGTTTTTGAAAAAGGAGCATGGTTAATTGGCAAACTTTCGTACTTGGTTAGAAGAGTACTTAGGCAAGTTTATACATTCACAGAATGAAGTTGAAAATGTAGACATGATAACTCTTTGAAATTGTTTTTATCTCCATGGAATTGTAAAGTAAAGAATGTTTCTAAGCATCTGACCATGTTTTCTACATTTTTTCCTTCAGTTTCTCCATGCAGCAACAGCCTGTGTAATCCACTACATAGAAAATTCATATAAATTAGTAACAAAAAGAACATTACTACGCTATCCTTTAAAATCCACATTTTTGGTGAATATTTAAATTTTATGGTATCTTAGCTTTAAATTAAGTTATCAATGATAATTGTTTGTGGATATGGTTTTGATAACTGTATTAGATGTATGTATAGAAAAAGTACCAGGAATTAATTCTAACAAATTAATCATTTTGTTCAGCTTCAATATCATAATCAAAATAAAGGCAACAACTACATCATATGAATTTAGGATAAAAGCTTGCTTATCTTATAAACATATGTAAAAATATCTGTACTGGTTGTACACTGACCACCCATGTGTACTATTTTAAATGTTATGGCTGAAGTTGGAAGCTATTGTTGTAAACATTAGAGAATGTTCAGAATTCAAATGTTCAAAACTATTAGAAATACTTAGAAATCACTGAGCAAGATCACTAATTTTTAAAATTTCTTGATATTGTAATACCCTTACATTATTTTCCCCTTCTATTTCCTACAAACGTGTCCATTAATTCCTTTTTTGTTGCTTTCAAATTCTTGACTTCTTTTTCTTTAAATGCACACACACATACACACGCACCACCACCACTGCCACCACCAGCACACACGACATGCTCAGTCTGTATTAACGTTATTTGCATGTATATGTTTTCCGGGCTGACAATTTGGCATTAGATAACCAACTGTTATGCTTTTTCCTGGTAAAGATAATTTCTCCCATTCTTAGCCTTTCTTTGTTGCCTGTAATCCTATGTGTGGGGTGGATGCTTTTTCTCACGTACATTAGCATATTTATTGGTGCCATCCTTGTTCAAATTTGGGAAGCCACGTTGATGAGACTTTATGAATTAAAGATATTACTGGGAGATGCAATCCCTCAGCAAATTCCCTCTTCCTTGGACTCTTACAATCATTTTGCTCCCTCTTCCAGAATAATTCCTTAACCTTAGATGAAGGAGTTGTTCTGTAGATGTATCAAGTGTGACTGGGCTCCACAATTCTGCATTTTGATTCATGGTAGTTTTCTGTAATGCTGCCTGTCTGTTGCAAAGAGAAGTTTCCTTGATAAACAGTGAGGTCTATGCTTATCTGTGGATATGAGGACAAATATTTAGAATATAGGCAGAGATTTACTGCTTTAGTCAAGTTGTCCTTGTAGGCTCTCCACCAAGACCCATGACTTCACTAACCTGGGTAATTGGCTAGTTTCCAGTACTAGGTATGATTTCCTTTCTATGAACCTGTCCAGCTACAGAGTTGTTTGTTACAGCCAAGCTATGTATGTGACCACTGTACTCTTAGGATTATCATGTCATGGTAGTCACTGCTGTGGTTCATAGGTTTCATAGCTGGGGAGGATTATTGTTTGCTTCCCTCTTTTGGAAGCTTGAATGTGTCTTCTAGTACCAGGAAAGCTAGTCCTCAGGAAGGAGGCTTTCACATAAATTTCATCCCAGGGGTCCTGGGCTCTGTGTCAGAAGTACATTGTGTTTTCAATAATAGCAACTTACCTTCCAATCTCTGGAGACCACAAAGGGCAATAGCAATAGCCTGTAATGTTTATGGAGTTTCTTAGATAACCATGACCAACTCAAAAGAAATTGTCTCATGACTGGTATTGTGACATTTTTTCTTAGCTGGTCTATGGCTTTTGGTGGCAGGGAGAGGAGGGCAATTGTCAGTCTAGACAGAAAATTTTCATTTAAACATTTAAATTATATATGTATATTTATATACCAACTTACATTTATTATAGATATTTTTAGGTTTGTACTTACTAGAATGATTCTTTATGACTTTTTCCGATAAATGATGCTTTTAATATGCCAAAAATTTCAGCACATTGCTGTTATTGTATTATTCACAAGAAAATAACTGATTTAGTTTCTAAAAATCAATTCAGAATACATTAAAAGAATATGGCCTCCATGGGGCTCTGATAGAAAATGATACAACCAATGACTACATAGTTCTGTCACTGTACCTGTGGCTATCCTTATCACGAGACATGCTGGATGATGACTGTCGCTGCCACCTGTTACAGATCTCTTCCTCATTACCCTACCTGTCCTATGCTCAAACTGGCTGACATAAACACTAAATATGTGTCCTTGTCCTCTGCTTTCTATTGCTTTTGCCAAGAGAAAACAGCAGCAGGTGTGGAAGGATTATGAGTGGAGGTCAGAAACACTCCCCCTTGTTGGTTCATCACAAGGTGGCTGCCTCTTAAGCCTACAATTGTAGCTCATATAATGTTCACTCTTCTACATCGTCTCAGCTTCCAAATGTCCCTAATGTTTCAGCCCTTTCTCAGACTCTTTTATATCTACAAATAATAACATCTCCCAGTGGTTGCTAGCTTTAGGGCATCCTTTTGCTTTCTCAGCAGGAGGCCAATATTTTTATACTAGTCAGTCATTAAAAAGTTATCCAGTTTGAAAGTACCATCTATTATCTTCTACAACTAGGCCTGATAGAGAAAATAAGCAAACATCTACATCTACAGTTTTAAGTAAATACATGATTAAACTGCCATTCTGACAGTGTGCAGATGGCCCTGGATTTCCATACCCAGGTGCTAAAACTGTAGTCTTGGCTCAAATGACTTGTGGCTAGTTAATGTTTGGCTATAAACCACTAGAACTTCCTAGTTGACTTACCCAGGGTTTTGCTCATTGGTTTGAGACAGTAGTATGCTATGAGGCCCAGGCTAATCTCCAATTGGTCATACAGCTGATGGCCTTGAATTCCGAATGTTCCTGCATATACTTCCTAAGCACTCAGGTTACAGGTGTGAGCTACTACATCCACCTAACATCTACAAATGGTGTGTTTCTGCTCTCCTCTTGACCTGGCCTTAGAATAGTCAGTAAACCTTTATAAACAGATGCCTACAATAAGTGCATGGCCTTTGCCATCCTTTGACTGCATGTTCTTTATAGATTTGCCTAGTCAGACCTTCCCCAGTGTCTCAGAGTTCTGCATGGACCTGTTCTAGCTCACTGAATGTAGTGTTTCTTACTCTTTTCATCCTAAAGAATCAAATACTTTGAATCTCATGCATCTCACGGTGGATTTTTATGGTGGGGAATAAAAATAACTCATATTTTCCCTTTTCAATCAATGTAATATCTTCTTTTTTCTACCCATATAAATGGATGAAAATGCGGTGGAATAAACATGCAGTTCCTACCCACGTTGAGAAATATGGTTTCTTGTGTATTCTTTGATATGCCTTCTCTAATAAGAGTATTGATGGATACCTGAAAAGTGTAATATCCATAGATCTCTTTTTCTCAAGCCTTTGGGTTCCTAATCATATTAAAGATGATTTCATATACAAAAATGGATTTGGAGCCTTTGTTGGTAGCCACTATCATCACATAGAAGAATCCAAAAACACATTTTGAAAGTAGGTGATTTGGAAGGAGAGGACATTTTGAATGTACCACCATGAGGTTGACCACAGAAATTCATCTCAAAGCAGGTAATCTGGATGGTCCTCTGAATTGTATAGCTCTGTACAAATCACACCATTTGCTTCACTGTTCTCATAAGGCTCTTATAATTTCAGAAACACAATTTGGATTTTGCTGGGGTGGCGCTGAACATTATATTCCAAAAAGCACAGGGCAGAACATCTTTTGAGGTCCTGGGATGAAAGGGAACCATGGAGGTTATCATTTACCAAGCTAATTGTGTAGAATTGAATCCTGGAAGACAGCAATCACTTATTTTCTAATGGCGCTGTCCTAAAATGTTTTGATTAACTATGAGCTTATGAATCCCAAGTTCAAATCCTCAGCCCAGACCTCATCTACGCTTCCATCTTCTGCCTAATATGTCCTTGGCAACATGTGTAAGGCTGAGATGATGCTTCAAATGTCTTCTGTTCTCCTGAACTGTTCCTTGCCTCATTATATAAAGTTTTTGTTCCAAGTATACTGAGTATAAAATAAATAAATAAATAAATAAATAAATAAATAAATAGCTAGCTTCGCTTTTCTCATATCTAATATAGTAGCAAATGCTGTTAGGTCCTCTTTCAAAAGATGGAGAGCTTGACCATCACTTACCACCTCTACCATTGCAGCCCATAGCTAAGCACCAGCAGCCTTTGGATTAACACAGCCTCTCTAGCTCTCCTTTTCTACATTTGCTCCCAACATAGACAATATAGAGAACATATGAATATTTTTTTCTTTAAAGGTTCCTCAAGTCACATTGCTCCTACACTCACACATGTGTAATTTCTCCGAACATATACAACATTAAAAAAATAATCTCTTTCTATCTGTGACTTCTGCCAGTCTCCTTAATTGTGTTTTATTAGTTTTTAAAGTTAACTTTCAAGGTAATAGGTTCCACTTTGGTATTTTCATACATGTATGTCATTACACTTGTTTCTTATTAGTTTCCCTCCACTCCTGTCATAGTCCTATCCCCGTCTTATCAACCCTTTGTATGCTCCCCAAGTAGTCCTACCTTCTACTCCCATGTCACCCATCTCTTCCTATCTTGTTTTCCTCTTTCATTTCTCCTTCATGATTTTATCACACAAATGCTCACACACACTCATACACAAACACACTAGCACATACACTCACACATGTAAACACATGCGCACACACACATACATGTACACACACACTCACACATGGACACACACATGTGCATAAACACACACGCAATGCACACAAACACTCATACATATATTCACACACTCACACACACTCACACATACATACTCACACTCACACACACTCACACACACATGCACATCAACATTGTGTGTATGATAGAAAACTTCAGTATTTTATCTTGTGGTCTACTTATCTCACACAGAATAGTTGTTTCTGCTTCCATTAAGTTTTCTGCATTGGTTATAATTTCATTTTTTGTAACTAAGGTCCCATTATATATACTGTCTTTTTTTCTTCACTCATTGTAGATTGACACTAAACTATGACTTTTTACAACTACTTAGGTCATTGTGTATTCTAACAATAGTGGAATAAAGGTCTGAGCAACATATAAAGTTCATCTCTGATTTCTGCTGGTTAACTTTATGTTTAAAGTAGGGTCTCCTACTCCAGTCCTTTAGTCTCTCTCATACAGCTTCACAGACTTCTGCACTGTTCCTTACATGCACTCCCAGCAGCATCTGCCTGTTGTGCTTCATCACTTCCTGAAGGTCCATGCTTCCATGAAACCCTATAGAGCCATTTGCTGCTCATTCTACATAAAACAATGGCTCTCATCCATAGTTCACCATACCCATTTTTCCCTGATAGAATCTTCTCTCTCTCTCTCTCTCTCTCTCTCTCTCTCTCTCTCTCTCTCTCTCTCTCTCTCGTGTGTGTGTGTTTACCTTTCTTCTCTTAGGATACATATGCACTTTGAGGATGAGAGCTCAGTATCCTCAACATCCTGATCAATGCTTGGTATAGAGCAGGGAATCCCTCTCCACTTGTGAATTGATTGAGTGAATGCATGGTGGATGTTTTAATTTCCATCTTTCCTTTTGATGGAAGTGTGTGTACATCTGAACATATCATCTGGAACACATCAGACCTTGATCTAGGCAGTCACTTTATATCAGGAAATGTGGAATTAATCATCTTTTTCTTTTTGTTCCCTCTTATTGAAAATAGATTTTTCTCGCATAATATATCCTCATTATGATTTCAGTCCCTCTACTCCTCCCAGTCCCTCCCCACCTTCCCTCCTTCAGTATGGATCCACCCTCTTTTTTCTTTCAATAGAAAACAAACAGGCTTCTATGGGATAACAATAAAATATAATAAAATAAATTAAGACAAAAAACTAACACATTAGAATAGGACAAAACAAACATGATGAAAAGAGCCTCAGAAAATGCCCAAGAAACAGTGGCCCACTCATTTATACATTAAACTGGAAGCCATGATAAATATATATATAATAAATATATATAAATATATATATATATATATATATATATATATATATATATATATATATATATATATATATTTAAAGGACCTTTAGAATAAGAGATAGGAGAAATATATAATATATAATAAAAATACAAGAATGATAGGAAATTAAATAAAGGAAAAAGAAAAGCCCTGAAGCCCTGACACAACATTATACTACAAGAACCTGCAAAGACACCCTTGTTCATTTTCTGTTGGCCATCAACTGCTGGACATGGGGCAGCATGCCCCTTGAGAGTTGTTTGTTTCCCCAGTGAGACTCCTGAGGGATGACTGTTTTCATTCCAAGTGGTTATGAATTAGAGATTGCTTCTATATTATTAATAGGGACATATGCCCATTTCTTATTTCAGTTCTAGGACCATGTATAGGCTGCCTCCATCTCTTTGAGTTCATATGTGTATTGATACTTTAGATAGAGGGCCTTCTTACCTTGTGTTCTCCAACCTCCATGGCTCTTAGATCCTTTCTGCCTAATATCCTGTAGTGTTCCTTGCACTCTGACCAAAGGATTTTATGGAGATATCCCATTGAAGGCCTCTTACTCTGTGCATAAGGTCTGGCTGTGGATCTCTATATGTTTTCCCATCTGAGGAAAACATGAGGAAGTGTCACTGGTGATGTTTGAACAAGGCACTGATTTATGAGTACAGCAGAATGTCACTAGGAGTCGTTTTATTGTTACTTTCATTTAGAAGGTCAGTATTATTTAGTTTTATTCTAGGTCCCTAGACTATCTAGTCTCAGGTTCTGGGTCATCTAAGCAGTGTCAGGTATGAATTATATTTCAAAATAATTAAGTCTGAAGTTAAATGAGATATTGGTTGATTATTCCCTCAAGCCTTGCTCTACCATTTCCCTAGAATATCTTCCAGCCATAAAACCATCGCAGATGCAAGGGTTTATGCCTGGATTGGTGTTTACTTTTCTCCTTTGCTAGCATGCAGAGTACCTTTCAATAGCAAAGACAATAGCATGTAGGGGTGAAGGCTCTATGTAGCCACCTACTTGTCTTCTCCATGTTCAATGAGTTGTGAAGGTGTTGTTTTCGTCAATGGGGCTTTACCATCACCTTGTGGAGTGCAACATATAATTCTGAATACAGCCAAGTTTGGGAGGGAGGTAATTCTCATGGGACCCTTTTGGCCAAAACAACAACAAGAGCAAAAAATATCTACTAGATGTAACAGAATTCCAGTACTTGGAACTTCATTTGGTGACAAGTGATATCCAGTTGGGTCTCTTTCTGCCACATTATTTGGCAATTTCATTTAGATAACCATTATATATGTATATTTCAGGATGCTTATACTCTGTTAAATTTCGATACTACCCTTAAAATGATCCTCAGTTATAGCTGTTTCTCTCCCTATTTCCTACCTTCCCCCCTCTTTCCCATCTCAGTTACTCTGGATAACTTTTTCTGGTTCTACCCATTCACCTGAAAATTTCACAATTATCATTTTTAACACCTGAGTAATATTCAGTTGTGTAAATGTACCACAATCTCTTGTCCATTCATCTATTGATGGACATCTAGGTTGTTTCCAATTTCTGAATGGACAGAGGAAAAAATGAATATGGTTAGCTAGTGTCTCTGTAGTAGAATGAAGTTTCTTGTGGGTATTTGCCCAAGAGTAATAAAGCTGGATCTGTTCGTTTGCTTGCTTGTTTGTTTTGAGACAGGGTTTCTCTGTGTTCCTGGCTGACACTCACTCTGCACACCAGGCTGGCCTTGAACTGAGAGATCCACCTGCCTTTGCCTTCTGAGGGATTAAAGGCATGTACCAACCACTACTTGGCTTAAAGCTTGATCTTGAGGTGGATCAATTCATATTTTCCTGAAGAAGCACCAAACTAATTTCTAAAGTAACTGTACAAATTTTCCCCCATGATAGATAAGTGTTCTTTGTGTATTTTAGATATTAGCTGTCTGTGGAATATGTAGTAGGTTTAAAAAGAAAAAAGCTTTTCTCATTCTGTAAGCTGCTGCTTTATCCAATTAACTGATGGTGTCCTTTGCCTTACAGAATTATTTTTCAATTTCATGAAAATTTCTGTTTATTAATTGTTGATCTTAGTGCCTTGCTAATAGTGTTCTATTCAGAAAGTCTTTTCCTGTGCCAACGAGTTCAAGGCTGTTTCCCACTTTCTTTTCTATCAGGTTCAGAATATTAAGTTCTATGTTAAGATTTGTAATCCATTTGGTTTTACATTTTGTGCATGATGATGAGTATGGATCTATTTGCATTTTCTACAGCCAATCAGTTTGACCAGTACCATTTGTTGAAGATGCTATCTTTTTACCCAGTTTGTGCTTCTGTTTTCTTTATAAGAGAAAAATCAGGTATCCATAGGTCTGTGGATTTATGTCTGGGTCTTCAGTTTGGTTACATTGTTCAACGTATCTGTTACTATGCCAATTCCATGTTGTTTTTATTATTATAGTTCTGTAGTGAAATTTTAGGCCAGGCATGTAATACCTCCCACAGATTTTGATGAGCTCTGTATTTAATCTGTAAATTGATTTTGGTAGAACAGTCATTTTTACTATATGAATCTTATGTACCCATAAGCATAGGCCATCCTTCCATCTTCCAATATCTTTTTCAATGTCTTAATGTTTATATTGTATAATCTTTCACTTGCTTTCTTCAAGTTGCCTCAAGCTATTTTATAATGTTTGAAGTAATTGTAAAAGGTGGTTTCCCTGATTTCTTTATCAGACCATTTGTCATGTGTATATAGGGAAGCTATTGATATTTTAAGTTAATTTTATATTCAGCTATTGTTCAGAAATGTTTATCCCCTGTAGTAACTTCTTCATGGTGAAATTTTTAGCATCACTAATGTATACTAAGAAGTTATATGCAAATAAAGATACTTTGACTTCTTTCCAACTTGGATTGCTATTATCCATTTACAAACATTGAGCCATCTCTGAATCTCTGGGATGAAACCTATTTGACCGTGGTGAATATGTTCTTGGATCCAGTTTGCAAGATTTTCTTTCTTTTGAGAATCTGTGTGTCTATGGTCACAAAGGGAATTTGGTCTGTATTTCTCTTCCTTTGCTGAGTTTTTATGCAGTTTGAGTATGGAGTAACTGTGGACTCAGAAAATGAATTGAACATTGTTCCTTCTGTTTCTATTTTGTGAAATAATTTGGGGGAGTATTGGAATTAATTCTTTTTTGAAAGTCAAGTGAAATTCTGAGATAAAACCTTTTAGCCCTGGGCTTTCTTCTTTTATTTTTTTCTTCTCTCTTTCTTTCTTTTTTTTCTTTTTAGGGGTATGGTTGGAAACTTTTAATGATTACCTTCATTTCACTAGGGGTTATAGGTCTGTTTTAATTGGTTATGTGACCTTGATTTAATTTGGTCAGTGGCATGCATTTAGAAAATACCCTATTTCCTTTATATTTTCTAATTTTGTGGTGTGCAGGTTTTGAAAGTGTATCTTATTATAATCTCTAGATTTTTATACCCCCTTTTATATCTAATTTTGTTAATTTTAATATTCTCTCTCCACCTTTTAGTTAACTTAGATAAGTGTTTGCCAATCATATACATTTTCTTAAACAGTCAGCTCTTTGTTTCATTGATTCTTTGTGTTTTTGTTTGTTTTTATTGATTGCAGCCCTGAGTTTGATTATTTCTTGATTTCTGCTCTTTTGGGTGTTTTTTCTCCTTTATGTTCTATATTATCATGGTATGCCGTTAAGTTATTAGTATGGGGTTTCTCCAGTTTCATTTTATGCAAGCATTTAGTGCCATGACCTTGCCTCTCAGAACAGGCCTTCATTGTGCCCCCTGAGTTTGGATATGTTGTGTTTCCATTGTCATTGAGTTTTAAAAAGATTTAATTTCTTTTTCTTGATTTCTGTTGTAGCCCATTTTTCATTCAGTAGTGAGTGTTCATGAGTTTGTCAGCCTTCTCTTGCTGATATTCAGCTTTAATCGTGTGAGTCAGATAGGAAGCAGGGTGTTATTTCAACTTGCTTGTATCTGTTGACACTTGCTCTGTGTCTCGGTATGTGGTCAGTTTTGGAGAAAATTTCATGAAGTGCTGAAAAGAAGGTATAGTCTTCTGCATGTCTGTGAAATATCCTGTAAATATCTGTGAGGTCCACTGGCTAATGGCAACAGTTAGATCTAGCACTTCTCCATTTAATTTTGTCTGGATGGGCTGTCTATTGACAAGAGTGGGGTTATCAAACTCACTCTCTACCACTATGTGGGAATCAATATGCGATTTATGCTGTTGCAGCATTTTTTTTTTTATGAACTCAGGTACCCTTTTGTATGGTGCACATTAAGAACTGCAATATCCTCTTAGTGGATCTTTCCTTTGAGTGTGTTAGTCCTTTCCTATCTCTTCTGATTAGTTTTGGTTGGAAGTCTATTTTGTCTGGTATTTAAATGGCTTCATTGGCTTGCTTTTTAGGTCAGTTGCTTGGACTTTCATTTTTTTCCATCTTTATACTCTGAAGTGATGTTTATTTTTGATATTAAAGCATGTTTCTTAGAAACATAGCTGTTTATATGTGACCTTTGTCGGGGGAACTGAGACCACTGATGTTGTGAATTATCAATGAGCAGTGTTTATTGATTCCTATTTTGTTATTTTGTTATATGGGGTGTTTTTCTCCCTCTTTTGATTGGCCTGTCGGCTATTATTTATTCCTTGCATTTTCTTGTGTACAAATATGCTCTTCAGGTTCAAGTTTCCCTTTTTGCACATTCTATAGTGTTGAGTTTGTAGTTACTGCTTAAATTTGATTTTAGCATAGAATGATAGTTTCCATCTATTGTGACTGAAGGCTTGTCATGTATAGTAGTCTGAGTTGTCGTCTATAGGATCTTAGCATTATACAACATGTGTCCAGGCCCTTCTTGCTTTCAGAGTCTTCATTAAAAAGTCAAGTGTTTTTATTAGTAGACCTGCCTTTATGGTCTTTTCACCCTGAATCTTTTAACAGTCTTTTCCATTATATACATTTTGTGTCTTGATTCATATGTGTCATTGCAAATTTCCTTTCTGGTCTACTCTCTTTGGTTTTGTGTATGATTCTTGTACCTCCTTTTTTAGGTTAGGAAATTTTTCTTCTATAATTTTGTTGAAAATATTTCCTGTGCCTTTGGTCTGAGTTTCTTCTTCATCATCTATTCCTATTGTTCTGAAAGCTGGTTTTTACAGTGTACCAGATTTTCTGGATGTTTTTATACCTTCCATTTATTTATTTATTTATTTATTTATTTATTTATTTATTTATTTATTTATTAGATTTAACAGGTTTTTTTGACCATTGTATTCATTTCTTCTATAGTGTCTTCAGTGCCTGAAATTATCTCTTCTATCTCCTCTAGTCTGTTGGTGATGTTTACTTCGGAGTTTCCTGTAAGACTTTGTAAATTTTCTATTTCCACATTTCCCTTGGTTTGGGTTTTCTGATTCTCTTTCTCCTTGCAATTCTTTACCTGTTTTCTTCATTTCAGTCCACTGTTTGTTTCATAGATTTCTTCAAGAGATTTATTCATTTCTTCTTTATGAATTTCTAACATATTTATAACAACTATGTTTAAATGTTTATCTTGTTCTTTAGGTATGTTGAAATTCCTAGGGCCTACTGTGGTAGGGTTGCTGGGCTATAGTGGAGACATATTGTCCTAGCTGTTACTGCACTTTTACACTTGCATCTAGGCATCTAGGTTTGAGACTATATTAATTCTGGGGTTGATGTCTTGTCTTATATTAGTTGGGTGTGTATTTGGTTCCTTAGTTTCTGTTTCCCTCTCTGGTTCTTAGGAGGATATGTTGGGTGGGTGTTGCCAGGATGAAAAAAATCTTCTAGGATCCTAATAGGTGCAGCTGTTGGAAATGCCATGTAAAATACATTTCTAAGTACTGGGAGCTAACACTTAAGAATAGGGATGGACTAGGAGAAAGTATGGTCTAAAGTTATTCACAAAAGGGTCAAAATCAAATTGTTCCTCCACATTTTGCTTAGTCCTCTAGAATTTGGGGGTAGAGTGTGAGGAAGGGCCACAAAACAGGTATTCTGCAACAGAGAAGAGGATAAGACTGGGGGATTGGAATTGAAAAAGAAGATCTGAATCTTGTCTATCTACTTTGCTGGCCTACTTGTTTCTCTAGTGGGTTTGACTAGAGATTTACCAAGACATGCCTGCTGGGATTGGGGGCTGGGATAACAGGATGAGTGAAGACAAAGTTGAAGGAGAAGATATTGAAGATCTGTTGGAAATTGGTCTAAGGAGCTGCAGGTGGTTGGTTACAGAGCTGGGCGTAATCTGGGGCATTGGATTTGAAGTGGAATGAGAGGGTAGGATCAATAGTTAAGCTAGCTGCTTCCTTGGCAAGAGCAGGTCTACATGTTCCTGGGGAATGCCTCCTGGAGCTGGGACCTAAAGTAAAGTGATGAGTGGAGAGAAGAAAGTTTGGAGGCAAAAATCTGTGTAATCTGCTGGAGGTGGGTCAGGAATGGAGGCAAGGCTACCGTGGGTGGTCTGCTACCAACCTGGGGATGAGACTGGGAGATTGGTTTGGAGAAAAGGAAGGAGAGATTAAGATCTGCAGTTAGCCTATGTGCTTCCATGGCTGGAGTGCTAGTTAATCATCCTTTTGAAGCTGGCATTACCCCACGGACAATTTTATCATCCCTTATACCAAGACTGCTGGAAAAAATCCAGATTCAGCAATTACAATACTCTCTAAAGGAGGTCTTTGATGTTCATAAAACTCTAAAAAGCACCATCTAGGGAACAAGGAGGCTGGAGCAGTGTACAGATGCATTATCTCAGACAGCTTGAGAGGGCTTCCAAGAATGGGCTGTGGCATATAATATCATAATGACCTGTCTATTTCTCATTAGTACGAAGCAGTAAAGCTAGCAGCACAAACTATTTTGAAAGCTCTTTCATGAACCTATTTTCTTACATTCTCACTGTGGGCTTGTAGCACAAATATGAGATTCTAAAAGAGAATTTCGGATATCAAGGCAAATAATAAAAATATCCCATGCCTCCTAATCTTAGAATTAGAAAATGGGATCAAGAAAAATACAAAGGAAAACATTGCTGGAGAGAATACATCAAGTGAATTTAAAATAAATCTTTACTCTTTCAGACATTATAGGCTAGGATTAGAAAAGATATCATGTTCTATTTGTTATATGTTATTTAACATGTTTGACGCTAAGGAGGAACTCAGAATTTGGTGGTTATTATGTTTCTAATCTCCAAGATATTGCTTAAAATTGTTGACTTGATGTCTTATATATGTGAATTAAGTCCTGGCTATTATTTATTAGACATGAGAATAAAACAGGCACAGTTCTTCTGATCTTTCATTTGCCAATAGAACTAACACATAGAATAAATAAACAATATGTTTAGTGTGCTATGCAGTGCATAAACAGCATCAGATATAATGCTAATAATAAAATAGTAGCAAGTGTCACAAGAAGAAAATTTAGAAGGGGGATATATAATTTATATGTGATAATTCATCCATAATTGCAGGTCTATAGTCAATAGTCAATAACATGTAGTTCAAAAGTTGCTAACGGAGTGGAAGAATCTTGACTCTTTTTCTCATGCAGTGTGGAGGAATTAATTTCCTCTTTTTGCCAAATGATCTTTCCATTGATTTCACACTAACTTTCTTCATACAACTTCTGGGGGTTGATAACGCCACTTTCCCCTTAAATTCACAATGTGCCTGACAGAATTAAAGTGAGCACATTGTTGCTATTTCTCGTCACCCTGCCATTTACTGCCTTGAACAAGACCCTGTTTCATCCTTCATCCTCTACCCTCATCCCTGTTTCTTGTTTGTTTCTCCCATGCATCATTCTCTGGTTACTGAAGACTTCCTTCCTCTTTAAAGGAAGAGTGGAATACCTGAGAGCTTCTGATACTTGTACTGTTGATCTTGCATTTTGTCTCACTCAAAGTAACTCAAACTTATCTTCATGACCAGCCCCATTCAATGATACTACTGTTCTCTAGAACCAATAATGAGAAAATGATTTCTCTGTGTCTCATTAAAATTATACATTATCATTTAATCTCTACATCTGCTTATCTCATAGGTAATACAGGGGTTAATGACCTGATAGCACCATTTTTAAGTCCTCTATTATTCACATGGCACTTTGAAGATTTTTATCTAATGCCCTCCAGTCTCAGTTCCCTTGACTGCAAAATGGGAAAAATACATGAGATGATTATTATCAGAGTTCTATTAGGTCATGTAAATGAATGTTTAGTCTAGGCTCCTCATGTAAGTAGCCTATATGTACGTACCTGCTCAGAAGTTAGTCATTCATTCAAAATAACTCATGTGTTATTGTGAGACACTACTTTAGGAGATTGAAGTCCAGTCAAAGAAAATAAGATCCAATTTTCACGTAGTCTACAATGGAAGGCTGGTAAAGACTGATACAGTGCGCATTGAAAAACAAGAAAAGTATCTACTGATATTGCAGTAGATAGTATGGTGGGTAGGATTGAATGAATTAAATCCACGCACGTGTTTAAGGGGCAGGAAAGCTCCCCAGAGGCTTTGGAGTCAGAGATAAGTTCAGAAAGGATAATGAGAATCACATGGTGGATATGGTAGAGGCAGTAATGATGACATAGTTAATTGGTAGGACATGGAGAATATTCTCTGCAGGAAATATGCAAAGATCTAGACAAAAGAGGCCAATCAAACAGCCAAGCACTTCAGAGTATCTGGAGATACTGAAGGCTATCAATAAATATTGAATTAATTAGTTGAGTATGCGTAGATTGTTTGCATGATCTGTTTTCTAAACTTGGATAAATTTTTATGGTACATTTCTTGTATTTGCTACACTTCTTTAAAAACATGTTCACACACAGCAAAACAAAACATAACAAACAAACAAAATGACTAAAACAAGTGCTCAAGATGTTGACTGCCTAAGTTCAAGTTCTAACTTTTCAATCACTATTGGATTTCACTTATTAACCTCCAGATTTCTGTTGTGAACCAGATATTTTTAAAAGATGCTTATGTGGACTTCATTAAATATTATAATAGCTGGCTCAATATATGTTATTAGTATCACAGATACTCTTTTCTAAACTTTTAATGAATGTATTTCTTACTCTAAGTCCAGACTATAAGCTCTGTGAGGTCAAGGACACCATTTTACACGTTTTCTCCTGACTCGCAGAATATACCAATGCTAGCTCAAATGGTTTAATTAGTGTGTGCTGAGAGTTACATTACTTTGGTAAGCTTAGAGTAATTCACATGATTATAAGTTCTGGAGACAAACATGCCCAGGCATGGATCTGTGGTTCTGATCTGTAGTATGATCTTGGGAAAGGTGCTTAATTCTACCATTATCTTCATTTTACTGTCCATAAATGGTGGACACATATGATGATCAACACAGTGACCTCAATAGTTTATTTTGTGCATTCAATGGGTTTCCCTACATAAAACATTTAGATCATGACTGGTATTTGAGAGACAGACACTTATTATGCTGTTTGTGTTTTTTTTAGACTTAAAATGAGAAACTGGGGTGGATTAAGGTATGCAAAATGTTTAAAACTGCAGTCAACCTAGAGATATAGTGGAATAGAAATGCATAGTTTTCGTTTATGTATATAATCATTTGAACATATGCAAAATGTTTATGTACCTTCAGTATATTAAAATAACAGTATCTTATGTTATGTAACTGGCTATGAAACATTCTCTCTGCCTTACATCTCACTTGGTTTTACTAATTCTAAGTCAATCACAATTTTAGATTTGGTAGAACCCAAGTGAAAGGGCTAAAATGCTTTCTAGAAACAAGGAACTAAATAACAAAGAACTGTATCTGACTATCCTGACACCAAGAAACACCTATAATTACAGCTTTAAAATGTGAGCAATTAATCATGAGTCCAATCTTAACAGGCTCAATGTGATTTGTACCATCAAAGTCAGTTGTGGAGCTAAATCAAAGCCATTTACCCAGTCCTGATTTAGAGCTTCAGGGTAGTTTATTCTTCTAAGAATCTTTAATCCTAGTATGTCTGTGGAGCTCACTGGGTAGGGGAAGCAGATACAATATGCAGAAAGAGTGCTAGGAGTTAAAATAGAGGAATCCCTAACTCCTTAACTAACTTGCAGAGATAATGTTTTCTGCATAAATAAGAATCACAAATGTATAACAATGACATTAGTTTGATAGTTGGACAACAGATATGTGTCATGCTCTGACATACAGCTGAAAGCAAAGTTGGCTAAGGTTGAGTTACAGAAAATGCCTTCAACTGAATAAAAAGTATGGATACTCTGTAGCTGTGATGCTGCTTTCACCCTTAAATTCATTCTGAGACCCTCAGCTATGACAACTCAAGCTACACTCAAGGTGGATCTTCCCCAGTCGGTTGATCTTGTCTGTAGAATCTCTCTGACATACCGAAACTGTGTATCTTCAAGGAACTACTAGCTACTGCCAATGCTATTGGTTTCCCAGTAAACTCCTATTGATGAAGACATCACATACTTTTATTATTGAGTATGGAGAAATAGAGCTTTTACTCAATTAGAAACCTCACTCCTAACTAGTACTTCTGTACATACATGTAAATGAATAGACTGTGTATGCATGCATGTGAGTAATCATACACATAAATAAGTTATGTGGCATATGTAGCATGTGCATACGTGAGAATGTTGGAACAAGTGTGCATAAGTTTTGTGTATGAATATATGCTTATATAACTATGAATGTGTGTGAAAAAGTGAGTGTAACTATATTTTACTGTGCTATATAGTGTAGTGTGTGTGAGAGAGTGAATTTTTGAGTATGTGAGTGTTTTTGTATGTGAGACAGAGTAGGTGATTACACAGACTTACATCTTCCACAAATAAAATATGCATATGGGATAAAAGGCTATCTTAGCCTTATCCTAGCAAAGTAGAGTGTAAGGCAGAGTTCTGATTCTTTATTTGGTAGATGCAAAACCAGACAATAAAGATGGAAATGGTAATAAAATCATACATTCAAATATTCATTAGTTCTTGTTGATACCTGTTATCTGGTGGACTATTAGAACTGATGTACATATAGTGTACAGACATATAAGATAAACACCTGTAAAAATAAAATTTTAAAATAAAGGATGTGGAGTTGGAAGGGGCATGTTGAAAGGGACATGGAAGAGCTTGGGAGATGGGTACAAGGTATGATCATACTTTATTGTATATTCATATGAAATTCTGAGGAATAAAATTTTAAATGTTTGGTTGTAGCTACATAAATGAATGGCTTTTTATACAAACTTGTTTATTTTGTCATTGCTCTCAAGAACATCACAATCCAAGGTATAACTATATCACATAGAACCAGAGAAAAAGGAGACTACAAAGAAAGAACTAAGGTAGAAAGCTGAAAGAGAAAGCAGTTGGCATCTCAGAAGAACCAGAAAGATAGGACACAAATCATCAATATTAAAAGGCGTGGCATTTTATTTGAATATTTTATAATGGATGACATTTTTTCATATTACTTTCTAAACTTGAGTTCTCTAAAGCAAGAGTCAATTGCTTTGTTGGTGGTTGGGAGCTCTTTCTGAAAAAATACATCTGCTCTGGGGCACAAGCTGACTCTCAAGAGGAAATGCCTCCCAATTTGTTATCTAATATTAAGTGATTGATTATTCCTAAAATAATATACATAGAAGTAACATAAGACAGACTGAACATGTTGTATTTATATATTTAGGAATGTGTGTGTGTATGTATGTTCATGTATGTATTAACATTTAAAGAAAAAGAGGCTATGAATTTGAGAAAGAGTGAAGGAGTTGCATGGAAGGGACTAGGCCGAAGAGGAAAAGGGGGAGAAATTATGTAATCAAATAATGATTTTAAAATTTACAATAAAAAAATTAGCAAATCATATATATATATATATATATATATGTATATATGTGTGTGTGTGTATATATATATGTATGTATGTATGTATGTATAGCTTATATATAGGGTTATATATAGCTTATGAGCTGTCATTTGAGTTACTCTATGATATAGATTAAGGGTAATCTCTAAAAAATTTTGTTTCTTGTTCTATTATGAGGAAGAGGAACTATTATCCACAGAGTCCACAAGACTAGGGAATTCTATAGAAGGATATTTCCTTTATGGTATATAGATATAGCATGCTTGACATACAAATCAAGTTGGTTATTTCTGTTCTACCTAATATCCCAGTCACTGGCTACATCTAGCTAATTGAAATGAAAATGAGAACTAAAAAGTTAACAGTTAAGTTATACTAACCCTGCTAGTAACTTGCTGTCTTAGAAATAACTATGAGGAACTATGCATCTTTCAGAATGGTCCAATTTGGATTCTGACAGCCTGCGATAGGTAGTGACAAACTGGCATGTCAAGATGTTCATATAATAAAGCTAGAGGAGGGGATATCTGCTTTCTTAGACATTTCTTCTCAAACTTATTTGCCTATGTGAGGGGATTTCCTGTACTATGACTTTTGACTTAAAGTAGTGGAATGATTTTTCTGGAACCCTTGAGTTATTGTTTTGATCCTTGTATTACATTCAAGGCAGGAAATATTTTAAAATCCAAATGTTGGGACTCTGCTTGTTGCTTGACTTAACCAGTATCTTAGAGAGTTTGGACCAGACATGACCGGAGCATGCTGGCACTGGGAAAACCAAGAGGTCTGCGTTGTAGTCACATGATACCTTGGATAAAGCATACTTGTATTTCTTCAGAAAAAAAATAGCTGAACATTGGCATTCATCTTTCTCTGTTTCCTGATTGCGGATGTAATACAAACAGTCACATCACAGTTCTACCACAATTTTATTCCTGCCACAATGGACTTAGCCTTTCAAAACTGTAAGCCAAAATAATTCATTATTTCCTTAACTGGGATTTATGAGGAATTTTATCATGACAAGAAAAGTCATGATACAGATAGGCATATCTATTACTTAGTATATGACAACTCTCTGAAACTGCACAAGAAATCAGGAGTCATCGTTATCATGAAGGACACTGTTGTATAAACAGTCAAGGCATGGTAAGCCATTCTTAACAGTAGGATTCACTTTATATCAGGTCAGGGAACTTTATTCATTAAATTCTCTCAAGCCAGCCATACCAAACTTGCAGAAAAGACATTTTAAGGACAAGAGTCTTGTGTCTGCTATGTTAACTGTTGACACAGTAGATTCCCCATCAAACTAAGCCTCATCACAGTTTGAGTTTGATTTGGGTTTAAGGTAGAATCTCTTTGCTATACCTTACATCAGACTCAGCATGACACTATTCATCTATATCAGTCACTAAAAATTGGGATGGTGAACTAGTTTGGAAGATAATGACCCCCACAGCCTTATATGCTTGAATACTTGGTCCTAAATTGGTGGAACTTTTCTGGAAGGATTAGGAGGTACGGCCTTGTTGGAGAAGGGTGGGCTTTGAGGTTTCAGAAGACTTGGACTGTGTGTCTATCTTTGTATCTATCTCTCTTCATTTTCTAATTGCAGATCAAGATAGTGGGTTCTCAACTGTACCTACTTCTATGCCTTTCCTCCATCAATATGGACTCTAACTTTCTGAAACCATGAGTATAATTAAGAGCTCTCTTTTATAAGTTACCTTGGTCATGGTATTTTAGCACAGTAATAGAAAAGAAACTAAGACTTATGGTGAATAAGGAATATTGGATAATATCAAGCCTTTAATAAGTAAATATATCTGATAGATACAAAAATCTGTAGTTTCCTCAATAATGCTTAAAAAAAAATACAACTTCCACACTACATAGTTATTGTACAGGAGATATTTTGACCCTTAAATCTACACTAAATCTTTCTTTTTTCTTATTAAATTGGATCCTTTTGTAAGGCTCAAGCAGCCTTAACCACCTCACCCCCACCTCTGTGGAAACAATGTGTAACACACCACATGTGTTAGGAGCTATGATGACATCTACATAGAGCTAAGTATCTAGAAAGAAAAAAATTGATGATTGTGTATAAAGATTAATTTCAAAATGCTACACAAAGAAAATGAAACCTGTGGGTTCAAATTACTTCTTATAAGGGATATGAGCACTGATTTCTTCAGAGAAAGATTAGTCAATGGTAGCTGTCTGTTGCTGGACAATTAAGCTCCCAGACATGAGATTTCTCTTCAGTGAAATAAGAGAGGTGAAGGATAGGCTCTGCAAAGTCCTCTGTCACTAAAGCTAGATTCTGATTCAATTGCTTTAAGAGTCTTGATACATGGTATTTTGTTGACGCAGTTAAAAAGTTGTAATGCTATGATCCAAGAGTCGCTCATCCCCTTGAAATGCAGACTAGAACGAACAGAGCATAAGGAGCTAGGAGCCAAAAAGGAGTGATGGACAAAGAAAGGGAGAGAGAATATTCAAAGAACCTGCAAGGAAAGGGTCTTCCAAGGGTCTTCCAAGTCCTTATCCTACTCAAGAACTTTTTATTGGATCACACAGAATGAGTTCCTATACTCCAGCGACACTTCCCAATCTTGGTTTTTAATAATAAGAAACTGGCACATTAATTTTTAAAAACAGGAAATGATAGGGCAAAGACTCCATAAACAGCTGAAATGTTAATCACACAAAAGCTCCCAGAGCAATTTCACTCTGGACACCTCATGGTTATGCATTACAATGGAAATATTCATCAGAACATTGACCCTGGGATGGGCTGCTGAGCAAGGGATACCTAAGGCAGTCGGAAACTCTCAGCTGGGTCCTATGGGGCAGAGAATCAGAAGAAAATGTTCAAGGAGATCCATTGCTTATTGGGTGTGTGGGTCTGGGGAAATGGTACTTAATCTATACTGAGTGGCTCTAGAAACTCAGAATGTATCATCACTGTGGACTACAACAGCCCACAAGGAAACCTGCCTGTCATCATCTATTCTTGTCTCACCAGTGAAGACAGTCTGGTTCAGAAAAAGAAGAAAACTCCTCTGAGCTCACATGGTCATACGGTGCATTGCATTGCTAGGGCCATGTTCTTGCTGTATAGCACTTTGAAAGGAGACAGATTTATTATTTCACAGTATCTGTGGGTCAGGAGTCTGGGTATAAGTTCTTTAGACCTTCTGCTCAGGGTCTCACTGGGCTGAGATCCAAGTGTCAGCCAGAGCTATAAATCTTATGAGAAGTTTGATTTGAATCGTACAGGCTCAGGCTCATAGACTGAATTTGCTTGTAGTTACATTACTGATATTTCTCAACAGCTGCCACACTGATACTCTTCTTCACTTGAAGTTACATGTAGTCCTTGTGTTGAGCCATTGGGATTTCTGCTCTCTAATGATTTGATTTGTTTTAAGGTTTCTCAGATTAAACCATGGCCACCCAAAATAATTTAATTTGAAGTCAAAGGCTCAGTACCTAATTCTAATAGTAATATTCAACTGTATCCACTGATTGTATTCATTATCAGTTTGGGAGTATGCAGTGGCAGATAGTGGGGGTCATGTTGGAATTTTAGTTGTGTACTGACCATACACAGCCAGTAAAGTGCACAGCCAAGGCATGACTTCAGGTCTTTTCACCTCTCAATATCCGTGCTCCCTGTACCAGCCTGAGTCAAGACAGGAGCCTACCAACATTTCCAAACATATTAAGTTGTCTAGAGAATTGACAGGTGAGTAAAGTTCCGGCTTGCCTTCAATTACTCAAGGATATATCTATCTATATCTATATCATCTATATCTGTATCTATATGTATATTTATATCTACAGGTGGAGATAGAGATAGAGAGATAGAGATAGTTAGATAGATAGAGATAGATAGATAGATAGATAGATAGATAGATAGATAGATAGATAGATATTCATATTCTATTCACTTTGTTTCATTGGAGTATAATAATTCCTATACAGCAAGCATCCCTAGAGCAAAACCATAGATCACCAGGGAGAATCTAGGGGTTCCAATCTAATGGCATCATTTCCTGAATATAAGACATATTCAGGATTATACTTTATTCTGTTTATTCTTTCTGCTATATTTATAGAGTACTTGCTCTGAGTGTCTCAGAGGACACAAAAACAAGGCCATGATCAAAAGAATTTTAGATCTTAAATTGTGAAATCAAAGTGAAAGACACCAAATGTTCATTCAGGTCTCTCTCTGTAAGTGGCAGAAGCTGTCTATCAACAGTTCAGAAAGGTTATAGACTTCAATCTAATTTTTTAAACATAATAATTTCTTATTTTAAATTTATAATATAATTACATTGTTTACCCCTTCCTTTTCTTCCTCCTAACCCTCTCATATATTGCTTTCCTTGCCCTGTCTTAAATCCATATGACTCTTTTTCATTGTTGTTGTATATATTTTACCTAAGTATATAAATACAACCATGTTACTTGTACATATATGGTTTCAGGACTTGCCTCTTGTATTTATAATCATTTAGTGGTTTCCACCCTGAGGAATACTGTTTCTAAGGAATATGAAAGTGTAGATAAAGTTGTAGAGTAAATTGGTGGTGATGGTATGCCAAGAAGGCTCTATGACCAACAGAAAACATACCCTTCAAAGGTTTTTAGTAATGATTTGTTTCTACAGCCTTCTTCACTACATCATCCTTTTGTCTTAGCTGTCAAGTTCTACAGGTATTTCCTAGGAATCCACTTGCCATGTTCAACTAGGAAGCAGGTTGGAAATATTCACTCTCCTTCAAATCCAAATGAGTTAGTCTCATCCTCAGCTCTCTAGCAGACCACCTTCTGTGGCCTCTCCTTCCTCTCTGCCCCTGTTTTCAGGGGACTAAGCAGATTCTGGTGAAACACCCTGCCATCCTTCCTATTGTCGAATCCCTGAGTCTTCAATGTTTCTAGTATATCTCAAGTCATAAGTGGCAGCTCAAAATACCACTAAATACACTCTATATGGAATCCACATTGGCCACACCTGATAGAATCTCAGAAGCATTTCCAGACAGGAAAGTCACAGCCATCACACACTAAGAATCAGAGACAGCAATAGATATCAAGAAATAGCACACAAAAACAAAAACAGGTCTCAGCAGTCATCCCAAACCCAGATGCCTAGACACCAGTATAAAAACACAATCAATAACAATCAGGACAGTATGTCTCCACTAGAGCCCAACAACCCTACGACAGTGAGTTGAAGAACAAGGAAAGGTCTTCAAAAGAGCCATTATGAATATGTTAAAAATCACTAAAGAGTATATGAATAAATCTATTAGTGAAATCTATGAAAATATAAAGGGTGGAATGTAATGAAGAAAACAGTTCTGGACATACAAGTAGAAATAGTATCAATAAAGAAAACTCAAACTGTGGAAAACCTGGAAATGAAAAGCATAGGCACTTGAATAAAAGCCTCAGAGCCAAGTGTCACCAACAGAATACAAGAATCTCAGGCACTGAAGACAAGATAAAAAATGGATACAGTGGTCAAAGAAAATGTTAAATTAAAAGAAAAAGAACACAGGCACAAAGCTTCAAGCATAAAACATTCAGTGAATCTGGAGCACTACAATAAGACTAAATCTAGGAATAATAGGAATAGAAGAAGGAAAAGAAACTTAGGTAAAAGGCACAGAAAATATTTTCAGCCAAATCAAAGAAGATAATTTCCCTAACCTAAAGAAAAAGACAGTTATTAAGGTACAAGAAGTATACAGAACACCAAATAGACTGAACCAGAAAAGAAATCACCCACATCACATAATAATCAAAACACTAACCATATAGAAGAAAGAATGTTAAAAGCAGAAAGGGACAAAAAGATCAAATAACATATAAAGATAGACTTAATGAAATAACATTTTAGTGGAGACAGTAAAAGCCAAATGGAAATAGACAAATGTTTTTAGACCACAGATGACTGCTTAGACTATTGTCCATAGTAAAACCCTCCAATCATAATAGATGGAGAAAGAAAGAAATTCCATGATAAAACCAAGTTTAAGCAATATCTGTCTACAAACCCAGGCCCTACAGGAGTCACAAGAAAGAAAAATCAAAGTGAAGAGGATATTCAAACTGAAGAAAACACAAGGAGTAACTAATGACAGATGAGCAAATCAAATGAAGTTGATGGAGGAGCCACACAACCACCACCACCGCCACCATCACCACCACCACCACCTCCACTACCATGACAACAGCAGCAGCAGCAACAACAACAACAAAATGACAGAAATCAGCAAACACTGCTCACTGATAACTCTCAGCATCAATGGTTTAGTTCCCCTATGAAAAGGCACAGACTAACAGAATGGATTTAAAAACAGGATCCATCCTTCTTTTCAAGCATAGATATCACTTCAGGGTAAAAGGATGGGAAAAGATATTCCATGTAAATCACCTAAGGAGAAAGCCAGAGTAGGCATTTTAATCTGACAAAATTTAATCTGACAAAATAGACTTCAAACCAAAACTAATCAGAAGAGATAGGTAAGGACAGAAGATACTCATCAAAGGAAACTCTATCAAGAGGATATTACAACTCTTAACATTAACACAAGAGCACCCAAGTCTATAAAAAAAAAATACACTACCACTTAGCTCATATATTGACCCTCATCCAGTGAGAGTAGGTGATTTTAATACCCACTTCTATCAACAATAGACAAATCAATACAGACAAATTAAACTAAGAAATACTAAAGCTAACATCAAAAGCCAAATGGAGATGCTAAATATGTGCAGAACATTTCACACAAACACAAAACAATATATCTTCTTCCTAGCATCTCATGCAACTTTTTTCAGAATTGATCACATACACAGACACAAAGCAGGTCTCAACATAAACAAGAAAATTGAAATAACACCCTGCATCCTATTGACCACAAAAGATTAAAGCTGGATATTAACCATAAAATAAATAACAGAAATCTTACAAATGCATGGAAACTGAATAATAAATGGGTCAATATAGAAACGAATAAAGATGTCTTAGACTTGACTGGAAATCAATACACAACACACTCAAATGTATAGAATACAATGAAGGTAGGTAGACAACACTAAGTGCCAACATTAGAAACGTGGACAAATTTCATACTATCAACTTAACAGCACACCTGGAAGCTCTAGAGCAAAAGGAAAAAATCACACCCAAAAGGGGTAGATAGCAGGAAAAAAAATCAACTAGAGCCAGAAAATAGAGACAACCCCAACAACAACAAAGAATCAAAGAAACAAAGTAGGTTCTTTGAGGAAATCTGTAGGATTGAAAAAAACCTTATCCAAATTAACTAAGAGGCAGAGAGAATATATTAAAATGAACAAAATAAGAAACAACAAGGGAAACATAACAGATGTACAGGAAATTTAGAGAAGTATAAAGAATACTTTCAAAATTTTTATTCCACCAAACTGAAAAATCTAAAATACATAATTATCTCAACACATACCACATACTAAAATTATATCAAGGTCAGATAAGCAATTTCAATGGACCTATAATCCATAGAGAAACAGAAACTGTAATTAAAACTCTACCAATCCAAAAAAAAAAAAAAAGAGGCTCAGGCCAGATAGTTTTATTGTAGAATTCCACTGTGTTTTTAAAGAAAAGTTAAAATACTTGTAAACCAAATCTAAGAACATATTAAAAAGAGCATCCACCATGATCAAGTAAGCTCCATCCTAGAAATACAGGGATGATTTAACATACAAAATTAACATACAAACATTTTAGTCACCTTACAAATAGACTGAAAGATAAAACCACATAATAATTTTATTAGCTGCAGAAAATGCTTTTGACACAATTCAATACCCTTTCATGTTAAAAGTTCTGAGAAGCTAGAGATATAAGGGACATGCCTCAACATAATAAAGACAATTTACAGCAAGTACATACCCAATACCAACCTGAATGGACTGTGGACTCAAAAAATAAATTGTGCAGTGCTGCTTCTGATTTTATTTTGCAACATATTTTAACTTTTCTTTAAAAATACAATATAATTCTGCATTAAAACTAACTGGCCTGAGCTTTTTCTTTCTATACTCTACCAAAGGAGAAAGTAAACACCAACCTCATTACAAACTCTTTAGTTTACAATGGTGATTTGTCTACAAGATATGCTGGTGCAATGGCTGCAAAAAGCTTGTAGGAGCAATCAAACAAGATCTGAATTTATTTAAGAACCACCCCATGAGATGAAACACACACCCAACATGGCTTGGGTGGCCAAGAATCTGAGACAAGATAGGTCAGAAAGGGACCTATATCACACAAAATACTACTGTTCTGTTAAACAGAAGTAGCAGTAAAATGACACCTAATGCTATTCTGTTGTACTCATAGATCAGTGCCTTGTTCATCCATCATTAGAGAAGCTTCCTCCTGCTGAAGATGGGAACAAATACAGAGACCCACAGGCAGATGAAGTGTAGAAAGTGAGAGACCTTGGCATGCTCTGCCCAAAAATAAGGTGTCTCTATCAAATTTCCCCACTCCAGGGTCCAGGGAATTCTGTAGATGATGAGGCAGAAAAAATGTAAGAGCCAAGGGACAAAAGATTCCAAGGAAGGAAGTCCTTCTAAAAACAGCATAACAGGTACACATATGCACTCACAAAGAACTCGTGGTTCAGGCTGTGTAGCAGTGTACACAGGGTTTGCAAATGTCTGCCCTAGATGGAGTGCTGGAGATGAAGATAGAAGTGAACACATGTCCTATCTCTATTCCAGAAGTTAGTTTCAATTGATAACCACTTGTAAATGAAAATTTTGTTTTATTCAAGAGAGTCTTACTCTTAAGGGTAGGCTAAATACCCAGAAGATGATACTCAACAGAAAACGAACCCAATGACATCTTTGAAGGTTCTTTGACTCATAATGATGATGAGTCAGGGCACTATAAAAAAAATCTTTTGTGTATATTTTATGGCTTCTAGTTTTGGATTTTTATGGGATTTCTGTATGTGCAAATGTGTCTCTGTGTCTATATATGTTTCTTGTGCTTTCTCTTTGGCTCCTTTTCTTGTTTGTTTTGTCCTAGTCCAGCTTGTTTGGTTTTGTTTTATCTTTTTTATTTTATGTTATATTAATATTGTTTTATAGATACCTGTTTGTTTTCTTAGGAGAACAGGCAGGATGTTGATATGAATTGGAGAAGAGAGGTGGACCTGGGAGGAATTGAAGGAGAGGACTATAAACAGAATATATTATATTTAAAAATCTATTTTCAATAAAAGAAAAAAGTAATTGCCCACCAGACATGCCCACAAGCTAATTTGATAATGGTAACTCTTCATTTGAAGTTCTTACTTATTCCTAGTGTCTTAGATTAAATGCTTCCTGTAGAAAACCTCCATTAGTTCACTTCTATGCACTCTCTAGCACAGCAGCCATAGAGCTGCCCTCCAGCTGGTTTTCTGACACTGCTGGAAGAAGGTACAGTAGAATGAGTTCAGGGACCAGGATTGCTGTGACCTGAAGTTATTTAGTTGTAAAGGCATGATAGTGCTCTAGTGAAGGTTACTGAATGAGGAATATATTTTTTAATTCTAATCTTCTGCTAAAATCACTGCCATAACATGAAAACTTCTTTCTATAATTTGGTCATGTACTTGGCCATTTTATTTTTTCAATATAGGTTAGTTTTTGCTGTGGCCACAAATTTACACTGACTCAAAACAGATTTAATTCTTGCCATGCTATATGTGACCATTAACAACTTTAGCATTTTGTTACAGCCAGGACAAAAGCTGATGGTATATCATATCTGTGGTTAACATAACAGAGAGGAGACATGACAAATCTAAAAATGTTCATTTTAAAAGGTACATGTATTCATTTTATCCACATTACCTCTTAAAAATTGAGACCACATAGCCATTTTTAGATTCAACAGGACAGAGAAACACAATCTCCATGCAGGACATGAGTCTTTGACAAAAGAAAGTGAACTTGTGATAAACAATAACATAACCTGTTATGACTGAGATCAACAGGCTACAAGACTGTGTTCTGCCCACTTGAACTTGGCTTTACTCTGTGTCAAAAGCCAGACTTTTGCAATACTGCTCTGTAGTCACTGAAGACAAGACTAGTTAGAATTCTAGAGCAAAGAGGAATCAGAAATCTTTCATTAGAAGCCACTCACAGTTCATCAGGTCACTATACTGTGTTTTGTGAATAGGGAAACCAACTCAGAAAATCGAACTGAAGTCCTCCCAAACAAATCTAGCATGACATATGAGAGCTAAGGTCAGTCTCTGAAATCACTGGCCTAAGAACTCAAAATATTGTCTTACTGCCTACTTCAAGCAAATGTCACTTAATTCTTATTTTAGATGCAAAGTTTCTCACAGAATGAATGTGGTTCAGTGCCTGAACCCGATTTGCCATCATACTAACAGAATCCCTGCCTTTGAGATACAATGGGACTTTCTAAAACAATTCTCCACGTTTTGTTGAGAGAGGCTGTAATGACCCTCAGTTTTTCGCTTGTTTTGAAACTGTGCATGGACATAGCACAAACATCTATAACAAAAAATACCTATGGGGCTTTGCTTCTTTCTGTGTATACGTTAGCAGTGGTTTGTCCTGGAGCTTTGTCAAATCTACTCCATTTAGTACTCTACTGAAATCTATTCTATTAGTTTTACCCAAACACAAATATTGTTATGAAGCTTGAACTAAACTCTCATATTCTTTTCTAAGGCAAAACAGCAAAGTTCTCTAATAAACAGCGAACTCTGATCTCGCAGCCCTTCTGTGCTAATTTGTTTCATGTCCTCTGATGCTGCTATGAATCTTCATTCCCAGTTTCTTTCCTACTTTCAAACATACCATCAAATTTGACTACATCATCTAATGACTGTTTTTATTTATTAATGGGGTAAATATCAAGGGTGGCAGAAAATTCAGTAGAAGAGAGAGTGATCTCAAGGACTACAATGTAATTCACTTAGAATTTTGCACTCAGTATTAAATATAAGCCTCTGAAAATATCATGCACTTTGAATCATTCAAAATTATATCACATGTACATACCTCAACATTCTTGAATCATGTAGCTTGAATTCTGCCCTCTTTTCATTTGCTGACTCTAGCAATGGTTACAAGCAGCGCTTTGTGTAGCATACTTCTGGACCGATCCAAGACTTGGAGTCTGATAAATGAATTCAGTTTCTAATGATTTGTTATTCTCTCTTCTATACCCACACCCCCACAAATATGCATATAATACAGGTAAGTATTTCCTTGAGGGTTCTCTAACATAAATAAACTAAGTGATGTCAAGTCAGACAGGGAAATTCTTCAAAGCAAGCCAACTTGGCATTCAGAATACAGGTATGAGGGAGATTATTTAAACAAATAAACAGACTGTGTGTCTGAAAAGTTGTTGCCCTACAAAGCCAGAATTTGGAATAGCTTGGAAATTTAACTATTTGAAATGTAATATTCCTGAAGAACATTACTGATTACTGTGACCAGGAATCCATAATTATGTCTATAGACTTTGGAAAATTAACACATTCCAGATATTTGACCAATAGAGCTTGGTATGATTTCAGACTCACTATGTTTTTACTATGGCCCATACTCTCTTCATTTTTGTGCATATGTACGTTGTTGTGCATGTGTGGACACGTGTATGTGGATGCATGTGCATATGTAATTTCAGGAATCATTCTTGGTCTCTCTTCCATCTCATCCAATGACACGGGGTCTCCCACTTTAAAGACAGAACTTGTTGATGTGCCCACTCTTACTCTTTAGCTTATTATGAGGATTCTTTAACTCTGCCTTCTGAGATTGCCATTACAAATTGGATAACCCACTTACTAGGCATATATGGATTCTGAGGATCTAAACTCTTCTGCTCACTCTTGAATTGCAAAGCCTAACCCCTGAACTATCTCCCTAGCACTGTGTTCTTTTTTTGTCTACAGAAGGATTAGATGTTCCCAAGTCTCCTACTGAGCACCATGGTGCCACCTACAACATTGTCACTTTTAAACAGTTTCTCTACTTATCAAATAACCCATGTTTACCAGCCTTCTATAACTTTGCATCACAGTACAACACATACTTGGGTAGTGTGGCAAGTGCTGAGAAACTGGCTATTCAGAAGCATTCGTTGTTTTCTGCATTGGTTACACAGCTTTTCAGAATCAATATACTTTGTACAATAATACCATGTAAACAGACATTGCTTTTGGAGGAAACACATTATAAAAAGCAAGCAAAAGCAATGATAATTTTAGCTTGCTGCTTTTCTTCCCAGTAACACTACTGCCTAGAAATACAAGAAAGGGTTAAGATATAAGAACAGAAAACACTCAAGTTTCATTCCAGAGATTTAGACATACCTTTGATATCTGCCAGATGGGTCTTTGAAGTGCAAAACAGGAAGATCCCTGAGGAAAGGCTGACACAGAAGTCCTGACCTGTGAATTAATCAGAGAAACCACTGGGTAAGAATAGACAGTGCTTTGTAGGTGTGGTTGATGTGGGCTGCTTAGTGAAGGTGGTCTCCATGGCAAGAGAAAGCAATAATTTACTTAGGACCCAAGCAGAAAAGTGTTGGGTTCATCACTCCAGATAGTGACTAAGAGGAGATAAGAAGCAAGTTACAAATCACTCATTATGGAAATGTACAGAGAATGAACTTTTATGCTTTGAAAGAACTTCCACATTATTCCCTGGAATCTTCCAACTGACCATGTCTTTTGTAGACAGTTGCATAGACATGTGCAGGAGCAGATTAAGACTATATAGAATCGGAACCTATATATTAACATTACCTGTATGTGATTCTTATAAACCCTCAACATTGAAAACGTAAACCTTAGACTTTAAGCTACCAAAAAGCAGAATTTGTTGATTATGTTCAATATTTTGTGGCCAGTGCCTCAAAAAGTATCTGGTATTGCTTGTAGATGTTCAATAAATAGCTTATAAAACATGAATCTACTAAGGTTGACATAATCAAGATAGATTTGAAAATTTGAGGATTATTTATATATTTATATATAAATAATATTTATATATTTATATATAAATAATATTTATATATTTATATATAAATAATATTTATATATTTATATATAATTAAATTTTATATATATAATATTAAATATATATATATATTTAAATATATATAAACATATTTATATATATTCTCTGTATTTCACAAAATATAGCATATGGACTCAGGCACACACATTAGAATCAAAGCCCCCTGTGTTTTCATGGTTCTTGATGCTTTATCATAATCTGAACTACTATGAGGTGAATTTCTAATGTGCTCATTGTGAAAACATCAGCGGTTTGAAAGACAGAAGATCTGGATTCAGGCTAGATTATTCACAGGACTCAGAAGATAAAAACAAGGAGAGAGGTCTATCTATAGTTCCCATTAGTGTCAGGTAATCATGCCCCTCCCTGGATAGAAAATGAATCAAAACTCAGAAAGGAACACCTTCTCAGGAACCTGAGCCTTGAGGAGACATAGAGATGGTGCCTCAAAGCACAAGAAACACAGACTTCCAAAAAAAAATTCCTTGGCATAAGCCTTGGCATAAGCAACATCAACAACTTTTTTTGTAGGGTTCATTCATTTAGGATAATGATCAAGTGATGTAGCTGTCCAATATTGTTGGATGAGTCTTGGTAGAAGTTGGTTACAGTGACTAAGACTAAAGTTTCCTCTAGCCTCATAACATAAACCTATGTGTTCACTTTGGTTCCTTTAAAGAAAGAGTGATATTATAGTTTTCAAAATTGTTTTAAAGTTCAATGTAGAATTTCAAATATGTAGAAAGGTGAAGAGAGTATATCAGACACTCAGTATTCTTCATCGTCCTTATTGATCATCAATATATCTGTTCCATCTCTATTTTTCTAATCTCTTGAATATGCTGATCATTTCTTATCAGTTTGTTAAGACATAAAATTTAAGTTCTCTCATTATAAGAATGTGTCAATGGTTTCTAGAAAATGTGTAAGTTGTATAAAAATCACAAAAACCTTAAGACATTTTCATCATGCCAATTTATTCTTTGTCCATTTGTTGTCAGTCTCTATACCCTCTCCAAACCCAAGGAATCACAAATTTGCCTTGTCTGTCTTCAGATGTGCCGCTCCTGAATACATCATGTGGAGAACTTAATAATGTTCAATCACTTATTTCTGGATTTCTTCACCTACCAATGTTCTTTCTTTTGTTAAGCATGTTGAGTCCTATGACAATTTGGCATTTTGCATATGCAGTCACTATATGTTGGATATTAGATTACTTTGGGAATTTACATTACAATAATGCTACAGGCATCTATTTGATGAGCATTTTCTTTTTTCTTGAGTAAGCAGTTACATATGGAATTGTTGTGTGCTATACTATGAAAGGGTCCCACAACATTCATGCACCTGAAACTTAATCTAAATGCAACAATATTGAGAATGAGAATATTAAAGACACAGATTTGACGGTGGCAGCTTCATTAATGGCATGAGGTTGGGAACAAAAGAAGGCTAGTTTATGAAAGAGCAGTTTATCTCATGCTTCCTCTTCCATGCTCTCTTGCCATGTGGGCCTCCATTTTCTCACCAGACTGAGGAACTTTCTAGCCCCCAGGATATGTCAAGTACATTTTTGGTATAGATAACTTACTCAGTTTGTGGAATTCTTTTACAATAACAGGTTAGAATACAGAGTCACATAGGAATCTATTAGGAAAGTGGAAATTTATTTTCTAAAAAGAGTTATACCATTTTGCATCTGTAATGTGCAAGAATTTTAGTTTTTCTACATCCTCCTAACCCTCAGTTTTGTTTTGTTTTATAGACATTCTGGTGCATATAAAGAGATGGTTTTAATTTGCATATTCATAATAAACAATGGCATTGAGCATCTGTTCTGCAGTTTTGGTTGACTTCTCTGGTGAGAATATTCAAGCACCGCCCCCCTCAGCCCTACTGACTTGTTGGCCTCCTTACAATTGAAATATCAGTGTTCTTTATGTATTTTAGGCCTGAGTTCTTAATGAAATACAAACTTTGTAACTGTTTTCTAAAGACAGTCCCTTCATTTTCTCAATGCTGTCTTGTGAGCCCCGTCTGAGCTCATATATTGACAATATCTACTTGCTTGAAACTAGTCAGTGGACCAGTTTTAAGTTCATTTGGCTATGAGAAATGACTGGGAATCAATTTTAACTTTTTCCAAAGACCTGACTTGCATCTGAAGCAAAAACCTGGCCTGGCTTCTTGATGATGTTGTGGCTTGCTAGAGGGAAAACAGGACTTTTCACAAGCTCACAGGGATGTGGGTCCTGAAAACCTGCTGTGATTCCAATAGAAGTTTACTGGGATCTGTATATCTATTTTGGAAAATTCAGCATCTCCCAATTCATGAACATAAAATTTCTCTCTACTTTTTTAGATGTCCTTTCAACCCTGTCTCCTTAGTTTTGTAGTTTACAGCATTACAAGTCTTGCATTTCTTTTATTAAATTTATCCTTAAATATTATATTATTTGCAGCAGTATTCTGAATGAAATTGTTTCCTAAATTTCATTTCCAGACTGTTTATTGCTAGTATATAAGATTACAATTGATTTTAGTGTATTGATCTTATACCCCGTGACCTAACAAACTCATTCATTATTTCCAACTGACTTTCTTCCCTTAGGATTTTCTGCATAGAGGTGTGAGATTTCTTGCACATGTGTGCTTGTAGATTAAGACTTAGAGCATCCTAATTTTGAACTAACTTAATAAGAATATACTCATGTCATTCCTATAACAGAATACAAATGTCTAATAGGAGAATCTTCTGAGCCAATTTGGAAATATCACCTGGATGAAGGAGCAGGATTTGACTCACTCACCTAGACAACCAGAAGCCAAGTTCACAGGAACATTTGAGACCTTCCTAAGCATGGAAGTCTGAAACAACAACAACCAAACAAAAACAACAACAAAGCCCACATATGCATCTCCTCGCTCCTGTGGTTTACACAGTCTGAAGCCAAAGCCTCACAGAAGCGATGGGCCACATAAGGTCCCCAAATGCATCTGGAAGCTAACAGACAGTGTCAATACTCAGTTGGTACATGCAGCGGCTTCAAGAGAATGGAAAGCATTGAAGTCTTGTGAAGATAACAAGTCAAGCAATCTACATTTCTCTGCTTAAAATCAGACTTCTTTTCTTTATTTATTTTATTGTCTCTCACACTTACTGTCTCTTTTATAACATGTTTGCACTATATAACCCAAGTTAGTTTCAAACTAGGATCCTGCTTCTGTCTCCAAAATGCTGAGATTATAAGCATGGGCTACCATACCCATCTCATTTTACAGCCAACACAGGCATCCTGTTGATGCCAGAACCAAGTACTAATCTCTGATGTGGTTCTCTAGTAGTGTCTACAGACTTTGCTTACTGCCACCAGGAACACTGAACTGATTGAATTCTAGACTCCTTACCACTCTGAAACTAGAGTCATCTCATATCTATGAATCTCTGCATTTCTTCAATACATCAGGAATATAATAACCTCCACCCCTCACATATACATAGTGTTTTCATCAAGAAATGAAGAAACATGTAAAATGTCCCCTACCATGCCAAAATGCTAAACAAGTAGACACTAAATACATTGACCCACCACCTCCATGCTATTGATGTCTGAAACATTGCCTGGCTAGTCATATTTAGAGGCTAAATTTAGGGTCAGTTTTTTCACTGATATTGTACTTACAAAAGGTATTTTAAATTGGAAGAATATAGGTTATGTTTTTGATATAATTCTGTAATATCATTTTGCTTATATTAAAATAGCTTGGTTTATTAGGTTTCTTCCTTCCGATCTCCCTACTTCCCTCCCTTCCTCCTTTCTTCCTTTCTCTTTCCCTCTTTTTCTCTTTCTTTCTTCCTTTCTTTCTTTCTTTCTTCCTTTCTTTCCTCCTTCCTTCCTTCCTTCCTTCCCTTCCTTCCTTCCTTCCTTTCTTTCTTTCTTTCTTTCTTTCTTTCTTTCTTTCTTTCTTTCCTTTTTCCTATGTTCCTGTACAAAAATAAAGGTGTTGTTTATCATGGCTCTAATTTGTTTCTTTCCTTCCATCTGACATTCTGTAATCCTGTTTCACATATTACCAACTTGCTGTGGTCATAGATAAATCTGAGTTTGACTCCTTTGTCCCTAATACCTAATCCAATCAGTCAAGTCTTCTGTGCCCTCCTCGGAACACCCTTTACAGGATTCATAATTCTGGTATGATGCTCACAGCACATCATGTTCTCTCCCTTATTTATTTATGCTTCCCTTTGTTAATGTAGCTCCATAACTAGACCACCATCTCTCTAAGGGTATGAGTGCATCCTTATTCCTGTTATATTCCAACAGCAAACGTTGCATTGTTACCTTGATTCTTCCAACATCCACTGGTTTCTAATGACTCAAAGTCAGAATGGCACTAGGTAGCCATAAAAGAGAGCTACTTCAAGGGGTGAGGGATAAGCCACCAATTACTAGATGACACAGGCATACAAAGGTGTGAACAATTAAGCTTCTGTTCCTGTGATAAAACATCATGATCAAAAGCAGCTTGGGAAAGAAAGGATTTAGTTCATCTTATAGCTTGTAGTCCATCATCCTGGCAATCAGGAAAGAATTCAAGGCAGGAAACTGGAGGTAGGAACTGATGCAGAGGCTATGGAGGAGGAGTGTTACTTACTGGCTTATTCCTCAGGGCTTTTTTAACCTAATCTTTCATAGCTCCAAGCTCCACTAGCTTAGAAATGGTACCACACACAATGAGTTGGGCCTTCTGACATCAATCATCAGTCAAGAAAATGCAGGCTTGTCAGCTTGGTAGAAGCATCTTCTCAATGCTTTGGAAGAGGTTCTCTGTTCTAAAATGACTCAAGTTTGTATCAAGTAGACATGAAAATAGCCAGCATGGTGTCCTTGGACTTTTAGGACAATAATCAGCTGCAAAGTTTCAGGCAGGATTGGACTAGGCCTCAGCTTGTGTTATACATCACTCTTCTCCCTGCATCAACTCTCAAGAGTATTGCTCTATGATACCTTCTCTACCTAACTCATAGTTTCCTATCTCAGAGCTTATTTCCCGGGAATCCAGTCTAAGACATTCTCAAAACATAGTCTGTGGCATGTAGTAGATAGTCAGTAAATATTGATTTGTAAATACCTCATCAGATGAATTACCCTCTCAGGCTAATTTTAAGCAAGACAAACTTTTAAGACTTGACTGCCATAATTCTTAAGAAGTCCCTCAGATGTCTTGTTTGCAGGATAAAGGAAACCATCTTTAGCAGAAGCAAGGCTCCTTTCTTTGTCATCTGGCTAAAAGTGATACAAACTAAGAACACTTAATAGGTGTAATTTTACTCTGAATATTAGTGAAATATAAATTTTCATCTTACAAATTATTAACAGGTTAGAAAATACTTTGGTTTTTTTTAACATGGTTTTCTTTCTGAGCATTAAAATAATGTTGAACAAGCTATAACTTGTTCAAAAGTATTTTAAGATATGCTTTTATGGTAACCTTCAAATAAACAAAAGACAGAGTTAGTTACCTAAAGATGCTGCACAGACAGAAACACATCAACCCTCTCATGTGACAGCATTCATTTACTAAAATCTAAAAAGAGTTCACTGGTTGTTCAAATATAAGACATTGCTATGGACTTAATGACTTGAACTTGGGCAGAGTGTCCTAATAAGGGAAATTAGGGTGGACCATGTAACTTCACTGGGGGAAGGCTGGGAGATTAAACTGTCCAATAGATGCATAAACAATAGAGATGTCAGGAAAGTGTGCTCAAAGTAGAGCATATAACCAAGGATTGACTTCTTTGTACACACACACACACACTTTTGGACCCTGAAAAATGTTTGTTAGATTGTCATGAAATTTTATATCCTATGTGGTAATATCCATGTAGAACCCCATAGTACTTCAGTGGGTTGTTGGGTTTTATTTATTTTGTTTTGTACTACACTCTATACACATAAACTAACGAATTTTGCCTTTCTGAAGCAGTGGTTATTGGGAAGCGAGGGTTGAACTAAAAGGAGATAGAAACACCCTAGTAAGGAATTGTTCTCTGGATTTGGTGTATTAAGGTAATTTGTACTGAGTAGAGGGCACATGACCAAGTAAAAAGAATCAGGCGAGAGGTATAGAGAAAAGAAGTTATTCAGTGTATATAGCCTAAGAGAATTTTATGACCCAAGTCTTGTGCTTGCTCTTGTAAAATCCAAGAGGAGATTTGGGTTACATTTTTTTTCTACCTTGGGATGAATCACATTACACATATTAGCTTACCCAAGTGGTCAGCAAATTTTAAATGCAACAAAACAAACAAAACAAAACCAAAAAAACCCCCTACCAAAACAACTTTTAGATTGTTGTCTGCAAAAAACAAAAACAAACAACAATAACAAAACCCCTACTGATATGTACTAATCCTCCTTGGATCCTTTACTGGAAAATGACAGAGTGAATGGAAGGACGTATAGAAACAATAAAGGAGTATTGCTCCTGTAGACAGTCTTAGAGATTTATGTAGCCATTGGATACAAGATGATTTAGAGGAGAGTGGCTGGAGATGTGTTAAGACACGGCTACTATTTTTCAATTTCAGTCCTTATCAAGTGCAGAATGAGGAGAGCAGTTGAAAGATGAGGAAAGGAATGTCAAGAGAGCAATTGATGAGGATGCCATGGATGAATGTGGTCACTAACTCTCGATAACTTTTGGAATGATGGGAAGGCATGAGAATGGGGATGCATGTAATCAGGATTTCAGAGCAGAGATGACATCTGCGAGCATCTATATGATGGTTTTCAAGCACTTCTGGGCTGCACAATCTTCAATCATAAAAATTTCAAGGACACATATGAAGTAGGAAAAAAAAAAAGCACAGCTGGGTGGTCAACCAACAGTGAATATAAGAATATAGAAAGAGTTTGTGTCTTTCACAGTAACTATTTTTTGGAAGTTTTTTTGTTTTTTTTGAATATTCTAGTTCTGAAAGAAGGGCTTGGAAGTATAGACTTCATGACAGAGGTGGTATTTAAATACACTTCAAATATAGTCCCAAGCAAATAAGTTCAGGAAGAAAAATATCTCACAGAAATAACTTGTTGCAGGGTGGTGGTGGCCATGCCTTTAATCACAGCACTTGGGAGGCAGAGGCAGGCGGATTTCTGAGTTCGAGGACAGCCTGGTCTACAGAGTGAGTTCCAGGACAGCCAGGGCTATACAGAGAAACCCTGTCTCGAAAAACCAAAAAAAAAAAGAAAGAAAGAATTTGTGAGGCTTGGTGGGTGGAAAGACCTATATGATTAGAACGTTAAAAGCTGGATACTAGAATGGATTAGTTGATATCATCAATTCTTGGTTGTATCAAACTCTCCATAGGCTCTCTGTACAATTTATTATATCTAAAAGTAAATCATAAGACTGATACCCATTGATAACTCATTGTGAAGACTAATGGATATCTCATATAACATGCTTAGCCCAATATAAACACAGAGTAAGCCACAGTTACTGCATTGAAGAACCAGCTGCAAACTGAATTACTGTGTTGTTACTGAGGTAGTGGTCTAGAATGAGATACATAATAATTGATGCAGTGTACTAAACTCTTAATTTCTACTGTAAGAATTGCAACCATGTTACCTCTTCTGTAAGTATAAAGCATGTCCATTCTTTTTTTTTTTCCATTATTTTTTATTCACATTACATCCCAATCACAAACCCATCCTTCTTCTCCTCCTAGTTCCACCCTTACAAATCCCTTTCCCAGTACTCCCTTCCTTTCTTCTTAGAGAAGGGAAATCTCCCCCATTCAGATACCACCCCACCCTGGGACATCTAAATCCCAGGAGGACTTAGCACCTCCTTTCCCACTGAGGTCCAACCAGGTAGTCCAGGTAAGGGAAGGGTACCCAAAAGCAGGCAACAGAATCACTGACAGCCCCCAGACCAACTGTTAGGGGACTCACAAGCTGCATACTTGCTACAAATGTATGTGGAGGGGCATTGGTCCAGCCCCTGTGCGCTGCTCTTTGGTTGGCGGCTCAGTCTCTGTGAGACCTCCATGGTCCCAGTTTAGTTGCCTCTGTAGGTCTTCTTGTGGTGTCCTTGATTGCTCCAACTCACTCACTTCTATCCCCCACTCTTCTACAAGACTCCTTGGAGCTCTGCCTGATGTTTGGCTATGGGTCTCTGCGTTTGTTTTCGTCTGTTTCTGGATGAAGCCTCTCAGGAGACAGTTGTGCTAGGTTCCCATCTGCAAGCATGGCAGAGTATCATTAACAGCGACAGGGTGTGGCAGTAGAGTTCAGTTAACTGCTTTAGCTCCTGGAGGGTCATGCTCTAGCTGCACCCACCCAAGACCTCGAGAATGAAAGACACACACACCAGTTAATTTTGATATGCCCCGGCTAACACAAAGGTTGAGCACTTCTATCCCTTCTGGTATTCCAGAGTTAACATCCTTTAAAACTTATATTTCATCTTTGCTACCCCAGAACCAATCTGTGAAGTGGTCATTAGGCTACTTCATTTACCAATTGGAGCCAACTGGAGGCAGAGTCTCTCAGTGTCTTACCTGCAGACACTCCTGTAAGCAGTTTTGGGAACCAAAATTAACATTACAACACAATCAGCATTAGGCCAAACCCATTTTAATAGGGGTTGGCTCTCTCCCATGGGATGGGTCTCAAGTTGGAGCAGTCTTGGTTGGCCGTTGCTCAGTCTCTGTTCCATTCTTATTCCTGTATATCTTGTAGGCAGGACAAATTTTGGGGTGACGTTTTTGTGGTTGCCTTGATGTCTCCCTCCTTTCACTGAAAGTCCTGCTTGGCTACAGGAGGTGGCCAATTCGCTTCTGTATCTCCTTCTGGTAGGAATCCCAGCAAAGCCCTTAGTCATCAAGGAAATGAAAATAAAAACAATTTTGAAATTCTTTCTTACATCTATCAGAAAGGCTGAGATAAAAAAAAAAAAAAAACCTCAAGTAACAGCTCATGCTGGCAAGGATGTGAAGCCAGGGGAACAATCTTCCATTGCTTGTAGGAGTGTAAATTTGTACAACTACTTTAAAAAACAATTTGGTGGGTTTTTTTTTTTTTTTTTTTTTTTTTTTTTTTTTTTTTTTTTTTTTTTTTACAAAATTGGGAATATATCTACCTCAAGACACAACTTTATCCTTCCTGGCCTTATAACCAAAAGACACCTGCCAAAAGACATTATACCATAGGGACACTTGCTCAAATATGTTGATAGCAGCTTTATTCATAATAACCAGAAATTAGAATCAACCTAGATGTTTCTCAACTGAAGAATGGATAAAGAAAATGTAGTATATCTACACAATGGAATTGTGTATACTATTCAGCTATTAAAAACAAAGACATCATGAATTTTGCAGGCAAATGGGTGGAACTTGAGAATACCATCCTGAATGAGGTAACACAGACAAAGAAAGACACGTATGGTATGTACTCACGTATAATTGGACATTAGCCATAAAGTGCAGGGTAACCATGCTACAATCCACAGACCCAAAGAAACTGGGAAATAAAGAGAGTCCAAGGGAGGATGTGTGAAAAATCACTGAAAAAGGAGAAGCAAAACAGTCATCAGAGATGAATGGAGAGAGGGAACTGGGTGGGAGATGGGGTGGGGAGGGGTATGTGAATGGCAATCAGGTATAGGAGAGGGACAGAAGAGGGCTGCTGGTGAGAATAGAAAATGGTGGCGTGTATCTCTGGGAATAACTGGAAACCTGGCATAGGGAAGTCTACAGAGAGTCTATGGGGATGACCCTAGCATGTCCATTATTACGCCCTTTAACCATGGTCCATTCCTTGTCACTTGGGATTGGACTGAACTACTACATTGTCTTAAGCAGGTAGGATTTGCAGCTTGTTCTTCAATCTCTCCAACCATTCTTTAAAAGAAGACGGCCATCATTTTGTGTGGTCACCTCAGAAATCCCACAAATGGGTTCATGTGCAAGGTTTTGAGGCTTCTTGCCAACAGCCAGCACTGACTTCAAAGTAAGAGGGGAGCTAACCTGGAGTAGATCCTCCAGTCCAAGTCAAGCCCTCAGATGAGTACAGTTCCAACACATATACTAATTACAACTTAAGAAAATACCCAATTCCAGAATCACATGGTTGATTTATTCTCAGATTGTTTGTTTGTGTGTGTGTGCACATGTGTGTGTGTGTGCACGTGTGTGTGTGTGTGGTGTGTGTATTACTCCTCCAGGTGGGCATGCATAATGTTCAAAGGCAATATCAAGTGTATTACAGAATTGCTTCTCCATCTAATTTTTTGAGACAGGTTTTCTCACTTATTCTGGAGATGGCCAGGTTTGCTAGACTGGCTAGCCACTGAGTCTCCAAAATATGTCTATCCTTACCCTTCCTGTACTGTCATGCATGGCTTTTATTGTGTGTTAGAAATCCAAACTCTAAAACTCACTATTTCATAACAAGCAATTTACCCACTGAGACATCTTCCTAGCCTCTATCTCTGTCTCCTCGAGTAACAGAAATTGTGAGGTGATAAATATTCTCCAGTTGAAGTTCTTATATTTTAGTATAGTTGGCTATATACACAGATAGTGTTTGTCTAAAAACACCCTATAAAAATGGACAATTGTTCACAATGCATGTGAGAAAGTCATAGCCAGAGGTGTTAATTATTTTATATTTTTCCAGCTAGTCCATACTACATAAGCATGGATTTTTTTTTAAGAACAAATATATATTTCAAGGTCCAGAGTATGTCTACTTTTTCACTGTGTCCTTAAAAGGAGTATGTGGTAGAGGAGATAAGGTAGTTCCGGGAAGGAGCCAGGGCCTTGGGCAGTATTTGTGATAGTGTATACTGTTTTCTTTCTTCCAGAAATGAGCCTAGAGAGTTGGAAAATCCCTTAGAGTAGCTGTATGTGCATGCCAGGTGACTTTAGTAAACATGCCCCTGCTTCATCTAAGGCACCTAATGAATATTATTTCATTAACATTAAAAGCTGTATGGTAATAATTCTCAAAAGCACATAACATTTGGATATCCAGCCTACTTTTCAAATGATGCAGTTTTACTATTATGTAGCATAGGCTACAAAAAGAATATGAGAGCTAATACCCACTGTGGCAACTACTGCTTGCCTGGTCTTGACAGGCACACCTTGGGTGAGCTGTGGGCTCTCTTTCCCAGCTATGGTCTAAATCATAACCTATGTCTCATTTTTCTTTTCCCTCTTTGCATTTGTGAACATTAAGATAGAGCCCTAGATCAAACCTTCAGATTTATAAAGACAGGAATCAGTCATCTACATTCCAGCAGTCTTTTTGCCTACCTGTGACTGATTGAATTCTCCCAGAATTTTACTTTCTGACCACTGCTGAACAGATTTTTCTCACACTGAATGACAAAAGCCCAACTATTTTCCTTCATTTTTCAACATCATAGCAACACATGCATGCACACACCTCACAGAGAGGGGCCAGGGAGAGGGGGAAGAGAGAGAGACACACAGTGATAGAGAGACAGAGAGAGACAGAGAGACAGAAAGATAGAGACAGAGAGACAGAGGAAAGTCTCCTGAGGTTTTATTTGCATTAATTACCCAATCTTCATGAATACAGCACAGGGATAAATATCATTAGGCATATACTTGTGTGCTCCATGAGCTGACTTTAGTCTGTCGCTTTTCAAAACTGCATATAGAGATCCAAATTATATGAAAACTTAGAAAAATAGTATAGTGTAGTGGCTCAGGTTGGCCTCAAATTCACAGCTCTCCTCTTCAACCTCCCATGAGCTAAGGTCATAGATGTTTACTACCATACTGGCAAAATATTGTTGAGCCTTTCTCTGAAGTCTCTTCTCTGTGTACTCTAGCATGATAGGAAGTTAGTCTTTAAGAATGTAAATATAATATACTACAACCCCATATTTTATTAATAAGTTAAAATTTTCAAGGGAAAATTTGTTCATTTCTGATTTTCATTGTACATTTTTAATCTGGGGAAATCTAACCACACACATCCCTTCTTCTTCAGTTGATACAAATTAACTAGTAACTATCTTTCTGTTTCCTGCCTGAAACTCTGTATTCAACTGGAGTACTCTTTTTTCCACCTCTAAGCTCTGCCAAGAGTTATTCTTTTATAGAATTTGTTGAAGAAGGAACTATGGAGTCAGCCATTGGTTTTGGTTATAATCATTTCCACAAATGTTCTAAGCATTGTGTAAAGTAATTTACCTAAATTTTCTCATGGATTTTTACCTAGTATAGCTTATTCCAGAGTCAAAGGTCAGACTTGATTGTTCTCCCATTTTTCTCACATTCACAGAAAATGAAAATTCACTAGTGATGCCTTTAGGGTACAAGAAAAACACTGCTTACTCCACTATATTACTAGCACCTGCCCCCTTATGAGTAATTTAATTTATTTCCATTATATTTTTGCACAGAATAAATTACTCTTTCTCTACTCAAGTATTCCTAAATATTCAGAACACACATGCGTATATATGCATGCACACAGGCACACCCCCATACATACACACACACACTCACACACAGAAATACATGAATACACTCACAAACGTATATACACACCCACATGCAAACCAACCTGTGCGCGTGTGCGCACACACACACACACAAACACCACTCCTACTTCTGATCCCTTTTTAAGAATAATGTTCAATATCTAAATCTAAATCATAGCTAAATCGACATGTATAAATTCTTGGTTTTGTTGTCTGCCATTGCAGTCACACTCACACATTAGCATTAGTTAAAATTATGGTCAAGATTTATTTTCATATACTGTAGAGTTTCTGAAGAAGTACTTCTAATAAAGGACCCAGAAGGTTGTAAACACAAACAACTTCAAGGGAGGTATTGCTCTGGAGACTCAGATGTAGCCTTTGAAGACAAATACTATGACTTCTAAATGATGGTAGAAGAGCTGGGTCTATGTGGGTCCCCGGTTCTGGAGGGTGTCCCACGATGATCTCCCGGCTGAGGACAGAGTGAGAGCCGGGAGGGTCCTCTACCCATGTCTCCGCTGTCTGTTGGTCTTCAGCCCAGCCTGGTGTGAGAGGTCTGGGCCAAAAGGGTGCGAGTTCAAGCAGGGAGGAGAGATTGCCTGCCTCCGCTGCTGCCTCTGCTCGAGTCTCCGCTGTCACAGCTCGGTCACTCCCAGGTGCTGCACCTGTCTCTCCACGCTGAGCCCTCGGGCTGGGCCGATAGAAGCCGGCTAGCAGGCAAGGAAGCAGCTTGGTGCCCCAGGAAGGTTCCGGGAGAGCGGATCTCTCCCCAAGTGTTACAGCTCTTGAGACAAAAACTTCCAGACACCAAGATGATTCTCGAACACACCTTTACTTCTCCCGAATAGAGCCTTTATATACAGTTTCAGGGTGGGTTAGGGTCTGACAGCAGATAACGCTTTTTGGCTTGGTCGGAGAGCTTAGAGATACCTCATCTGCATGTGGGTTAGTGTCTGGCAGATAATGCCTATTGGCTTGGTCAGAGAGCTTAGAGATACCTCATCTACATGTGGGAGGGCCTGAGGCACTGTTCCTCGTGACTGATAGTCATAGACCTCCCTTTGGGAGAGGCTGTGGAGGGCCGAAGCTGAATGAAAAGAACCAGGGCCTGGGGGCAGCGCCGAACACCTGCCGTCCTGGTAAAGGTCCGGGGTTCAAGGCTTGCTCAACCAGGCACCCAGCTGCTTCCCACAGCCTACCGCCCCACAGGTCTATTGCAAATTGAATTGTGATTCCCCAAACAGAAATATCAAAGTTCTAACTCCCAGTATCTGTGAATATGATCTTATTTGGAAGAAGGGTTATTGAGTGTAGGATCAAAGTAGGCTCAAAAGATTGTCATTAGCACTACCTTAAGGATGGGACATCCAGAGGCAGCGAATCATCCATGGCTAAGAAAGCCATATGGTAATTAAGTTAGGACAAGAGTAGAGGTACTGCAAGCCAAGGAACATGAGAGACCACTAAAGTCAGAGAGTCCTTTCTGGGAGACTTGTGAATATGCACCTGCTATCACCATAATTTCAGAGAAGTGTGAAGAACATATTTATGTTGTTTGACACTGCCCATGTTGTGATACTCTGTTGTGGAAGCTACAAGAAATGAATATGCAATGGCATGAAACTTGGATACTTATCCTAATTTTTTCTCTTTATCTACATGCATATCCTTCTGGGTTTTTTTTCATAGAAAGAGTATATTTATCAACCCCTTAACTTTGGGATGAGCATAAAAGTGCTGCAATTCAGACCTTCGAAGCCTTGTATGCTTTCCTTTCCTCTCTTACTCCTTTGTCCATACTATTCCTTTGTCCAGACTAAATTCTCATGTAGCTGCAAACCTTTCAGCTTGGTCAGAGATACCAATGAGTATTCCTGAACATGCGGTAAGGATCAAAGCTCAAGTCCCAAACCCCTTCACTAAAAACCAATCTACAAATAGAGCAGTAGCAATCTTTCCCACAATCTCATGACCTGAACAATGTTATATTAATTTCATTTCTGTTTCTATAATGAAATAGCTCAAGTTGGATGAGGTACACAGAAAAGAGAATACTTGACTCACAGTACTGGAGGTTCAAGAGCATACCACTGTTATTAGCTGAGCCTTAATGAGGATCCCATAGCAGGAGAGAGAAGGAGAGTTCACATGGCAAGACAGAGAATGATGGAGTTTAATGGAGACCAATATTAATTACTTCTAAGATCATACCTTCAGTGAATTAATGACTTGCTTTTTAAAAGCCCAATCATCTCCTAATGTTGTCATACTGGATACTAAGCAGCCAACATACTAATGCTTAGGAAATATATCCAAAGCTATATTCAAGCTATATCACATATCACTCAAGTATGGTACTCTACCTTGCTCCCCACACATTATTTTGTCCTGATGGGATCTGGGAAAAATCTTTACTTTTCTATCATCATTGCGAAATAATAGTTCTTAGATGAACCTGTCTGTTATTTCTAAACTGATCCCATTCATATAAATGTGTACTCCTACAATAGCATGAAATATTAAAACAAAGACAAAATATTAGGATATAATAGTTTTAGAAAAATAATGATTTAATATTATTATATAATTAACTCATGGATTACTTTAATGAGTCATTTTTAAACACATAGGACAGTCATTACATATTTATCATGAGTCAGAGGACTGGCTTGTCAAAAGTAAACAATAACAGGGGCTTAGAAGATAACAGAGTCAGTAAAATGTTTACCACATAAGCATCAGGACTTTAGTCCAGACCTTTAGTACACATGTAAAAAGCTGGGCATGGTGTTACATGTGACCTGAGCACTAGAGAAGCAGAGACAAAAATGACTAGATGGCCAGCTTTGCAGAATTGGTGAGCTCCAGACTCAGTGATTTATGTTGCCTTTAACAAGAGATTGAGGATGATACCTTACCTTAAACTCTGGCATAGTTCACATTAATTCAGGCACACAAAAAAATTCATATACTTGACAAGAACACATGTACACCACACAGCATATACACACAGTGAGCAAAAAGAGTTCATGGAATGAAAGGGGGCAGTTATACTATTTAAGTAGACCTAATCCCTATCAAAATCATTTTGTATTTCGGGACACTGGGCAAATTCCTCAATTTCACTAAGTCTCAGTTTTCTCATCTGGAAATGGTAATGGCTGATAGTCTCAAATGAATGGCATAAATGAATATATATATATATATATATCCTATATAACCTAAAAATTATAATCAATCAGTAAATACCAGTGATAATAACAATAAATTGACAATAGGTATAATGAATTATTTATTGAGTATTTACTTTGTAAGAAGGATTATGATTGAATGTCTAAGTTCATGCATAAAGCATGAGACTCAATTCTAGCACTTAAAGTGTTTATGTTTAACTGTAGCCTACAAAGAAACATAGAGGATGAATTATTGGAGAAACCAGATGAGATCTACAGTTTCCCTTTCACTAAAATTATGTATATCTGTTCAAAATTGTACTTGTAAGGTGCATTGAAGAGATTGTTCAGCCTGGCGGTGGTGGCGCACGCCTTTAATCCCAGCACTTGGGAGGCAGAGGCAGGTGGATTTCTGAGTTCGAGGCCAGCCTGGTCTACAGAGTGAGTTCCAGGACAGCCAGGGAATGAGGAAAGGGTAAAAATGAAAAATACTATCTTCACCCTCCATCTTTTAAATAAGCTATTTTTAAAATCTCATTGAAAATAAAATTCGTGACATTTAGTTGGCCAGACCTCAGTGACAAAAGAAAAGTTACAGCACTTAGCCTTTCTAAACACCATCAAAATTCCAATCATAAGAAAAAACAGGATTCAAGTTAGCTTCCCTTCCACTCAACCACCTTCCCAGCTTGCTGAATCTTCTGGGGTAACTCCAGTTGCTCTGAGAAGTCAACTATCCCCAGTGGACCTCCATTTTCCTGCCATCTCTCCATTTGCCTTCATTGGACCTGCGGATCCTAAGTCATACAGGTTAGCTTCCCTTCTGCCACCTACGTTCCCTGCTCCCTGAGTCCTTTGGGGCATCCCTGGTCTTCCTGAGCAGTCAGCTAGCTCTGATGGACCTCCATTCTCCCGTCACCTCTCTAGCTACTTTCATCAGATCTGTGAATCCTGAAACCACACAGACCTGCAGATCCTGAAACATCCAGACTTGCTGATCTGGAACGACATAGCCAAATAATACCCATCAGAGGCTAGCTATACCAGGACCATTGAGGCTAACCCCTCTCCTAATACCTACTACAACAGGGACATCCAGGCACCAAAGACATCCAGATTGCTAAATTCCCTTGAAAGAACACAATCAAAAAAAAATCCAGGGTAATGTGGAACCTTCAGAGCACAGCTACCCTACTACAGCAAGCCCTGGATATCCTAAAACAACCAAAGCATAAGAATATGGCCTTAAATCCAATCTTATAAAGGTGGTAGAGGCCTTTAAAGAGGAAATGAATAAATCCCTTAAAAAAATGCAAGAAAACACAATTAAACAGATGAAGGTAAATAAATAAAACTGTACAAGATCTGAAAATGGAAATAGAAGCAACAAAGAAAACACAAACTGCGGGAATCTTGGAGATGGAAAATGGAGGAAAGAGGATAGAAATAACAGTTGCAAGAAACACCAACAGAATACAGGAGGTTGAAGATAGAATATCAGGTGTAGAAGATACAATAGAAGAAATTGATACATCAATCAAAGAAAATGTTAAATAAAAAATAAAAAATTTCTGACACAAAACATTCAGGAAATCTAGGATACCGTGAAAAGACCCAATTTAAGGATAATAGGAATAGAAGAAGGTAGATCCAAATTCAATTAATATCTACCCACAAACCCAGCCATACAGAAAATACTAGAAGAAAACGTCAACCCAAGGAGTATAACTACAGCTAAGAAAACATAAGAAATAAGTAATTCGATACCAGCAAAAACAAGGGAAGCATGCACACAAAAACACACACAAACACACACACACACACACCACACACACACTAATATCACCAACATTAAAATAATAAGAAATAACAATCAGTGGTCATTAATATCACCATATCAATCATAGAAGAAAACTTTTCCAACATAAATAAATGGATGCCTATATACGTACAAGAAGTTTATAGAATGTCAATCAGACTGGACCAAAAAGAAAATTCTTTGCCAATATAATAATCAAAACACAAAATCTACAGAACAAAGAAAGAATATTAAAAGCCAAAATGAAAAAAAGGCCAGGTAACATATGAAGGCAGACCTAACAGAATTATATCTGACTTCTCAAAAGAGACTCTAAAACCTAGAAGGGCCTGAACAGGTATCTTATAACCACCAAGAAACTACAGATGCCAACCTAGATTGCTATACGCAGCATAACTTTCAATCACCACATATGGATAAAGCAAGATATTTCAAGATAAATCCAAATTCAATCAATATCTACCCACAAACCCAGCCCTACAGAAACTACTACAAGAAAACGTCAACCCAAGGAATATAACTACATCTAAGAAAACACAAGAAATAAGTAATTCAATACCAGCACAAACAAGGGAAGCACACACACAAACACACACAAACACACACACACCACACATACTAATATCACCAACATTAAAATAATAAGAAATAACAATCACTGGTCCTTAATATCTCTCAACATTGATGGACTCAGTTCCTCAATAAAAAGACAAGGACTAATAGAATGGATGGGAAAACAGGATCCATCATTCTGCTGCATACATGAAACACACCTCAGAAATAAAGATATACATTACCTTAGAGTAAAGGGATGCCCCACCTAGGGATCTATCCTGTCTGAAAACTACAAATCCCCACACTATTGCTTACATGAAGAAGTGTTTGCTGACAGGAGCCTGATATGGCTGTTCCCTGAGATATTCTACTAGCATCTGACCAACACAGATGCAGATACTCACAGCTAACCATTGGACTGAGCCCAGGGGACCCCAATGAAAAAGCTAGGGGAAGGACTGAAGGAACTGAAGGGGATTTCAGCCTCATAGTAAGAACAATATCAGCTAACTGGACCTCCAAGAGCTCTCAGGAACTAAACTACCAACCAAAGAGTATACATGGAGGGGGCCATGGCTCCAGATACATATGTAGCAGAGGATGGCCCAATCTGACATCAGTGGGAGGGGAGTCCCTGGATCCTGTGGAGGCTAGATGCCCCAGTGTAGGGGTATGCTAGATCAGTGAGGCTGGAGTGGGTGAGTGGATGGATGAGCAACCTCATAGAGGCAAAGGGGAGTGGGCAGAGGAAGAATGGAATGAGCTCTTTGTGGAGAGGTAACCAGGAATAGGGATATCATTTAAAATGTAAATGAATAAAATGATTTTAAAAATACAGGATGCCCATGCTACAGTCCACAGACCCAAGGAGGCTGGACAGGGAAAAGGGTATCAGCAAAGATGTTTGAGACTCACTTGGAAGGGAGAATGGAATGGTTGTGGAAGGCAGATGGAGGAAGGGAACTGGGTGGGAGTGAGGAGCAGGAGAGGAGTGGAAGCTAGGTTGGGTGTGGGGAGAGGCAGAGGTATGGCTGGATGGTCATAATAATGAATGGAAATCTGCAACTGACAGGGTTGGAGGTAAGGGGTATCTTGAGGAAGAGACAGAAGCCTGGAATAGGGGAGACATCCAAGAATCAGTGGATTGTTCTTAGGTATGACTCACTGCATTGGGTATATGGAACCTGAAGAGGCCAGGCAAGAACTCCAGTGGAGCAATGGGGACACCAACTCTTCCAACCCAAAGGCTACAACACTTCCAACCCAAAATTTAATCCTATCTATAAGAAATACAGGGATCGGGAATGGATCAGAGACTGAGGGGACAGTCAACCAATAACTGGCCCAAGTTGAGACCTATCCCATGGGCAAGCACCTATCCCTGACACTATTAATGATGCTTTGTTATGCTTGCAGACATGAATCTAGCATGGGTCTCCTCTGAGAAGCTCCACCTAGCAGCTGACTCAAAGGGATGCAGAAATGTACAGTCAAAAAGTTGATGGAGCTTAGGGACTATGATGAAAGAGTTGGAAGAAGAACTGTGAGCCTCACAGGAGATAGGAACTCTACAGTGTCAAGCAACCTGGATCTTTTGGGCTCTCAGAGACTGAACCACTAACGAAAGACCATACAGGGGCTGGACCTAGACCCCCTTTCATGTGTAGCAGGTGTCCCGAACAGCAGCTTGGTCTTCATGTGTTTCCCAAACAACTGGAGTGGGAGCTATCCAAAAGCTGTTGCATTCTGTGGAATATGTGCTTCCAGCTGAGCTGCCTTGCCTGGCCTTAGTGGAATAGGATGTACCTAGTCCAGGAGAGATTTAATGTGCCATGGTTTGGGAATACACAAGGGCAGCCTCCACCCTCTCAGAGGAGAAGTGGAGGAAGAAGGGAGGAGGGGCAGTGAGCGGGATGTAAACTGAATAAATACAAATTTTAAAAATGAATAAAAAAGGAAAGAAAAGAAGGGGAGAATGAACATCCAGACAGTAGTTCACAGGCTATGCTGAACTGGATGCATATGGTCAAGGCATTAATCTTTGTGTGTTGAATCTCCATAGCTATGAGAGGAAACTTTGGCTCCAGCTTTATTTGTCAATAGCGGTAAATAAGAAATGAGCAAAATGCTCACATTGTAGCTATTTGGACCATGACATCAGCCAATAGACACTTCAGTGTCATTCTATGATTAATTAATAACTAGATAAAAATAATGAAAAAGAAGTGATGTTATGATAAGTTTATTAAAAAAGGATCCAGGTAGGCTGCTATGCACAGAACCATTAATTTCTCAGTGGACAAAGTTGGACATTTCGCTGTCCAATTTAGGATTCTTCATTTGTTCCTTTTACTTTTAAGGAAAACCAGGGCCCTATAGACAGCACACAAGGCATGTGTGGATGTTTCTCAGCACCCTGATGGGTACATCTTTTCCTAGACCCTTTCTGAAAATTCATGGTCTTTTCTCTCCTTTCTGCTTGCACATGTGTTGTAAACATTACTAGGAGTGCCCTGTCTTCTACTTTGTCCCTATAACTTTGGTGTGTTTTTCATCATCCAAGTCAAGCATCAATTTCCTGGAAGACCTTTTGTTGTCTGAATCTGAAATGTGTCTCACAAGCTCAAGCCTTGAATGGTTGGCACCTAGCTTGTGGCTCTATTTTAAAGATTGGGGAGGCTTCAGGAAGTAAGGTCTGGGTAGCAGAAACAGGTAGTTGGTGGCATGCAGGCCTTTAAGGGTTATAGCCCTTTCTGATTCTAGCCTTTTCTCTCCACTTCCTTTCTGTTGCACACGAAGACTCTATTCCATAATCCTAACATCATTCCTTCCCTGCTATGAACTAAAACATCCCTGAAGCTGTGAGTCAAATTAAGCTCTTCCTCCTCAAAACTGCTACTACTGTCTGATATTTTGGCACAGTGATGAGAAATGGTAGCCAGCATTCTTGTATATAGTGGTAATTTGTCCAATATGTTATTCTCGATGACTCCTGGTCTCTCCAGGATTTAGCTACTTCTGTCTTCTTACTTTGGCTATTTTGTTAAGGACAATAGTTCTCACCTCTACACCGAGAATCCAGGAACTAGCCATGATTTAAAATGTCTGATTCATTGAAGCTTCTATGTTCTACCACATAAAATTGGTCCAGCTACTGGTTTGACATAGGCTATTTTTATGTTTCAAACTAGTATTTTCTCCACATCTTACCTATACCAAAACAACTAATTGACATCTCTGTGTGAAAAGATATTAAAGACTAAACAGAATTTTAGTTCTACTAAAAACTAAAATTAATTTTTGCATTAACAGTAGACTTCAGTGGATTTAAAGGTTTAATATCACCCAAATGTTTGAAAATGAGCTAATGACTTTAAGCTTTGACTGTGGAGTTTTTAAAGGCCCTAAGGTGACACTTGGGTGCCTGTGTTTGTACAATCATGTGTACAATGGCAGAGCCTGTCCTCTGCCTTTCTGTTCCATTCATTCACTCTAAAGAGAAACGCGACTCTCATAATGTTTTATACGTTGAGCCACAAGGGAGAGGCTGGATTTCAGTTCTGCCCATAGTTTTAATGCTTGATGGCATATTAGGTTAGAAAATTGTTTTCTCATGGACTTTGCCACATTGGACTGGTCTTGCTCTATTATTGTATCTAGAGTGAATGGCTTAAGTTTGATTTGCACACGTTTTTGTAGACTCAAAATTAAACTAACATCAATTGTGTTTAATGCTTACATAAAAAGTAGGTTTTAAAATATCTGTACACAATTACATTACCTCACAGGAGGACTAAGCTGCCACTTACTAAGCAAGAAACAAGAACAAAAATAGTTGTGCACACATTCACTTGTAAAGAAAACTGTCTTTCTGGTGATTGAGATAACACAAAGTCAGTGGCGACATTTACTATCAGAACTTTGGAGTTACTTCATTAGAGTTCTTTTCGGAAAGAAAAAAAAAAAAAAACTTAAATGAAAACAAGTTCCCAACACCATTTGCTTATCCCAACCAGCCATACCTGTGTCTGTATTTTTGAATGCATGAGAAAACTGCAGAGGAGTTTCATCAGTATTTTGCCAGGTCTGAGTTTCTACCATACTCGTGATTATTTATTTATTTATTTATTTAAAATGGTACCAGCTAGCCCTACAGGAAGGTCATAGGTTCAGAGGTGGAAAGAAATGGAACTGTGTAGAGTGTTACTTATAAGACTCTGTCATGGGCAGCCAAGGGATGCCCTAGCCAGGAAAGTTGACAGACAGCTTCTCACTTTGGAAGCCAGCTGTTCCATGCTCTGATGCCCTGTAATGTAATCGTAACAACCTCTTTATAATATTATCTTTGGAAGCGTTTTAAAATCACCCCACTCTCATCGGTATTTAACCCTGAGAACAACCAAAAAGTTCGGAAGTCAGCTGTTTCTCCTGAAGGGATTCCTCACAACCCGAAATATTTCAGGATGCCTGGGGACAAGTTTTAACTGCACCTTGTGGAGTAGGTCTCTGGCCCAGAGGGACTGTCACAGACATAAGGCGTGTTTGCTCTCCTCACTATCCCGAGAGTCCAGTGGTCCGCCGAGAGAGCCAGGTATATACCCAGTGGCTGCCCTGCTGCCTCCCACCCAAAGACTGCTAGGTGCCTAAGAGCTTCTAATTGACAGCTAAGGTCTCAATCAAGAGTCTTCCTCTCAAAGCTGAAAGAAGCTGGGCGCACGGCAGTCTGGGAGATGTAGTCCTCCTAAATGTCATCCTTTACTCTCGGGCTTCCTTCCCGGAGACCCTAGAAGAGAAGATGGTCAGTCGGATGCCCCAGAATCTAGATACACGATCTTACTCTGGCGGTGGAGTCGAGCCGCACAGAACAAGTTGGAGGCTTCGAGGGGTTAGGGAATTGTGCAAGAACGGACTACAACTCCCATGCCGCCTCGCGCGGAGCAGGAGCTGGCTGCTCGCTTTGCGTGACCGCAGCAGGTTGGTCCTGGAGCAGATGAGCGCAGAATATTTAGGCGAAAGCGAGGGGAGGGGGAGCGCGGGGCAGGAGGAGTACCTCGGCCAAGAAAATTATGCATGCGTTAGGCAAGCTCTGAGAGAATGGCTGTGGAAGGTAAGGGACGCTTGGGGCGTTTTAAGCTCCCTCTTAACCCGCGCACTCCAATCCACACATCCCTGATGAAGCTCGGCTCTTGGTGGGGAGGAAAGAAAACGGGGTGGCGGCAAACGGGCCCCTTCTCTCTTGTACCACTTGGCGCTCACCTGAGCCCTGCAAGGCCAGGAGGCACCTGCTTCGTTTGCCTTTGAGAGAGGTGTAGGCGAGCAGGTCATCAGGGCAGAAGGTGAAGGAAAGAGAGCTCCCATTCCTAAGCTTTGTGATGGAAATGGGTGGACAACCGGGAAGTCCAGCGCGAGGGAATAGCCCTGACTTGCCCCTTTCCCTTCCCCTCCAGCCAAGGTAGACTGGGAGGCCACATTGGTGGGGATGCACGACTTGCCACTCACACGTGGGAAAGGACACTAGCCAGGTGCGTCATCCAGAAGCTTGGACTGCCCTTGGGTCGAGGACCCCTCGCCGTGTGTACCCAGCAGTGGCTGCAGCAGATATGCCCCTAGGATGGGGCTGTCTTTCACCTGTTTCTGTATAGTCCTGCCCAGGGTTAGCAAAGTTCACAGAATGAAAGTGTAAACCAGCCGCTTGGATTGGGAAATTGATGGCCTTCCTATTTCCTTGTATAGTTTTGGACTTGGAATTTGCCATTTTGATTGCACAGCCCTGCCTCTTTTGTACTTTCCGGTTAAGAGTTGGGTCCGGCAAATTTTGAGGGATCAGAGTTTTCCATGTCACTTTCACTTACTTTAGAGCACAGACTTTTTGTTCAGGGTAGATCCCGGAGTGGGGATAGGGGGAGGGGAACGGGACATGTGTAGCAGGAGGGTTTCTGATGTCAAATTAGAGGTCTCATACGTCTATGATGAGATAAAATGAATGAGTGTAGGATTATAAAGGGAGCCTACCTTCACTTCTAGAATTTTGGTTTGAACTCGAGTGCACTTAGGGTTAGAGGGGACCTGAAGCAGGAAAGGGAAGGCGTGGTTGCTACATCAGGCTGCTTGCCAAGGGGAAATGAGCTGGTTCCGTGGAGGCTACAGAGAAGAAAAAAGGGTTTCTTGCTTCTGCCTCAGGAGACAGCAAATGAAATACCCTGGCCCTTTACTTGAAGTAGCAAGAGTTCAGCTCACACACTCAACACCTGTAAACTCAGAAATGACTCTGGGTGATCTCAGAATCAGAGCCTCTTAGGCAGACGCCTCTTCTTTCAGCTTTCCCAATGGTGCTAACAAAAATGTCCACCTCCCCAACACACACACACACAAACACACACACACACAAACACAAACACACACACACACCTCTACCCTTCTGTCAGGTAGGAAAGTATGTAAGTAGGTTGGTAGATAAGAGATAGATGATTGATAGATAGATAGATAGATAGATAGATAGATAGATGATAGAGCTGCCACAGAAACAGAAAGTCAACATAAATCCATCAGTGAAACTTGAGAACAAAGTCTTTTTATCTTCCACCACCCTTCCACTTTACCCATCAGGTAACATTAATTATGATCTCTCTTTTGTGTCTTGAAAGTAAGGGACACTCCCTCCTACTTAGCAGTCCACAGTCTTCTTAAAGATAATTTTCTGTTTACTCTGAGAAGTATAGAATAGAAATAGTCATATTTCTTGCCTGGTGGGGTTTGCACCAGTAAAGCCTGACCTGACAAACACAACAGCTCTGAATGCGTGCGTAGACTTTAAAGAGCTTGTTTTATTTTCTAATGGCTTCCTTGACTGAAAAGCCTGTGTAATAAATAGAGTGCCCAGGTTAAAAGGACAATGAGAACTGAAGTAGACAAGTGAAGGGTGTGTTTTAAACTTTCCCTAGAATGGATTCTTATCTGTAGTTCTTTGCAAAGAGTTCTTTCAGGATGAAGTAGTCCCATCCTGGTTACTTCTCTGAGGTCCTCCAAGGCTCAAGAAAGACATAATTTCCTCTAGAAACTCGATCCAGACCTTCCAGCTCTTCTGTTTTTGCAAGCCACAAGGACCTCCTGCTCTGATATTCCCTCACACCAATGCTTAAATCTACCCTACACTTACCAACTTAATATGTCTGTCACTGGAATCTGAAGCACTGGGAGACTGAGACCATACACTCCAAGTTCCCAGGCAGTAGCATAGAACTTGTCCCATAGAATGCCCTCAAAAACTGCCTCTGGATTACACAATAAACACTCGTGGGACTTTTATAACTGGCTCTAGAAGAATGCCTGAAGCCTTCTTAGGTGTCCAAATGCCACAGAAGGGGAGTTTTAAGGTATTTATTTAAGGAAGAGTTCCCACTCCTCAGCCCTCATGTTTGAAGACTCAAAACTACTGGTTTCATTTGCTGCGCTGAGGATGCTGTTGTCCTCTTAGTTCTCATTTGAGATTTAGGAGATGGTACCCAGTGCTACTATTTCAGAGTTTTGTACCTTTAGACCATCAGGAGGCTGAATGTCCTAACTCACATGACCATCACATACAGAATCCGAGATCAAGATTAAATAATGACCAGTTTTTGCATGTTCACTGAGAAATTGTGAGTCGAGGAAAGAGGAATTTTATCAGAACAACTATTGTAATTTTTGTTTGTTTTTCGAGACAGGGTTTCTCTGTATAGCCCTGGCTATCCTGGAACTTACTCTTATCAGAGCAACTTTAAAGGAAATATGGCATATAATAACATCTGAGCTTTTGTGTCAATACCTGGAAGAATAAAAATGGATGTGCTACTGTTTTGGAAACAATGTAATAGGAGGCAGGTTTTTATAGAAGGGTGCCTAGAACACAGGTTACCCATAAATGTTCCGTATTCTCTCTGTCATTCCACTCCTATAAAAAATGGTCTACCATTTAGCACCTGTTTTACACTTTAACTTTTTACTTATTCATGCCAACCACGTTCTCTAATTAGTAACAAATTAGAAGGTTTTTATAATGTGTAACCCTCCTCTTAAGTAAACTTGAACTTGTAAAAATGTTAATTGCAAGTAGAGCACTTAAGTTTTGCTGAATGTGTGGCTTCCTATTTAACATGGAAAGGGATGTCCCTTGTTTACTGTTTTATAGCTGCTTGATACAAACATACATACATACATACATGATATGTATATATCACACTGAATTTAAGAACATCCTATTTGTTTATTAGTCTTAATTGTGGCTTTTGCTTTGTTTTCCATATATGGGTGCCTAAACTTTTACATAACTACCTTAGGTTTTTTTTTTTTTTTTTTTTTTTTCTACCTTAGGTTTTTAAGTCTTATGTTTAAGTCTTGTGTTTAGCCCAGGGTGTACCCTCTGTGACTGAATGAATGAGTGAATGGTGACAAATTGCAGGGTAGAATTATGGCTTTATTTCTGTACCTGCTCCCATACACATGTGCTTTCCCACCATGGGATAGAATACTCTTTTACAGTCTTCATTGTGTTGAGGTTGTATGGCCATGTTGAATATTTTTAAAGAGAGAATCTGTAGTCATCCACTGTGCATGCATAGAACATGGAGGCAATTTTATTCACTGATTTGATTCTGACCTTCAGAAATTAGTTGTATTATCGTAGGGAGAGGGGAAAATATATGTCCAGAAATGTAGATCCATTAGAGGTGGTTTTATATTTATCTCTATGTTATATGAGGAGTGCCTGGAACTTAGGAAACAATTGTTTCATGAATCAGCACATGATTCCCCAGAGCTAGAAAAGGGTTTGTCTCCTTGGTGGATTTTTTGTTTGTTGTTTGTTTTGGGTTTTTTTTTTTATTTTGTTTTGTTTTAGGATGAGTGAGCAGCCTGCTCTTAGTGTTTCTGCAGCAGGGCAAACAGAATAGCTCCTCTTAAATGGCAAGAAGATGAGTTCCAAATTTCAGCACTAGAAACTCCCCTCCCCTCCAGAAAAGTATTTCAAGTGGAAAACTGTGTGCTCTAAGTGACACTTATGACCCGAGTTTTTGTTCTTAATTGATCATACTAGTCTGTAAAATGATATCTTACCACTCATTCAGTATTCAGGTTCTGTAGTTCTTCTGGAGTAAACCTCTTAAAAGGCTAATTAACAGCTGGCAAAGAGGAAAATAATAGACACTTGTCTTAGTCATGGGATAGTGGGTTTGGGGAGCTAGTAAATGCTGACCCTACCCACCTTGGTTCGAGAACTAAGCCCCTAGAAAGGAATAACAATGTGAAATAACAATGTCACCTTTATCACAAGCCATCATCTTGGGTCACCTTTCAGACTCTGAGTCATATAGTCAGTGGGCATGTTTATACTGCTCTGTGGGTGAACCTTACCCTTGTAGAGGCACCGCCTCTCATTCTTACAGCCTTGAAGCAGAAAGAACTGATACTCACAGCTTCCTGCTGAAGCCTGTGCCCTGTGGCTCCACAGGCATGCACATAAGGTTACTATCCTCTATTTTTTATCCCTGAAAGAGCATGAGGAGAGAGACCAGAAGCATTCTGATGAAACCCTCTGCTCCATGCAATGGGAAGGAGGCTTTGCTGCCATTGCACTATCCCACCCAGATTTTTATAACTACTTTTTCATTCTGTCTTATGTCTAATGTCATGTGTGCTCTCTGAATAAATGGATCGATGAGAGATGAGTGAGTCACTGGATGGGATTTTGAGTTATTTGAATCCTGTACTGGCCACCATATTGAAGAACTCCCAATCCTGTCCACCTGTAGAAGCAATGAGACTGTGGATGTCTCAGTGCAAATGTTCCCAGTTCTCTTCTACTACATATGCCACCAAAAAGTTTTCTTCTTCCTCCTCCTCCTCTCCTCCTCCTCCTCCTCCTCCTCCTCTCTCCTCTTCCTCTTCTTTTTTTTCTTCTTGCTTAATTTTATTTTGTTTTCTAGCCCATCAGATCTGACTTACCTGCCTCATCAGCTCCTGTTGATCACTGTTTTTGGAAATAAGAACGGTGGACTGGTTACTCATCACTACAAGTTCCTAGGGAGTGATTACATGAATAAGAAAGGAGGCCTCAAAACTGGAATAGGAAACTTGCTGTGACAGCGGTCCCTGCCACTCCCATGGCTCTTGCAGCCTGTCTCAAACAGGGCTAGGTCTAATCCCATGGTTGCCTTACATAGCTCAACCCTTACTAATCCCTTTCATCTTACCCTGTCTTCCTCAATAGCTTTGCTGTTCTCATAGGCCAGAATGAACAAGGGCTGGGATAGAGATGGAGAGATGCTGGAAACATTACAGGTAGAGCTGAGTCATGGCTGCTGCTGTGGTGACATGTTACAGAGAGGCCATCGGGAGTCTGAAGCCTTGAACTCCGAAGATACTATGTCTTTTATTCATTACGAGAAAGAGGGTCTTTAGATAGGTTTCCTATTTCTGGCAATGAACATGAGATGCTGTCCTTGTGGAAATAATTATGCCAGATATGGTAGCCAAGGTAATAAGGATGGGGCCCAAGCCTGTCTGTTCCCCTGTCTCCTCCTCCCCTACCAACAATTTAGTGAAAGAGAGAAACCAAATAGAGTGCTGTAAGTGCTAAATAAAACTACAAGCAATGATAACGTGGGAGGTCTGAGAACAAAGGGGGCATTTAGGGACAGGCTAATGGAGGAGCAGCAGCATTGAGTGAGCCTTTCATTAAGATTTATGGGTGTGGTCAAGGTAAAGGGCATGGAACATATATGTATGTATAATGTGTACTTCTGAAAGGGGTTTCTCCCAAATGCTATTAGTCTGGTTGTTTCCCCCTGTGGACAAGAAAGTAGAAGAAAGTGCATCTAAGTCTACTGTAGCATAGTCCTTTTCTTAAGGGTACTGTCATTTGCTATGCAGAACTTCAGCACTCTCTAGTCCATTTGGACTTTGCATATGGCTCTTTGGAAGCCAAGGGAGCGAGTGAGAAAAGCTCTGCTCTTGTAAATCATTCTAGTTCCTGCCTGGTTCTGAAGTAGAATGGAGCAGTACCGCCCTCTCTGAACTGGCTCATAAGAGAAAAAAAAATGTGGCTATATTTAGTCTGGTTTTGCTAAAGTGTGGGTGCAAGAAGCTGCTTGTACCATTTGCCTCCCTGCATGCAGAGAAAGATGGCACAGCTGCCAGTGACAGGGGTGGCCCGCCTCACTGCCTCCCACAGCCAACTTCCCAGATCTCTGAAGCAGGGAGGAGTAGGTTGGCAAGTTGGATTCCTTTACTCCCCGCTGCTTCTCAGTTGCCTGGCTGCTGGGAAGGTATTTGTGGCATTTTGTTAAGCACAGCAAAGGTCTCAAGTGATTTGTCAGATCTCTGTGGACTGTTTGATGGAGGTGGCCCTCAGCTGTCCTCGGGCACAGTGGGGCTCAGGTCCTTGTCAACGTTCACAACTGGTGGTTTTTCATTGTGGGGCCTAGAGTAGTAATGGTGGCTTTAAATATGTAGGTTGTATTGCTAGATAAACGGAACAGCCATTCCAGAGGTGCAGAGGTCTTTCAGTGTGTTTCTGGGCAATGCATTGAACATGATCTGAGGTTCTTTTGTCCATTATTCTGATGGGGATACCAAGAGGCATACTCTCATAGACACACTACAAGTGTTGCTTTAATATCAAAGGTATGTTTAAGACTCAGTCTGATAGTTGCTCAGTGAATGTTCATTGAATGTTAAGTTCTATGCTTCCATCATGCTCTCTAATGTCACTCGGGAATGTAGCTAAACCATATGACATAGTATTAGGTAGAATAGTAGGTATCCAAGTGGTGCGATACCAACAAACTGCAATTGATGTAGCTATCATAAAACATCTTCAGTTGAAAACATGTTCTAATGTATTCATAATCAGATAATATATATTTATAGGACAACATATAGGATACACATATGCTGGCTTAACTTTTCCTAAGGAGATATGAAGAGATATTTATTCATCCCAGGAAGGGCACCAAAGAAATGATTACTACTCTAAATGCATTTGGTGAGCCCCAAGTTTTCTTGGGGTTACTTACAGGAGCTTGGGTAAGGATTTAGCTAAAGAAGCAGGAGCAACTTAAGGGCAGCCATACCACCAAAGAAAAGTCAGAGGGGTTGGGCCTGAGGAGTGGCTTCTGAATCTCTCCTGAGCCTTGATAGCCTTTCCTTTCTTGAACAAAGAAATGCTAGTAGGCCTAATCTTATGACAGTCATACTGGTAATCTGAAGCTCTCCAAACTCTCTGTGGGAGCAGGCATACCTGGCTAAAGGATAGCTTTGCACAACGAGAAACTTGTTCCAGGAAGATATCAGTAGAAAGTCATCACTGACCTGAATATTCCTCTCCTAAACTTACTTTAAAAACATCAGTTTTATAAGCCTCCCTACAAGTCCATCTACCTCCTGCCTCCACTCCCACACACCACCCAGACACATGATATAGAGGCAAAATAAGAGTAATTTCAGATCTTTCAAAACAGAAGAGATGTGAATGGACTCTACAGAAATGACATTGATCAACTGGAGGAATGGGGCAAATGTCCCAATTAAAATTAGGCAGAGTTAAGTCTCCTTGCAGAAGAAATTTGGCAACATCATTGACATGGTGCATGCTGAAGAGAAAAATGAGAACTTTCTAAGCCTCAAACAACACCTTTGGTGATATAGAATATCCTAAAATATTCTGGGGAGGTGGGGGGAATGATATCTTTCCCAACTAGACTGTGAAGAGTCAAGTGTGAAATGAAAGATATTGTCCTGGTGGATAAATCCTGATGGAGAAATTATATAAGAAATAAAAATAGCTTCTTTTTTTTTTGTCCTAAGAATTCACAAAATACTCATAATTGTAGCCAAAATGAGTTTGGAGAGGACATAAAATAAGCTCCGTACCTTCTCTTTCCAGATGAAGTATCATTCCAATTGTGTCAGTATTATTTTCAATAACCTGGCCTTCATTCAAAGTGTATTCATATTCTCCCACTCTCAATATAGATATGGATAGGTATTTCTTATTCATTTCTTGTTCTGTCCTTTATGACTTCATATTAATATTTTAAAGGTTTTAAAACTTGGATTATTTTGGTATGATTTATATATAGTAAAATTGTATAGTTTTCAGACGTTTGGAAAGCATATATTTCTGTAACCAACAATACAATGAAGAGCCAGAACAGTTCCAACACCTTGCAAAGTTCATTGATGGCTTTCACTCATAGTCCCTGACAACACTGGTCTGGATTCTATACCTGTGATTTTCCTCTTCTAGAATGTTACATAATGCCATCGTACATCTTGATGCTATCCAAGACGTGTGCCTGAGCGATATTCTGTGGTGTGGCAATACTGACATTTATCCAGGACATGTGCAGTGTTTATAGTCAGTGATTGTTATTAGTGAACAACTGGAAACATCTGCTTACAAGTTGTGTGACTCAGTCCTTTGTGAGATTTAAGTCAAATAAACTATGCTCTTAAAGCAAGTGTTACACCAGCTGGGAAGATGGCTCAGGTGGAAATGTGGTTAGTGTAGAAGTCTTAGTACTTGAGTCCAGATCTCTACCATGTGTAGTGGCCCATATCTGAAATCTCAGCACTGATCCAGGGGCAGAAACAGCAGGATCTCTGGAGTTCATTGGCCAACCAGTCTAGCTGAAATGACAAGCTCTAGGTTAAGTGGAAGACCATGTTTGGAATAAAAGAAAGAGGGACAACGAAAGACTGACCCCTGACGTCAACTGCAGGCCTCCACATGCACACATCAGGTGAGCATGGTCACAAAATAGGCACACAGGCACACGAATATATACAATCAATCCTCTCCCCAACACATTTTAAAAAATTGTTTAGCCTTGTACAGAACTGTGAAACTGTTCTCTGAGGAAGCTTTGCTTTGTGCAATGCTCTTTGACAGGAATTGGTATTCTCTTTCTTAATCATCCCCTGATATGGGAGGCCTCATACAAATAAGAGACCAGGTTAACCTGTTTATGCTGGTTGGGTAGGAGTAGAAGAGGACAGCTGTGTGGCTAAACAAGTACACACTCCACTCTATTTCCTAAAAATGTCATCAACATTAGCATTTCAAGGAGAAAGGATCTATGTTTTTTGAGTAGGTTCTGTAGGCAGTCCTGAATGGCTGGGCACTAGTTTTGCTTGTTGTGTCTGTGAGAGCAATCAGCGGAGAACATGCCAAGGTGGGCTTGGTTTGGGGGAAGTTTTGGCAAGCACAGACAAGAAAGAAATGATACGAGAGACTTTACAATCTGAGTTCCAGGACTGGAGAGACAGTTTAATGATTAAGAGCATCTGCTGCTCTTGGGGATAACTGGAGTTTGGTTCCCAGCACCCATAATGAACAGCTGACAGCTATCAGTAAGTCCAACTTTATGGAATCTCATGCTCAATTCCAGCCTTAGACATTACTGTCACATGCACAAAACCCTACACACATATGCACACACACTTAGTAAACAATAAAGTAAAAAATCAAAGTTTTACAAAAATCAAGTTTAGTTAGAAAAGGAAGAAAACATCTCACTGTATATGAAAGGATGGTCTTTCCTGCTAAGATGAGTAAGTTCTGCTTGTAGATGAGTTGAAATTCATCTTGTGGCCCATGACAAGGTTTGCTGTTTTTACAGTGGATAAATTTTGAGGAAGGGCACAGCCTTATATTTTGCAATGAGAATTGAGTCTCTTATCAGCTGTTCATTTATGTGGTGAGTGCAGTATTTTCTTTGCCTGCAAAAGCTTGATATACTCAGCTAAGAAGTGGGTCTGGCAGTAGATTTGAATCTGAATTTAGCCACAGCCATGGGCTGTTGCATGGATTTTCTTAGGGTTACTATTGTGATATAACACCATAACAAAAAGGGAATTTGGGGAGGAAAAGATTTATTTCACTCACATTTCCATATACCAGTTTATCATCAAAGACAGGACAAGAACATGGAGTCAGTGGCTGAAGCATAGGCCATGAAGGATACTGCTACTTGCTTGATCCCCATTGCTTTCTGATAGCACCAAAGCTATCATCTCAAGGTTGACCTCACCCACATCAATCACTAATTAATCAAATGCTCTATAGGCTTGCCTATAGCCTGATCTTCTGGAGGCATCTTCTCATGTAAGGTTCCTTCCTCTTTTATGATACTTCCTTTCATCAAGTTGAGTGACTAGACATTACAACTGAGCCTTTGTCAACTTGACACGTAAACACATCACTTTTCGCTTAGAACCTTTCCTTCTTCTTTTATCCTCAAGACTGCATGTTAATACTGATTTTACAATTTGAAACACACAACTTTAAAAGTTTCATCAACAGTGTAAACAATGCAATATCCAATATGTGTGATGCGTTCGAGATCTTCTGAGCTCCCCCCAAGGGCTTGGGTTACTTCTCTGGCTCCATCCTCTGCAGCACACACTGCCTAACTTCCAGGCTCTCGTCTCTCTTTCATCACGGTTGCAATTCTTGGTGGTCATTTCATGGTATTGATGTCTTCAAACTGCTTGGTTCTCTTGTGGTAAGGAGGCTGCACTTTCACAAATAGTCTCTCCTGGACTCTCATATGTGATATGGTTGATTCCCCCTCCCAACCTCTATCTAAGAACCGAAGGAATTTGGACTCATAATAAAGCACTTTTTATAAATCTACACCACTACGTCTCAGCCAATGTGGACTTTGTAAGAATACTTGCCAGATTTCAAGGTCCTTGCGTTTTCCTAATATTATGTTGTTTTTATTTTGGCATGTTCCATTTTGGTAAATCTGGCTTTTGTTTACTAATTGTCTTTTAGAAACCTTAGTGATTTATGATGGACAGTAAAAAATAAGATATTAATTGTACTCTGCCAAGTGGATATTTCTTCTAAGTTGTTAGAGCAAATCTCTAATTAATTGTCATGATTCTGGCTCACCATGGTTTTGTATCCTTCCATACAGAGCACTGTGTCTGATCTTTTATTGCCATGGTTTGTATCCAAGTTCACTTGTGCATACAGCCTGTAATTAGTGAAAATTGTTATTTTTCATGGACGATAGATACTTATGCACCTTCTATTATTGTACTTCATGAATGGCACCTAGTGGTATCAATGGTTCTATGGTCATTGAGACTTTCCCTTTTGGATATTAGTTCACTCAGGGATTCTTGCTCTAGCCAGTTGTGGTGGCCTATACCTTTAATCCCAGCACTTGGGAGGCAGACGCATGTGCATCTGTGAGTTTGAAGCCAGCTGGTCTACCCAGTGAGTTCCAGGACAGCCAGAGCTACATAGTGAGACTTTGTCTCCAAAAAGAAAAAAGAAAAAGAAAAATCAACATAAAGATTCATGTTTTAAATGTATCCAAAAAAGTGTAACCTGTGAAAAGGAGGCTGTGAGAGCAAACTGGACATTTTCTTTGTATCAGAGCAAGTCACTATGCATTTCACACCACCTAGCATGCCCCTAGAGGTCATTGTATGTTTTGTTGTTTAACTAGAATGGAAAGGTTGGTCATGGTATAGGAAGGCAAAAATCAAAATAAAAAACATAGGGGAGAAGCTGTAATAAGATGTGGTGGTTTGAATGAGAAACATCTCTCATAGTCTCAGCATTTGAACATTTGGTCTCCAGTTGGTGTTGCTCTTTGGTGACATTTAGGTGGTCCAGTCTTGGTTGAGGAAGTATGTCACTGGGTTTGGGGAATCAAGGAGTTGGCCTGGCATATCTGCCTTGAGAGGCATGTGTTATAGATTTTTCAGGTTGGAGTCTGTGGCTCCTGAGCCAATGTGAGCCTTTTAGTTTCTAGGAAATGTAGGTACTCCCTCAGGCAGGGAAGTGTTCAGGCTCCCCTTTTATTCTCAGTGTCTCTTGGTGGTCAATGAATCATGTAGAAATTTGACAGGGCAGTTAGTCTTAAGCATTAATCTTGTGCACCTTGTATAGCTTGCAAACGTCATTGTATCCTGGAAACTACCATTGTATTCTGTTTCTGATAAGTGTATAAAAAGTCTGAAGTCTGATTGCTTGGAATAAACTTGTTTCGGCCTCAGTCTTGCTGAGATCCCTCCAACCCATGCCTGCTTATGATTCATTTCTCACTGACCATATCAGGAGATCCTGGTTTGGTAAGTAAGCACTGGGATTTAGAGTCATGGATTTGTTTTGAGGTTAAATAAATACCACCATTTCCAGTTTGCTCCCCCTGCTTCCTGCTTATGGTAAAGGATGTGGACTCTCAGCTTCCTGTTGTTGATGCCTTCCACTTCCATACTTTGATGGACCCTTATTCCTCTAGAACCGTAAGCCCAAATAATTGTCTTCTTCATTAAATTGCCTTAGTCATGGAATTTTTATCAGAGCAACAGATTAATATATAAGGTAATAATAAAATAATAGACATTGGTTTGGGGGAAGAACAGGAAGGGCAGGTGTTAGAAATGTTTTCTAGGGCAAAAAGGATCCTAGATTTGGGGTTATTTAATTGTAAGGAAGAACAGATATATAATTAATTTGAACTCCTCAGGGGCTCTCCACTGACAATACAATGGAGTCCAAGTTCCTTGGCTTCAAGGCCCTCCAAAAAGACTGTGCCCTCTTTTCAGGACTACATCTCACTGCTAAGAAATCTTTGTATTCCTCTTCCTAGGATCATGAGAGATCTTAAGTTTCTTCTGTCTGCTCATATCTCTTCTCTGTCAAATGCCTTTACCCATATGTTCACACATTGCTTTTCTCACATCCTTCTCGACACACATTTAAGGCAATATGTGGGCCAAAGCAGTAGATGCTGGTTTGAGAAGCATCTGACTGCAGCATTTCAGAGGGGCGAGGAAATTTTCAAGAGGCAGGAAGAAGCAGCCATGGGAGTCCTCTACCGTGTCCAATGTCAATCACTCATGATGTGAACCAATGAGTTTGTTATGGCACCTGCCCACAGGCTTTGCCAATGAACTAAAGGATTTGAAGTTAAATAGAGAAGCAAATCTCCATCTTGTCAGCTGAAGATATTGGTAGGCATCAAAGAAACTATTAAGTGTGGATGTGTTCCCACATGTGTGAATGTATGTGCAAAGACCAACTTCAAATCGTATTCAGGAAACATCTACCTTGTATTTTGTGACACGTTCTCTATTTGGCCCAGGACTTGCCCTTTAGGCTAGATTGGCTAGGTAGCAAGCTCCAGGGATCTTCCTGTCTCTGCTTCCCCAGTGCTGGGTTTGCAACCACACCACTTTACCTGGCTATTTGTCTTAAGTACATGTATTCTAGGGATCAAACTGAGGGCCTTATGCTTGCACGTCCAGCACTTGACTTACTGGGGAATAATCTCGTACAAGGAAACTCTTCCTGATGCACTTGGATGGCAATGGGAAGAAGAAACTCTACACATGTGGAAAGAGGGATTAGTTATAGTGAGCAAGATCAGTGTCAAAGGATCACAAACATGGCCAGAGAAGACAAGAGTCTGTGCCTGGACTTGAAACAAGTTGAAATGGAGGGTTTGGTTTTGGTAGGAAATACTTGAAAGCGTTTCTAAGAGTGCATGACTTAATGAGGCAGTATAGTAGTATTTGAAGATACAAGAAACAGAGAGAGAGAGAGAGAGAGAGAGAGAGAGAGAGAGAGAGAGAGAGAGAGAGGATTAAAAAGAAAAGTCACTGTTATTTTGAAACTATGGAAGGGATTAGAAAAAGAATGTTGTAATTGGAAAATACATTTGTAGCTACTAAAAAGTTAATCTCTGAGTGATATGATATGTGTTATTCTAAATGTCATATATGAACTTGCTCATCTTCATATTAGGGATGGCTTTAGCCTCATGTACACAATGAAAAGAATATAAAACATTAGATTGTTTGCCAGTGGTCACACAGCTATGGACAGCTAAATAGTGGGGCTGGTGTTGGAACTAAGAAAATGATCATTTGTTTTCTACTTAGAGCACTTTGGGAATGGGGCTGAAGGGATGACTCAGAGATTAAGAGTGTTGGCTGCTCTTCCAGAGATCCTGAGTTCAATTCCTAGCAACCACATGATGACCATCTATAGTGAGATCTGGTGCCCTCTTCTGGCATGCAGGCAGAATACTATATAAGAGAAAATACTTTGGGGAATACAAGATTAAGATATAATCTCCGACACATTTTTTATATTTTATTTTGTCTATGGATGTTTTGCCTACAAATATGTCTGTACACCATATGCATGCACGGTGCAGCAGGAGGTCAGAAGAGGGCATCACATCCTCCAGAACTAGTTTTGAATGATTGTAAGCTTCCGCGTGGGTGTGGGAGTCAAACCTGTACCTCTAGAAGAGCAGACAGTTCTTTAGTTCTGTGTCTGGGAGTTTTGGCAATTTCTTGTGCCTTTCTTCTGCAATAACTATGTAGAACATGGAAGGGACAAGAAGGCTTATTATTCTCAGGTGCAGGAGGAGGGGTCTTCTCATTTTGGTCCATTTTGTGTGGAGGGTTAGCCTCATGCTGTGGCTTAGGAGTGGCTGTGTCAGCCATCCCATCGGGATTCACTTCCAGGGGGCATACTGATCCCGCTGCCTAGGGTTGCATAAAGGAAATAAGGGGTTATAGGGATAGCTGCGTAAGGAAAGGTGAAAGTGAGGTTGAAAATAAACCCGGTTACAGTTTGATCTGGATAGAATGCCAGTCTCTATTTCCCTCTCTTTCCATGGCACCTTCCTGCTTTCAGCCTGATTAAGATTTGGGTTTCCAGAGTTTTGAGGCCATGTCCATGTTTGTACGTTAGGGAGATTTCCCTAACACCGCTGAGCTAAGCAGCTCTTCGGCACTCCTGCCTCTCTGTGACTGTAGAGAGCCTGGCCAGTTTCTAAATTGAAACTCAATAGCTGGTAGCTTTGGCACCTATGTGTTTGCTGAGGTTCACCCCAAGTCTATCGTTAAAATCACACAGCCTGGCTCCATACCGCACAGAGCCTTCCAAAGTACTGTTTCATGTTTGAGCTACGGATGTTGAGCTGGCTGCTGAGCAGAACTCAGGGTTCCATTCTGTAAATAACGGCGTGAAGTCCCTGATTCAAGGTCATGTCAGCTAGTGGCAGAGCTGAGATTAGAAGTGGCCTGATTTTGTTTTATTGTGGCTTCTATGGAAGGGGTGGCATAGAGCCCACTTTGGATACATTTTTAAGTGTTATATTAACAGTAGTTGTCTACAGAATTTGTATTATCATTTCAAATGGATCCAGAATTTGCTTTAAATTAAGGACAAAACAACCAGAGCTCTTGTGACAGTTGAGAGAAGACTGGTTGATGGCTCAATATGATGGCAGGTTAAACTTTCTCTTTTACTTTTCGGGAATTGACCTACATTACCAAATTTTCTGAATAGCATAACTAAATTAAGGTTAAATTTTAAAAGTTACTTTTTCGTGAATATTAAAATCCTCATAGTACCCATATAGGAAAAAAAATCATAAAATGACATATTAGATGTCATGGTCCAGAGAAAAATTTCAGTTATCTTGAGCACTGTCCCTATGTCACAGAGACATGCCATACCAACCAAATGAAACCACATTCTTTTTTTGTTTTTGTTTTCCATTAATTAATTAATTTATTTACATTACATCCAGATTGCAGTCTCCCTCATCCCAGTCCCCCCTCAAACAGCACCTAAAACTCAAATCAGCTTTTAGGCACATGATACTAACAGCTAGGATGCGCTTCATCCAGTGAGCCCTGGTTGACGGCCAGTAGCAGTTCTTAATAATCTTATGAAATTGATTTTAATATTATTTCCGTTTCCTACATAAAAAATCAGTCCAAGAGAAATTAAACATTTCTCTGAGACCACAACAATGTAGAAAATGATGGTTTGTGGATTCTAACTCCTTTGAGTAACTTCACTGTCTGCTTTGCTGCTACTAAAAGTATCTGCTCCCCAGAGATATCCAGTATCTTATCCAAGGAGAGTTAGCATTCTTTGGGCTTTATAAACAACTACCTATACCTAAAGCAGCACAAGCTAGTCTAGTAAATCATAATAGTTGTTACTAAAAGTAATACAAATATTAATGCATTTATTTACGTGCTTTTGAGTGTAAGGGGCTGATTAACTTTGTACCTACTCCTTAATCAGAGTACCTCATGAGGCCAATGATGCAGTAAGAAACACTGTCCAAATCTTGGAAGGTGTCATCACTTTCTGTTTGCTCTGGGCTGTGATGTGTTAGTGGTCATTGCTAAAGGCATTGAAAAACATACTGGTTAGAATGTGGTTTCTTTTAGACAGGGCATGTTTTGGGTCAAAAGTTTTGTGAGTCTGTTGCCTACCTATGGATTCTGTTCTGCTAACTGGATTGCCTTGTCTGGCCTCAGTGAGAGAGGATATGACTAGTCTTACAGTGAATTTAGTTGCCAGTGTGGGTTGGGACCTGAAGCAGGGCGGGGAGGTGGGGGTGGGGGACTCCTCCTCAGAGGAGGAGTGGCAGAGGTAGGAGGGGGAGGTGCTGTTTGAGGGGGTACTGGGATGAGGGAGACTGCAATCTGGATGTAACGTGGTTTCATTTGGTTGGTATGGCATGTCTCTGTGACGTAGGGACAGTATTCAAGGTAACTGAAGAAATGGCTTTCCAGGTCTCCTTCCCCACTTATTCTCATCTGCTGATTCAGTTGCTGCTTTTGTTGTCTGTTTGTTTTGTTTTTGTTTTTGTTTTGTTTATCGCTGTGATGTTCCACCTTTACTTCAATGTATTTATTCATTTTATAAGGTTTTCCACATATTTCATTCTTCTGGAATTTCATGTTAGTCTTCTTTACCTAGTGATCCACTCATGTTCCACTATCGTTTACTTATCTTTTCTGTAGCATGGAAGCTGTGAGGTCATTTTTGTTCTTAATCTTACAGAATCTGGGATTAAGGAACCATCCTGAAGCACTGCATTTTTTACAGTTAGACACAAAGTGTCCTCTTGGGTTAATACTTCCAAGCAGGCTTTTAATTTTTTAAGTAATAAAGAATAATAAATATTTGAAATACAAGTAAAGATAGATATTCTCCGCCAGAAACTGTGATTTGCACTTTCTTGAAGTCTTGGGGTTAGATTTCTGTTCAAGAATCCTGGATCATATATTTTTTTTTTCACTTTGGTTTTGGTGGAGTCCATCTCCCACCTTCTTGTACCCTGGGAAGATGACTAAGAGTGTGCATCAGAGGTCCTGCTATTCGAAGAGAGCTCCCTTTGCGTTTGACTTATCATGGGATTAGTTTTTTAAGTTAGAAATTTTCTTCCCTTACAGTTTTGAAGGGTTTAGCATCTTATTTCCAGTCTTGAAAACAAAAGAAATCTGAATCCACTTGGGTTCTTGATCATGTATATTATGAAATACATATATATATATATATATTTCTTCTTGAAATTATTAAATGTTCACTATAATCATAATGTTCAGGAATTTCATAAGACTGCATATCAATACAAGTCTGTTTTAATCTTTTGTGTGGTGTATATTGATCTTTGAAATTGGAAACATAACATTCATATCTGAGCTTTTCTTAATTATTTATTTGGTCTTCTTTTGTCTGTTTTTCCCCTGTCAATTCTTTGTCTTCTGTTTTGGGATAGTAAATTTATTGTACTGACTCCTATTTTTTAAATCGTTTGCTATTTTTCATCAATTTTTAACTTTGTTTCTTGTTATATTTTCATTTCTAGTTTCTATAGCATTCAGTATTTCTACAGTTTTTAAATTTTCAACTCTTTTGTTTGTGTTGGTTGGTTGGCTTGGTTTCTGAAAAGTTTTAATACTGTATATTGTGTACGTAACAGACCTTTCAACGTTTCATTTATATTATTGAGAATAATTTTGTATTTTAATTGAGCTTTACTTCTCTTCGTATATTTATTTCTGCAAAGCACTCAACTCCACTCTGCAGTTTGATAATGTTAAATATTATCTTCTAAGACCTGAAGTGTTTGGTTCTCTATACCTCTTGGAAGAGCCCACTTTAAAAAGTTAAGCACAAAAGGAGAATCAAAGCTCTCTCCAATGATCAAGACCTCTGAAGCACACCTTCTAGGCACATTCCCAAACAGAGTACAAGAAGCTGAAAGAACAGAACCTCTCTCTAGGTGTTTGTTAGTGATGTTTATTGATTCTCATGAATTGAGCAGTTAAATTCAGGGGAAGGGAGGAGGTCTTTTTACATGATACCACATGGGTCTTTTTTTCTTGAGTTGATTACCTGGAGAAAGTCCAGCATTTGAATTATAACCCCTGGGTCCAGCATCCATGTCTTAGTCCATTCTCTTCACCTGCTTTCAGGTATTTTCATATCAAAATGTGTTTTATCATGTTTTTTTTCCATAAATGTCAATGACCTAAATGCATATATTGTCGTTCTCATCACGAAAGAGGATTCGTTTAAACAGAGATATTTTTCTACTAAATTTATGATTTTTCTGATGTATTTTAATACATAGAAGAACATACGGTGCCTATTAGATGATCTGAGTAACAGTTGATTCAGTTCAGATCTTGGTAACAGTCTAAGGCTTTCTGAACAATATATAATGGGATATAGGATAAGACCCAAGCTTCATAGCAACCTCTTATGTCCATTTGACGAAAGTGGGCATTCCAATAACACATTCACCCCCAAGAGTGTATTTCTGTTTATAGAACTTCTTGGGGCAAGCACATATCTTCTTATAGTTGAAGTAAGGAAATGATTTTTAGGGAAACCAGTCTGGAAAAGGCATGTAGGAAAAGATTTTATGCAGTCCAGACCTGGTGGATTTAGTAATCCTCTGTGTACTTGTATGGAAAGGTTACAGTTCTTTGGCTCTCAATTCCAGCATACGATGTGCTGACTGATCCCAGAGACCTTCCCATCTGTTCCTTTCTGCTGAGTGGCTCTTTTTAAAGTTAGGATGGAGGAGTATCCCCAAGGGCTCAGATGCAGCTGTCTCTTTCCACTCCTACCAGCTCCCTCTGCTCCCTTGCTGCTTCTACCCAACAGTTCATTATTAGAGTTGAAATGGGGCTGAGAGCTTGCTATGGCTGAACTGGCCTCTTTGGGCAAGCCAACTGTCAAACAAAGATTCAGCTGTGGGTCTGGTCGTGTTATGTACAAGATGACTTCTTGTCCTTCATTGTGACATCTGAACTTCAGCTCTTGGGGAGGGATCTATGGGCTAAAGATTTCCTGGAAAAAGCAAGAAGAGAGAAACTATGTTGAAATAGCATTCTGCCTATACATTTGAAATTCAGGTAGCCACCTGAAACCATGCTAGGCTTATTTGTTCATAGATGAGTAAAGAAAAGAGAGTTGGGTTAGAAATTGCAAAGTGAGGCGAATTTAGTGCCTGGATATATTTAGACAAAGACAAACCATTAAATAGCCATGGAGAAAAAAAATAATGTGTTTAGCTTCATAGCAACATTGTATGTTTAAACCAGGAAGTAAAATTAGTATACATAAAGGTTTTTTAAAGTCTAATTTAATAAATCCTTGTACAGAGCAAGATAACATTAGAAATGCACGAATAATTTTGAAAAAAGTATGCAATATTACCCTATTTTAAATTAGCATTTTAAAATAATTGTCATCGTGGGCCTATTTTATATCTCCTTTGGAAAGAAAAAAAGAAAAAAATCTATCCATGGATTTACCTTCAAAAGACAGCCTCTATGAGGATTTGGCATATTTTATTCTAACCTTTTCTCTGGGTGGTTTTTGGTTTTGCAAAGCAGTCGTAAGATATTTTGATGGCTTTTTTAGTGCAAATCTTTCGCCTTTGGTTGGAGTTGACTGTGGTTGTATTCTGATAATGCATGTCTGTGATGTGTTCTTTTCTTGTCATGAGGCTGAATAAGCAACACTTCAGTGCTCGGCTTGAATAAATTCTCCATGATGCTTTCAACATAAAACACTGTTGAGAGATTAGAAGGTGAAAAATCCTTAGAGACAAGAAGGAGGATGTGTGTTTCACAACCACTTAAAAATATCATATCTGAAAATAATAATCAGAAGCACAAAATTGGCTTGGGGACGTGTAAAACACAGATAATACATCAAGGTTCCTCAGTTGGGAATGACTCTCTCGGTGGCTGTAGGACACATTGCTGATGCACAGTAATGTTTATTAAATATGTGGCCATTGTTATATGTAAAGTGATGATTTAAATGTCAGAAGAAAAGAGTCCTTATACCCAGAGACAAGAAAAGGAAACTGCAACAAAGTCACTGCTGAAACACAGTTGGAAATTCCAGTATTGCCCCTGTCTTCGGCCATGGGGAGGGCAGACCTTCCCAAACACTATTCCCACTTAAAGAATTCAACTTCCATGAGTTCCTTTCATGCCCTGACATGCTGTGACTCACTGAGTTTACAATTCTAGAACCAAATGTGAAGAACATGAAGATCACAGAACCTTGAATTCTCCCCAGTTCCCACGTTCTGTCTATTTCCACATTTAACTGATTTTCTGTGCCAGCCAGAGGTCAACAAGTGAGGGCCGGTGTAGTTTTACTGCAATATACTTATACTTGTTAATTTACATAGTGTTGCTTTGCTACCATGAAAATCAGGCTATGCAGTTCTAATAAAGGATATGGCCTGCAAAGACTAAACTCTTTACTGTCTGTCCCTGCACAGAAAAGGGTTTCCAATTCCGACTCTAAACGGATGACCTGCAGCCCCCTTGCCATCAGGATTTCTTTTGTTCCAGCGTTGGCCTTCTCTTTTCACATCTGGAGAATCTAAGAGGCTCACAATTTAGCTTTGTCGACTTCAGTTTTTTCACTCTACAGATGTGTTTGTTCTCCATGGAGATAGGATCGGTTTTTCAGTCTTTCCAGTTTTTTTTTTCTTTCCATTTCCAACCCTTCAGTGGCAACCTGTTCTCCTATTGATAAAAATCCAAGTCCTTGTCTTATACAGGAGATGAGAAAACTACCACACTGAGCCAGCATCTGAAGACTCACAGACCCCAGGAGACTAGATTTTGTTTAACATAATATGTACTATATGGATTTTAAGGCTCAGGAAATACAACTCAAACCTCCAAGGCTCAGGTAGAAAGGCGATAGCTGTTGGTTTCTCTTTCTTAGATACTTTCCTGTAGATTTAGATTTAAAACGGCTTGATCAGAGTTTCTCATTGCATCTCATGGAATATGGTGTTAGTGGGCATTTTGTCCCCAAAGATTGATCTGTCTCCTTGGTTTCAGGTGGCCTTATTTTTCTCCCTGTGGTATATACATTCCTAGTGTTTCTCTCCCTTTTTATGAGAACACCTGCCTTGTTGGGCCTCATTTAACCTTAGTTAATTCTTTTAAGACTTCATGTCTAACATGCTTCTGATGGATGCTAGGACATCAGCATATAAGTTGGTTAGGGGCATCGCGCAGATTCTAGTACCTATGGATCATTGGATCCTGTGGTGAAAGTTAGGATTCCCTTGCCCAGATAAATGTAGTGGTATGCATTTACAGAAAAGCTTGAATAAAATCACAGGATTTAAAATTCTCTATTAAGCCAAAATATCAGAAGCAGCCTTATAGAGGAAAACAAACACCAGAGAGAAGAAGAGATGAATACTTGAAAAAAAGTGGCTACCTCATTCCTTCATTAATTTAATCAACCTTCCTTTCAGTAACTGTTCACTAGTATTGTTCAAGAGCCAAGCACTATGTTGGCGTTCTAACACTGCAAGATCCTTGCTCCTACCACTAAAGGCTTTTGTTGTGGGAAACAGACAAAACACACGCACACACACACACATTTCACTATAGATACCCATAAGTGTTATGTAGATAGTCTTAACTCCTTCATTCTTCAGAAAAAGAAGAAAAAGTTCTTTTTGAAAAAGAATGAAAGGGTTAGGTTATAGTCAGGAATGTCCACACATGGAACTGACTTTTTTTTAAATTATTTTTTATTTATCAATTACTTTATTTGTTTACATTTCAAATGTTATCCCCCTTCCCAGTCTTCCCTCCACAACCCCTCCTCCCCCATCCTTTCCCCTTTGCCTATAAGAGGGTGCTCCCCCATCTTCCCACCCACTCCCAACACCCCCCTCCAGCATGTCACTTTTCTGGGGCATTGAGCCTCCATAGAACCAAGCTCTTCCCCTCCCATTAATGCCAGACGAGACAGTCCTCTGCTACATATGTAACAGGAACCAGGGACCGACCCATACTCTTTGGCTGGTGGTTTCATCTCTGGGAGCTCTGAGGGCTCTGCTTAATTGATACTATTGTTCCTCCTTTGAGGTTACAATCGTCTCCAGCTCTTTCAGACCTTGCTCTAACTCTTCCATTGGAGTCCCCGGGCTCAGTCCAATGGGTGACCGTGAGTATCTGCATCTGTCTTAGTCGGGTGCTGGCAGAGCCTCTCAGAGGACAGCCATACTAGGCTCCTGTCAGTAACTACTTCTTGGCATCAGCAATAGTGTCAGGGTTTGGTGTCTGCAAATGGAATGAATCCCTAGGTGAGGTGATCTCTGGATGGCCTTTCCTTCAGCCTCTGCTCTATTTTTGTCCCTGCATTTCCTTTAGACAGGGAGAATTCTGTTTAGGTGGGTAGGTGACACCATCCCATCACTGGGTGCCATGTCTATCTACTGGAGGTGGTCTCTTCAGGTTCTATCTCACTGCTGTTGGGTATTTTGGCTGTCATCCCCATTGGGTCCTGGGTGCCTCATGAATCCCTGGCATCTGGGACTTTCTAGTGGTTCCTCGAGTTCCCCACCCCCACTGCTACTTATTTCTATTTGTTCTCCTGGCTCTCTGGATTTCTGTCCTGTCTCTTCCCATACCTAGTCTTGCCCTCCTGTTTTTTCCCTCCCCCCCTCTGCCTCTCACGATTATTTTGTTCCTCCTTCTAAGTAGGTTTGAAACATCCACACTTTGGTCTTCCTTCTGGTTCAGCTTCATGCAGTCTTTGAGTTATGTTGTGGGTATTCTCAGCTTTTGAATTAATATCCACTTATCAGTGAGTACATACCATGTATGTCCTTTTGGGTCTGGGTTACCTCACTGAGGATGATATTTTCTAATTCCATTCATTTCCTAGAAAGTTCGTGAAGTTGTTGTTTTTAATAGCTGAGTACTATTCCATTGTGTAAATGTACCACATTTTCTGTATCCATTCTTCTGTCGAGGGACATCTGAATTGTTTCCAGCTTCTGGCTACTATAAATAAGGCTGCTATGAACATAGTGGAACACATGTCCTTGTTATGTGTTGGAGCATCCTTTGGGTATATGCTCAGGAATGTACAGCTGGTCTTCAGGTAGAGAAAATTGGTAAATTCCCAATTTTCTGAGGAATCACCAGATTGATTTCCAGGAACTGATTTTTAAAGAGGAGGTAAATGACCAGAAGTCAGCTGTAGAAGTGGAAGCATAAGGTTTATTCCTGAGAAAAGGGCTTTTGCAATTTTATTTGATGTCACTGGGCAAAACCACTTTCTTTGGACCAGTTGCTTGCCATATTCATGTTTGATGCTGGCATGGTAAGAATTAGAATTTGCTATGGTTAGCCATGGCAAGATCAGTTTCTTTGACTTGGATGTTTTCCTCTTTTATTGTCTCTGAAATTTCTAGTTCCTGTGTCCTAAAGTCCCATGCCTCTAAATTTACTGGCTTTATCAGACATTGGTAACTGAGTTTAGTCTTGTCTAGAATAAACATTTCTTCCAAGGATGGAGACATGGAGCTATCACTAGTTGTATAGCAAATGAAGAAACAAAGATTTCATCATGCATAGTGTTTCCATAAGTAGTGTGTGCTGCAGTACAGAAAGATATAGAGGGACCCCAGACTTCAATCATACAGACTGAGAAGACTATTAGAAGCTGAGTCCAAAGTTCATTGACTTTGCAATAAAGAGCAAAATTCTACCAGGGCCCACTGGGCTCTGCATTCTTCTTTTGAATATGTCAAGGTCTACCTAGCTTTGTTAACTTTGCATAGATGATTCCATCCACTTGGCTGGACCTTGTCTCAGTGGATTCTGGCATATTTCTGAGGCAGAATTTTTCGCCGTAGACTAGGCAGAGTCTCTTTTTCCTTTTCAGGTTCACCTAACACCACATACAAGCCTGGCGATGTTGTTTGTATCTTCATAATCTAGAGCACAGGAAACCATTTCTAGTGTTGTTTCGTTTGCATGATTGCCTTCGCTGATAGGTTCCTACCTGCTATATGCACAGACTCTATCAGATGTACTCACTGATGACTCTTAATTAGCTATCAAAATTCACGATGCATGGAAAGCTCATGGTAAAAAAGGAAGGGAAGGGACTGTAGCTTGCCAGGCAGACAGAGAAAAGGAAAGCAGAGTAGAGATAGGCAAAATGGAGCTACAGTCACAAGGAAAAGAATCCAGTAGGTCATAGACAGAAAAGAATAAACACAATGAGAAAACAGAGTTTCAGATATTAAGGGGGAAAGTATGAAGGTTACTCATCAGCAAAACTGCCTATTGCAGCAGAACATTAGGATGGCTGGAGATCAGTAGCTTTCCTTGGGATCAGCTATTAAGAGGTGTTTAATGGAGTCAACAGAGGTGGCAGCAAGAGATTACAATGAATCAAGACCTGGGGGGGGGGGGATTGAGCATTGCATACAGTGATTGGGTAGTGCTCTTCAGATTAAAAAGATGGAGTGCTAACCAGTCCTGCTTCTGTTGTTGTACAGCTGGCTTTCAGAGACTTTGTGTGTCATACACTAGCATGTGGCTTGCCGAGTTATTTAATTGGTCTCAGTTTGGTCATCTAAAATGGAATCCTGGTGTGTCTACTTCATAGAATTTAAATGTTGTTATGTATATTAGCTATTGCTGTGGAAAATCTTGAGCCTGGGTAGCTCTCTTCCCATTATGATCTTCTGATTATTTGGATATTATGTGACTTTTCCAAGAGAGACATGAACAAATGTACAAATGTCTATGTCTACAAAAATTATTCTGACCAAGTCAGTCTTGATTAACTAGCGAGTTTACTGTGATTATTTGAACAAGAATTGATATTTTAGGCATCTTAATCATAAAAAAGACGAACTTAGTATGGTTGTCAACTCAAATCTATAACCCTAGTTCACTGCAAAACTTGTAGGTAGTTCCACCATATAGGCTTTTTTCGAGAGCCATTGCTTACTGTTTATGTAAGCATGGGAAGGGTCCTTGTGAATCTTTAGTTTTGTAAGGACCTTGAGCCTCATAAGTTATATGAGCCTCTTTCCTTTCCCTAAAAGAGAATGTTTATTCAGAGGGAGTAGCTACACAGCACTGTCCTATCCTCCAGACTTCTGGTTGGGATCGATTTTATTTTGTGTGCTACATTCTGAGGGTCAGCAGTCCCAAGCGTGATCTTCCTCTGCTTTTCATAAATGCCTAAGACACCTTATATAAGGTCTCTACTTTATCCTGTCCACTCTCAACCACTGGCTAAATTAATGTCAATGGCCAGATCCAAATACAGTAACACATAAAATCAATCTACTATAGCATAAAAGTGTTTGGAATAGTGCCACATACATCTATTTACATCTTAAGCCGTAATAATATACTTTATATGAGGAAGGAGAAGAAGTAATTTGTTCATAAGTATATAGGGATGTTGAGGGAAGTTATCTTACGGGTCAAAAGGTGAGAATGTTAACAGACTTAAGGGAAGTAGTCACTTGGCTGGTTAAAGATGCAAAATAGAGCCACAAAGGAGGCCTTCTATGACATGAAAACAAGGACTCTAAGAGATATCCCTTTCATGGCTTTTGGTAGCAGTAGCAGCTGTAGAATCAACCATGGAGGAAAATTGTTGAGTTTGCTGGAGTTTTTCTGAAATGAGCTCTGTGTTCTTGACTCCCCCTCCCCACACCTCCATTCTTAAGGAGCGAGCTAAGTAGTAACAGTTGGTGTTTACAATGTTGTAATGGCCATCATATTGAAAAGTCACTCGATGCATCTTTAGAAATAATTTACACCACCATAAAGTAAATTGCTAATCTTGTAGAGTGGATTCTTTAATCTTTTGCTGTTTGCTTTTGTATACCAGCCAAGAAGATGTAGACCAATGAGAAAACTGCTAGAATGTTTTAGAAACATCATCTGATTTAAAAAGCTAAGTGGGAATATAAATCTTTCTTAAATACACCATCATATTCTCTGCTGTTTTCCTGTGGTTTTGTTTCTTCAGTTTTCCTGTAGTCCAATGTGCAACTGTATGGGATTAAAGTGTCCACGGGATGCATACACACCAGCAGTCAGCTGTAGAGCTCATAGGTGGGAACATAAGAGCATTAAGATGTATTCAAGCCATTAAGATGTATGCATACATTAAGATGTATGGCTTCCCTGGTAGATTTAACATGTAGGGGGACACAGTTATTGATGCTCCTTAAAATGAAAGCATGATTTATTGGAAGCCTAACTTTATGTTAATGTCTAGGAGAATGACCACAAATAATGTGGTTGTGTTTTTAGAGTCTAGAGTGAGGAATTGGGGTCTAGAACAAGGAGGTTTTTGCTGTGATTTTATTTCAGAAGCCGGGTGATAGCCCAGAGGCTGCTTGTGTTCAACACATGTTCTACCACCAAGCTACACTCTCAGTCTTAAGCAATGGAATTCTAATATGCATTCTTCATCTTGAAGGATGTTCATGTAGCAGCATATTGAACTTGAATATTGTCACTGTGTGTTTGGCATGCATATTACTAAAACAACATGAACTAAGTTTTTCCGCTGTTTGAAATATTTAATGACTACATAATTGTTCAGGGAGAACAGATTTCAGATTTCTTATGCTAATGCCCATGGCCATACTTGCTCAAAGTAATGACATCTATATTATTGTTCTGTCAAATTTCCATTACCCCTCTTCGCAAACTAGAGATAAGCTAGTTCCTTGTGCATTCTAGGCAACAGTGTTGGTTATTTGTCAACTTTATATAAACTGGGGTCACTAGGGAAGAAACAAACCTCAAATGAAGAATTGTCTCCATCAGATTGAACTGGAGTCATGCTTATGGGGCATTTTCTTGATTAATGACTGATGTGGGAGATCCCAGACCATTGTGGGAAGGTCCACCCCTGCACAGGTGTCCTGTGTATGAGAAAGCAGCTGGAACAAGCCCTGAGGAACAAGCCAGTAAATAGTGTTCCTCTATAATCTCTGCTTCAGTTTGTGCCTTGATTTCCAGCTTTGGCTTCTTTAGGTGAGGGACCATAACCTATAAGCCACATAAACCCATCTCTCCCAAAGTAGCTTTTGATCAGTTGTTTGCTCACTGTAACAGAGAAACAAACTGTAACATATGTTCCCTATCATAACCTCCATCCCCCATCCTCTTTTTTTCTTTTTTTCCTGTCTTTCTGGAACTCATTCTGTAGATCAGGTTGGCCTTGAACTCACAAAGATCTACCTGCCTCTACTTCTCAGTTGCTGGAATTAAAGATGTATGCCACCATGCCCAGGTTTCCAACCATAATTTCTATTAATGTATCTTAAGTTCCAAGTGACTTGCTCTTCCTAACAAAAATACCCTTTCCGATTTACACCTGCTTTTAAAGTGGCTCTTTTGCTCAGTGGCTTCCTATGAAATGTACAACTAACTGAGATACTGGGTTTCTATGATGTCTTCCCTGTTTGCTTTGTTTTCTTTCTTTTCTTTTCTTCTTTCTTTTCTTTTCTTTTCTTTCTTTTCTTTTCTTTTCTTTCTTTTCTTTTCTTTCTTCCTCCTCCTCTCCTCCTCCTGCCTCCTCTCCTCTCCTCTCCTCTCCTCCTCCTTCTCCTTCTCCTTTTCTTCTTCTGCAGTTGTTGGCTTTCTGTTTGTTTTCTTTAATTTTGTCTCTGTGTTTGTTTGTTTGTTTTGGCTTGGAAGTTATCCTAGCACTTCTGGATTTCCCATCCTGTAATCATAAGATTTTCTGAAGTCCTTCCTGCTACTGAAACCCTCGGTTTGCCTCTGTCACCCAATGGTCAGCTTGCTTTTCTTTAGTAGTATAGCAGTACTCAGGCACTCAGTTTTCTGAGGCACTTTTGAAATGAGATCATATAGTTTCTATGGTTTTTTTTTTTTCTTAGTAAGCTTAAAACTCATATGCATAGAAGATACAGTTAACTTATTGCAGGAAAGGTGCCACAGTGAGACTCAAAGCAGGCCTGACCCTGGCCTTTCCATGAATAGAAGACTCATAGACCTGAAGACGGTTCATTTTGCTGATGGCAATAACAGCTTTACCTCCATGTTGCTGTCCTGTCTGGATAGGCTATAGGGAGCTGCCTCTTTAGGAGGCTGAGCTTTATCAGAGTTGATGCATCTGTGAATCCCAATTCATCTCTTTCCCTTCAGGGATAATCTTGGTCTCCAAAAGCTTATAGCAGGCAAATGACTGTGATTTGTGACAGAAGCAACCAGGTTGGGGAATAGATTATTCAAAAACCCGACAGTTGTCTAAAGTAACTAAACAGGAAGTCAGTTGCTTCTACAACCGTGTCTGAAATGTGTACGGAAGAAGAAGAGGCAGGTTACAATGCCTGTTTATTCTCAAAGGGCTGAATGTTTATAACAGCCTTGTTAAGTCATTACAGCCATTTTCTCTTATCTCTAAGGTGTAGATATGAATACTTAGATGATTTAAAACGCTCCCAAAACATAATCTCCTAAAGATAATTTCTGACCTCCTCCTCTCCCTTCATTACTGTCAAAGTAACATTTACAGAATGAACATGCTGACAAGCATTGAGCTGTCTGCTAGCACTCTTTGTGATGGTGAAGATGCTTAGTGATGTGCACTGTCCAAGTACAGCAGCCATAGTAACATGGCACTACCAAAGGAAGGAAGTTTAAATTGTCTGAAGTAAAACTAAGTCAGTTGTTAGCTGTTGTCATGGTTCTGGTTTGATTCTCCCTCTGACTGGTTCCTAGTGACCTTAATCATGCTTCTTAACATCTGTGAGTCTACCTCCTTTGTGTATCTCTTCTCGGCACTAGATATAAAAGGCTCTCTATCAGTGCCAGTCATTCACTGCTTGCTTTCCCTTTCCTAAAGTGCCAAGAGATGCTATTCTAGGGTAGTTTTTATTTATATTTTTATTTATCTGAGTTTGATGTAAGAGTCAACTTGCTAGTAGAACCTATATCAAAGGTATGGACACTGTTTTATCATTATTTGTAACTCCATTCCTCAAGTCCCAGAAGTGTGTGTGTGTGTGTGTGTGTGTGTAGAAACCTGTTCTGCTTTCCTTCTTGCTTCTCAGCTGAATTTCACTTTAGTTTTTATTTGCACTATGAATGTCCTTTACAATTCTGTCCTACATTATCCCTTAGAATAAATGGTAAATAACTTTACCTGTTACTAAAATTGCTAATGCCTAACATTGCCTCACCAAGAAGGAGAGTAATGGAATAAAGATAAGAGTATAGACATTCATTGAATTCATGTTAGATGTCAGCTGCTCAGTTAAAAACTTGTTTACTAACACAATAACAATGCCAGGATAAAAAGCAAACTAAATTACAATTACCTCTGTATAGAAAAACATGCTCTTACTTGTCTATATTTAAATGCATATATTAGAAGACACTAGCAGAGCTTATATTCTCCTTGCTGCTGTGTTGAATGAAGATGAATAAGTATGTCAAAGTCACTTGTAACTCTATAATAATTAAAGCATACTTAGTCCCTTTATTGTATTTTATTAACATTAAAAGTAATCCATTTGCAGTAAGCAACATGTATTGCATATTAATTTTCCAATACATAGTATTTTATAAGCAAATGTCAAAGTGCTCATTCTGTTGATTCCCCCCAACAGTGACTTCTACCCTTTCTTCACTACCTTCATCCTACTGCTCAGTCTACCCACCAAATCTTTATTTTGGTTCTTATATTGTTTTATCACTTACCTTTTTATTTGTTAGATGTTTTCTATTCCTTCCCTGAAGCTTTCTGTTTTTCCCATTTGTGTTAAGAGTAGCCTCTCACTGAAGCACTTTCAGAAAGGCTGCTTTAAAATATGTATCCAATACTTTCACACCTCTGTAATCTTGGTGATGTCATCTCTTAATTATCTTTTTCTTCAGTTTGAGATCCTCTTACTCTTGGTTATAGGTAATTAAAAATGGATATTTTCATTTCATGTCATGAGATCCTGAATCTCATTTAGATTATCTGTTTCCGTTAGTGTACTTTTAACCTTACTCTGGACTAGGAAAAGAAAGGGTACAAGGTAGCTACTACAGGGTGGAGTACAGACTCTGCCTCTTTACCTCACTGGATGCTTGTAGTGGAGCTCTTCATTAAGTCAGGGTGCTAGTCAAAGTCCTCACTCTCCAGGAGGCTTCTTCTTGACACCACCCTAAGAAGGAGGGCTCAGATCTTACCTGGTAGCAGGGCAAGTCTACTCTTAATATATTCTCTTAACTGACTCTTTTTAGGTGAAGAGGTAGCTTCATTACTAGTAGACAGACCTTCCAGGTGATCTTTGTGCTTGGCCTCCTGTGAAAACTGCTTTCTTTCTATGTTGGAGTGATTTGTTTCAACTGAGCAAAATGGAAGTCACTCTCTCCAGCTTTTGCTGGAATGGACAGTAGGGTTACATTGTTTTCTCTCATGCCAGGGTAGAAAGGTTAAGTCTAAAAGTTTTCCATCTTTTTCAGCTCTCCCTTTCCTAGTCCTTTAGTGGCCAAGCTTTAGTCATGACTTGCATGGGGTCCTTCAGCTCTGAGTCTTGTATATGTAAGGGAAAGTCAACACAAGGAATCATATCCACACTATGTTTCTAATTGTAAGGTCTTTATATGGTCTGCCTTATCTCTCCTCTTCAGTCTTATGTTTGTATTATTTGTAGTGTTCACCAGTTGGGTTCTATGTTATGAAAAAACATTAACAAAAACAAAACAGAACAGACCACCTATGATAAAGCATCATTTCATAAATCAATAATGCATATTGATTGAACTAATTTAGCTATCATCTATCTATCTATCTATCTATCTATCTATCTATCATCTATCATCATCTATCTATAATTATCTATCTACTGATGGTTCACAATATACAGTAAGCGTCTCATGACATTGTTAAAAAGTATTTTAAGTGAGATGTATGTAGATCACTTATCATAATAAGTGATACCCACAATAAGATACCAATATCCCTTCTCTAATAATCTAGAGACCTCAACATCTACCATTGAGTCCTTTTCATAAATGAGAATATTTAATATGAGTGACCTCAGAGATTGTCTAAACCCTTTTTCATACTTTTTTCTGATGTTAAAATACTTAAGTTAAATATTACTTTAATATCTACTACATGTAGATTTTCTAGTCCAGATATACTGGTTATGATGGGCAAATATTTGATATAGTCATTGCAGATAGGTAGTCTTTGAAGAATGACATTAGGTAGTCTCTGTAGACTGACATTGCTTATAAGAACCTATTCAACAAAGATGAAATTATCTCTGTAGACAAACAAAGCAGAGTATGTGTGTATCATGTGCTTCAGAAGGGATACTGTCATCACACAGCTGCACATGGTGTGAACATCTGGCTAGGCTGGACAAGTCCTCTTGGCCTAGCTCCAAAATCCACAGGGTTGTTACCAGGGCTATCACAGGGTAGATGGATAATGCCTTAAGGTGCTATTGCTGTGATGAAACACCATGAACAACACAACTTGGGGAGAGAAGGGTTTATTTGGCTTACACTGACACATCATAGTCCATCAGTGAAAGATGTCAGGATGGAAACTCAAACATGGCAGAGAATTGAAGAGAGGAGCTGAGGCCATGGAATAGTGTTGCTTACTGACTTGCTCAGCCTGCTTTCTTATAGAATGTAGGACCACTATTCTAGAGATGGATCCACCCACAAGGGCTGGGCTCTCCTCCTACCAATCACTAATTAAAAAAAAAAAAATGAGCTTCCGGTATGCCTAAAGCCCGATCTCAGGGAGATAATTTTTGAAATGAGGTGTCCTCCTTCCAATACTTTAGCTTGTGTCAAGTTGACATAAAATTAGCCAGCATAGGTGAGGACATTTGGTATATTTTGTGAGTCTTCATGCTATTTCTCCTCTTTTATTTCATTGTTGGAATATCTCCTTTCTTCTGATCTTTTGTTTCATGGAGCAAGAGCCCCACCAATTATTGGTTATTTAGATGTCCTGAGAATGAATACATTCATTGTTTAATACTGATGGATTACTTCTTTGATGGCTTTGTTTCTTATCACTCCTGTTGTAGTACAGAGAAAAGGAGTGTGCTACTCGTGCTTACAAATTTGAAGTTTGGCATGTGTGTGGTAAGCTAGATTTAGCTCACTCTAGGGTGTGGGGAGAGTTTTGTAAATCATATGCTGGTTCCTCATATTCTGACCCTCATGATAAAATTAGACACATTTTGAATTACCTTGGGGGTGGGGAAGTATAGAATTAATTAGAATGTAGTTCTGCAAAGTCCTAGAAGTTCCTCAGTGCTGTAACTAGAGTATAGGGATTGGGTTCTTATATCCCAGCATTCTTCAGGATACAATTACATTCTATCCTAAAATAAGAGTTGACATGTTCTATAAAGGGAAGGCAGGCTAGTAAATATTTCAGTCTTTAGGACATACATCTCTGCTAAAACTGCCAATTTCTGCAATTGTAGCACAAAAGCAGATAAATGATCCATAAATAAATGAGCATGGCGCTATTCCAGTACAATTTTATTTATGGACATTCAAACAAAACCCCATGTATAAAATAATAAATCTAAAATTAGTAGGAAAAGCAAAAGAGGAATTTTGTAGCATATTTTTATTTGTTTGTTTGCTTTACTTGTCTGTATGCATGTGTACTATGTCATAAAATTGTCGGACACACCAGGACTGCAGTCAGTTGTAAGTTGTGAACCACTATGTGTGTGCTGGGAATTGAATCAGAGTCCTCTGCAAGAGCAACAATTGCTCTTGACTCCTGAGTCATCTCTGTAGCCCCAACAATCATTTTTAAATGTGAATTATTCTTTGGTCACACTGGTCACACAGAAGCAAGGTTGGCTGTACCTTGCTTTGCTTATCCCTGTCATGGTAGATGTTTACTGGGTATGTTCCTTCACCCAAAGAGACATTGTGCTTTCTTTTAGTCAAACAAAAGTACCTTTTCCCCTAAGATATGTTTCTGATAGCCTTGATATATTTTTATGCTTAACCCTTGATAATCAGGTACCTGTGAACCAGAATATATGTTCTGATTTATAAAAAAACATTTCATGAATTGTCTAGAAACTATTGCTGGTGACACAGTGTCCCAAAGCAGTAATGGCTTTGCTCTCATGTTTTTCACAGTAGTACCTGCATTGATTCTATCTCTGATAGCTGTTATATTGTTAACTATATTCTTCATTTACTTCTTCTTATAAATTCATACTGTATTTATCCAGCTTCTAAGTCATGATGAAATTATGAAACCTAGACCAGAATATTTTTAAGGCCAGGTTTACCTTTTTATTTTTCTCTTTAAGGAGAGCTAAGTAGTCATCTGCTGTTGGTTAAACTGGAGTAATACATTTCACAATCCATATAAAAGCTGCAGGAGATTTGACTGGCAGTGGCATAAGAAGAGGTGATTATTTTTCTTATGTGTTATGAAGACTAATGGTTAGCTTTAGAAACAAAGTCTGAATCCCTCAGAGATGTTCAAGCCAATGTGACTATTTGTCCCTTGGCGATGTCTCATGTATGTAGCACCACAGTCACAAATATCTGTGGCCACACTAGGCTTCCCCTGCATTCAAGGTAAAGGCAAGAGGTCAAGTTATCATTCAAATACGTTCCTATATCTCCGTCCCACTATTTTCTCCTCTCCTCAAACTCCTGTTCATGTCCTATGCATTAGCATCTGTCCACAGCTGGAAGAGTATCTGGGGAATTTAAGAGGGAGGACTTTGAAGTTCTATCATTGGTGTGGACAGAAGGGAAAAGTGCTGGAAATGTGTTTATATTCCCAAATGTCTAGAACAAAGAAAAGTATAACCTGTGTGATACTCAGATTGTTTCTGCTAGAAAGTCTCTACTAAATTTGAGATCAGAATGACTGATCCATAATTATTCCTTAAGCCGATATTTGTAGAGTATCTACTTTGTATGTATTATATGAGAGAGGTGTGACAGAAGGGTTGTTTTTTTGGAAGGCCTTCATCTCCATCTAAAAACAAGACACACACACATGCAATTTTAAACAGGATACCTCAATTCTAGAAGCTAGTCGTAAGGATTGCAGTATCTTTTTTTAAAGATATTTTATTCACTTAACATTTATTGGGTACAACTATGTTCAACTATTTAGGCTTTTTTTTGGAACAGTAACATCTCCATTCTGCTGATGATAGTCAAACATCAAAAGAGCTCTGTAGCTCTGTCATTTTTGTGTATTGGGCAGGTAGTTTGGGAGCAACCTTTATTTGCTGTTCTGAAAAATGCAGAAGTTATCCAGAAGCCAACCACAAAGAGTAGGATTGAATTCGAATCATTCCATCATGTCTAGCCTTTTCCTTAAACAATGACTGGGTATCTACTGTAAATTTATCCAAACACTGGGTGTGTAAAGCTCAATAAAATGAAGCCAGTTTCTATTGGGAACATTGGTAGTCTATGCACTCATGTTATAAATATTTGCAATGCATAGCATGTACATGCAGAGACACACTCAGATCTTTTAATAAGAAAAAAATAGGAATTGTCAACATTGTTTAGGTAAATACACAGAACTCAAGCTCAGTTAAAGCAGAAAGAAGACACCATTAATACTTCCTGAAGGGGCAAATAATTTAAGAGAAGGGAATACTATGTAGAGATATCAGTCTGTCCTAGGCGAGGAAGCACACAGTATTTCAGGCAGTTCTAGTAAAGATATTCTAAGCCATTTCACCCTGAGGTTTTCTGGGGAGTATTTGCTCATTGTCTTTGATTAAGGAAAAGTTTTGTCAGAATACAGGAGTGTCAGCATGAACAGAGCACCATTCTTCATTTCAAGTGCAATAGCTGGGGATTGGAGGGACTGGGAAGCTGAGTGACTTTTTAAGCAAAATTGACCCTAAATCAGTGTAGTTATATGATATATATTATGACACTTCTTATATCTACATCCATATATCAACCATATCTATATCTATCTGTATCATCTATATCTGTATCTACATCTATATGTTACTATCATTATTTATGTATCATTGTTAGGAGATAAAATGAGACTAGCACTTTCTTGTTTCTTACTATGACCTAAGTCACATTAAAATAGTGTTGTTCAGAGGTACAGCTCTGAAAGGACTGAACTTGTTTTGAAGCAGGTGGCAGCCCAGTTTAGATGGTATCTAGTTTGTAAGTGAATCCTTTTTCAGAAAAATTTTAAAGTATTGTTAGGTGTTAAACTGTTTTTTCTTATACACACACACACACACAAACACACACACTACAACCACCACCATATACAGAGAGTCACACACATGCACACACAGAGAAACACATGAGCACACACACATACACTCATACACATGTGTGTGCATACACACACACACACATACATATGGATACACACAATGGGTAGAATCCATAATAACAATAAAAATGTACTAGGTGAAGAAACTCTGAAGCCTTTGAATAAGAATATCTTGAGAACTTTGCTTTCTACTTAATGGTTATGATATTTGGGTCAAAGTGAAAGTGAATAGATTAGGGTTTTGGTTTTTTTTTTTTTTTTTTTTTTTTTTTGTCATTTACTTTGGTAAAATATATTTACACCCTTGTAAAAATCCTGTATTATATAAGACACTTATGCTAAGTAACTGTCACTACTACCTATCTGCAAAATCATTTTGTTATCCTAAACTAGAACATTATACATCCATCTCTGAAAAAAAAAAAATCCACCCCCATTTTCTTCCACACCCAGCCCCTAGGTAACAATTATTTTCTAACTCTGTGGATTTGACTACTCGGAATACTTAGTATAAGTGGATCCATGCAAGCTTTATTCTAAGTACTCACACAATTTTTGTCCTTTTATTTGATTTTGCTTTCTTGAGACAAGATTACACTCAAGTTCAGGCTGACCTGAAACTCATTATGCAGCCTAGGTATCAAATTTGTAAGAATTCTCCTGCCTCACTCTTTCAAGTGCTGGGATTATAAATATGAGTCACTACACAGAGGTAGAGTTGTCCTGTTGGGACAGACTTATTTCATTTAGCATAGTTTCTTCGGTGTTCATCCATGTTATTTTATCTACAAAGATTTTATTTGTGTTTAAGGCTAAACTATAACCACTCTGCATTTGTCACACTTCCCAGTTCCATGGACATTTTGATTGTTTACTATTTTATTTACCAATATCACTCTTTTGTTTTTATTTTGCTACTCCCTAGCATCAACCCAACATTTCCTATTTTCTTGATATCTGCTCATGCTATTCCATTTTCAGAAGATCTATTCTCTTGGGAAGTCAACCTACTACCATACATGTCAGTATAGACTGCTTCATCAGCAATATTGGTACACTGCTTCATACAACTATTCTTGGTAGCTCAATGCCTGAGTAATACAGATCTGTAATCACACTGATGTGTTTGGCTCCCTTACCACAGCTGAAAACCCTAGGAGAACAGATACAAGCCATCTCTTAGTAGTCAACATAGTCTCCACTCCCAGATCTCGATCAGGACAGACAATACACCTATAAGAAAAGAAACATTTGTTCAACTGCAGAATATAACCAAGAGTCACCTCTCTTTACACAATCATGCCTTAAATCAGTAGGAGATTTTTCTCCACTTGGGTTTTCAAATTATAAGATAGTCTATAAACCAGAGGCACAGTATAGTTTCTTGACTTTTTATACATGTGCCTTAGTTGTCATACAAATATTTAAATCTTCCATAGTAATTTCATCCTTGACTGTAAACCTAGCATTGATTTAGGATTTTGCTCTTGGATTTATTTGTTTTAAGATATTTCTGACAGGCTTTGCTTTGTTGTCCCTGAAATTTCATGTCTCTGATATTTACAAATCAAGTGATGTTCCAGTGGCCTCTTTAAGGTGTGACCTTCATCTCTGCTCATTGTGTTCTTGGTGTCCCTTCTGCTTTCTTGTTTCTGTCCTCATCCCCACCTCTGCTTGTTTTCACTAGAGTTATTTACTCAGTTTAATGGGCTCAGCTGCTCATGGTCCAGCTCTGAGAACCCGTTCATGTTTCTTTGATTTTTCTCAAATATCCCTCTGTTTAACAGGCTTCTAGTCCTTGAATCGATATCATAGAGAGCTTGAAGTTTACCTGAATTTTTCTCAGCTGTGATGTTGATTTAATTTATTAGCATTGAAAATTTCAAAATGAAGAGCTAAAATCCAAAGCCTGTGTTAAAACATCACTGTTAAAAACCATTAGCACAGGAAATCTTCACCATGGTGGTGTGTGTATCTAGCATGGTGTCAAGATTTCATTTTGAAGACATCATATCTTTCATATGTATCCTCACCTCAAGTGGAATCCAGGTGATTGCTGGTAGAAATTTAGATTAGTGCACAGGTAGAATAAAACTTCTTCCTCAGGGTGGGACTCATGGGAACAGATGAAGGGAGTGTAGGTCTGTTTTGGTGGAAGGTGATAGGGCAAGAGAATTCGAGGTGTTGGAAGCTCACAGCAGTTCAATGGTATTCCCATACCTGAATTTCAATGCAGAAAGCAACAGGGGATCATGCTGGAAGAGAAAGATCAAAGCTGGGCATTTTTCTTTCCCTCATTAATGTATAATTCCATCCCCTGTGAATCTACTATCTCCCTACTGAAGCACAGCTTTTTAGAATAATCACAATTTTAGTATATTTAATTGAATATTCATTTTAAGTAGGCTAGTCTTTGGAGATGAGAAGCTGATTGATATTAACAGTAATTAGTTTCAGGCTCTCATTGCTTCTCTTTGCATCACTGTAATTCGAACAGGGTAGTTTGTCCACAAATATTCACTCTATCCTGTCCTGTTGAGTAGCAGCAGTGGATGTTTGGGAAACTGACTTTAGTTGCATTTCACTTGGCTTAAGTTCACTGTGGTCACCTCAAGGTTCTCCGTTCAATAAATGAACATGCTATTCACTTCCAGCCAATGAGAAGTGCTTAAAGTTTAGATGAAGAATGGAAGAAAGAGCTATGCTTAAGTTCTCTATTCATCAACCTCAATACCTGAAGCATGTGACTCAAGGGCCTATATGTATAGGACAAAGGCAATACTACCAATAACAACATGAAGACATGGGGACTGGGACTCCTCTATCTTGGAACTCAAACTTAGACAGAACCTTCCATTATAAAAGCTTACAAGTTTCCTTTCTATTTCATCTAGTTAGGATAGGATGCTCATCTCTAACTTAAATTCATGTGCATTCCAAATGATACTTGATCTTTGCGACCTTCAGCTGACACCTGTGTGACCTTTGATGACCATAACCCTTTTGAGCCTCATTTCCCTTATCTGAAAAATGAATATAATTATGTCTGGTAGAGTTTTTCATGAATATCATTTGTGGTTCAGAACAAAGCCTGAGGGAGGGCACATGAACTGATCCTTGCTGAGAATTTAACTTTGTGATGTGACTGTTCATTGCTTTTAGGAACAATAGAGACTAGGAGAGGAGAAATTCACTAATAATGTCTATATAAAATGGCAGGAAATTGAATTTGCTGGTCTCCCTTTCAAGCAGATGGTTTAGATTATTGAATATTTATACCCTAAGGTGCCATGTATTCTATGGGAAGGTCATGGGAAGGTATGGGTGAAGATGACAGTTTAAAAAAGACACATATAGAAAAGTCATATTAATGACAAAACTAAATGCTATGTAGGATTTAGGTGAATAATAGAAAACATTTTAAGCAGAGAAACAGGTACAGAATCTTTGAGTTGGGCAAGAACTTAGTCAAGGAAGAAAGGAAGCCCGTGGAAAAAAGCGTGGTGATCAAGGGACATTTGGTATAGGTAGAGAAGCTGGCAAGATCAAAGAGGATGGGACTTGCTGGACAAGATGATATTTTCTGAGTTATCTAAGTAAAATGAGGCCATTAGAAAGTTTTAAGCAAATGAGGATCATGACATGTTATACACACAGTTATGTTCATGGGTTTTAAGTGATAAGAAAAAGGAGATGAATTAGCTTGGCAGTCTGAGTGTGTGATGCCTTTCTCTGTCTATGGTGGTGACAGAGGATATGGAACTGGAGATGCACTTGAACAGTTGTTTCAGTTCCAGCTAATAGTTTTGCTGGTGGATGGGATGATTATGGTGAATCTTGGAAACAGTGAAGTCAAGCATGACTCCTCAGCTTTGGGGAAATCAATGGGCAGATTTTTGTGGTAGGAAAACTGAAGTTCAGTTTTGACCATGTAAAGATTGAGTTTTTCCAGTATCAAAAGCTTTGAGAATTGGTGGTACCTGTTAATAAGAAAATGAAGAATGGAAGAACATGCCCAATCCCACTTCTATTGGAAAATAGTCTTTCAAAGTAGTTCTCCCTGTAAAATAGTCTTCAAAGTGTCAATAAGAAGAGAAGGAACCACAGTCTGGTTAGAGTGGATAATGAAAAATGCTGTAACAGACTTACATAGGGGACCAACCAATAAGAAAGAATGAGAAGAGGGAAAGCTAATGATCATCTAATATGGGAGATTGTCAGTGAATTAATGTCCTAATGGAGGTAAAAAAAAGGTTTTAATATTTGACTTTGAAGCATCTAAGATCAAAGAGCTGACGAGGATGGGAATTTAAATTTTATGGTTTTCTTTCCAAAAAAAGGTCAAAATAATTTATCATGAGACATCCTAAAATACTAGTCTATATATGCCATGTGCACATGTGCAAGTGGAGGTTTGTGGGAACTGTCTAGGGGAAAAATGACTTTCATAGAATTCATTGTTATTCCTTAGATAAGATTAGGTACAGAGGAAGAGTGTATACATGTTTTTTAAATGAATAAATATCCCAAAATATGAGCTCTAGATCTTATTGGTAGAGATATTCATTTTAGATGGTATAGAGATGAAACGAGAAATTTGAAGCTATTGGGGCTTGAGTACCATATGCCCTCCAGTCCTTGGACTTTCTTTTCCTTTCTTGTAGCAGAGACACTTTTAAAAAAATTGTTAGTTCATTTGTCTGTTCAGCTCTTACAATGTTCCACCTGTGCATTTAACTCAACAGTATATATAACATGCCCAATAAATATTGGTTGAATGAATGCAAGAGAGTAGACTGAGTGAGTAAATGTTTTATGACTAGAGGGATTCCGTAGGGTGCAGGGAGTTAGCAGGTTCTAGATGAAGGGAGACCAATAAACCAGACTTCAGGGTTGAAATAGCTAAGTGGGAGGCAGTAATGAAATGCCTGATCTGGTGCTCCATCTGTAGTGTGGGCATTAGTAATGTGCTCACAGTAAGTTTTTGGAATTGAGGGAATTGGGGTTTATGCTTCCAAGCTCAGGGTTTCCCACAATGCTGTGTTCTTTCCTCACCCATGTTATGTCCCATAGTCATTATACCACCTCTCAGCTCACAGACACCGTTTCCTTCCCACTTAGGCTTAATGAAATATTTTGTGTCACAGACACTTTCTTTGTATGACTCGTTTCTCTCAGCTCTATTTGTTCATTTTTCCTAGCTCTCCACTGTGGTTTGAATCCACGAGGTATTGATCACCCTGCCCATGCCGACGGAATTAAACTGCAAATTGAAGGCGAAGGTGTAGAATCTCAATCCATTAAAAACAGAAATTTCCAGAAGGTATCTGACCAAAAAGGAACCCCCAAGAGACTTCAGGGAGAAGCTGAGACAGCAAAGGTGAGCCGTTGGCCAATTAAGTACTAAAAGTCTGAGACTGAAGCCTTACTAAGCCATGGTCAGCCACAGAGAAGGGCTAATAATGCTTCTGCTAAGACTGGTGTATCTTTGGTAATATCAGTGCTGTGTCTCATTGATAAATGATAATAGATGAGACTGTTGACTGGCTTCCCTTTGGATGAAATCCAAACACGTGTGTCGCTGTCCCATAGTAAGAGGCTCTGGACTGTGGATTATAGAAAAGAGCCTCTCTTATCTAACAGCAATAGAGTTTAAATCCCCTTCTCTTTTCTCTTTCCTTTCTTTCTTTTTCTTTTCTTTCTTTCTTTCTTTCTTTCTTTCTTTTCTTTCTTCTTCTTTCTTATTTTTGCACAAATTATGCAACTTTAGGCTTTATATTCTCCATCTATAAAGGATTCCTAAAATCTGCTTTCCTATTAGGATGAGCTGAGCTGAGTAAATGATTTGTGCTCTGAAAACATTTTGTAAAAGCCTGATCCCAAGGGGCTTTTGCTGACAAAAGCTATTAATGATAATAACTGAGTTTTGTAAATATTGCATACATAGCAGACTTAAAGCACTCCTGGTGCCAGGGCTTATTATGTCTTTAATCATCCTATGAGACAGACAAGAGTAAACCTTAGTTGTTGAAAATATAGCTGTTGTATTTTGATGGAGGATTGGTTCTTAGTCTTTGGCCTAACTATAGGTACGACACACCTGAGGAAGTATGCGTTGAAAGTCTACCAAACAGTGGGGTTCTGAGTGTCAGTGAGGTTTTGTTGAGGACAGTCTCTTAAAAAGGCTTTCTCTTGTCCTAAAAAAAAATGGTGTGCAAATACAGAAACCCACAACCAGACATTATGGGGGGGGGGCGTGTGGGAGAAGAGATAGAGACCTTAGAACACTAAGATGTAAATGGGTTGTCTCCATCAAATCCTTCCTATCAGAGCTCAGGGAACTCAGTCAGAATAAGAAGCAGAAAGAGTCAGAGGGGATGAAGAACACCAAGAAATCAAGGTTGTCTGAATCAACACGAGCAAAGGTCTTATGAACACGCACAGAGAGCAAGGCAGCAGGCATGGAGTCTGCATGGGTCTGCACCAGGGCTTCTGCTATAATATTATGGCTTCCAGTTCGATGGTTTCGGGGACACCTGAGTGTGTGAGTGATATTCTTGGGTTCTTTTCTTTCTATTGGTTTGTATTGTCAACTTTGATAGGATTGTTTTTTTGTTTTGCCTTGTAATATTTTATTTTGTTACATTTTTATTATCTCTTAGAAGCCTCTTTTCTAATGAGACAGAAAGAGATTGGATCTGGATGGGAAAACTGGGGAGAAACTGGGAGGAGTAGAGGGAGGGAAAATTCTAATTAGGATATATTGCATGAGAAAAGAATCTATTTTCAATGAAAGGAAAAAAGTCACTGTGTGGATTTTTGCATAAAATCAGTAACAATGTCTATGCTAAGTGTCGAAGATGTTAATTTTAGCTTTCTCATTGAAAACTGAGGAAATTAATTGTTGCAGGAGGTATTAGAATGACACGGTCTGGCTAGCTCTCAGCTTAGCCACCATCTAAGTTCCCACTCCAGTGCTCAACACCAACCGGAGCTCCAGAGCTCCCGTAATCTCACCACCCAGCTCTCTAAGTTCCCACTACCACGCCATTCCTGTGCTTCAAATTCCCACGGCCTTTGAGGGACACATCACACAAACCCAGGCTTTGCCGCTGTACCTTTCTCTCTCGAACTAGGTCGAGTCCCCGGGAGAAGAAAAACACCACACAGAGTTTAGGAACAGTGGTAACTCAAATCTCTGGCTGCAACAACTAAAACCTAGTCTTGTACGCCTATTAAATCTAATCCTCCGGTGGTGGATCCTTTTGAATCCACCATGATACCGGAAACTCTACCACTACATCTTGTCCATGTGCTCACCCCCTGTCCAAAAAGACCTTCCCTCTCTCCTCCTCCTCTCTTCCCCTATCCAGCCCAGAAGTCCTTTCTCCTTGCCCAGTGATTGGCTCTTGTTCATAGGGGATTCCGTTCACAAGAAGTCACCTGAGTATGAGACTCACTCCTTGTCTGCAGCCCCTCCCAAGAGAGCAGAAATTAACGTCAAAATGCAGGCAGGAGAGCCATCCTAATCTTCATAGACATTTGTTTCCTCTTTGTGTTTACTGAGGGAGTATATGCAACATAAGTACCCAAGAAAAACCGGAAGTAGGAACTTCACCTGGCTGTTGTACTACGATCCTTGTGCCCCTCTCTTCCAAATCATGCTTTCTAGATTAAAATGTAATTTTGTTTTTGCTTTACCTGTAGCTGTAAATAATGACCATTATTGCTTCCTCTCTGGCTAAGTAATTAAAAATGGATGACATTACTCAGTGTATCTCTGGTGTGATGTAAGAATTGGCGAATGATTGGTGAGGAAGATATTGCAAGCACTTTTCACTGAATATTTTTATGCAGAGAAATAGCTTCTAAAGGAAATTGGTGGACAGTCTGAGTTGGGCTTGTGAGCAGAGCCGGTGATAAGTGAGATTTGCCATGACATCTAAACTTAATCTATCTGTGGTGTTATAGAGTTATTCTGAAGATAGAGGGAAAAGTATCCTTAGGGTCTGATTTTACTCAGAAAGATAAATAGAGCTTGCCAGAGTTAAAGGGTGTCTAAAAATATTAAGAATCCAACTGGGAAAAAGAGAAAACTAATTCTTGATATTTGTTTTATTTTACTTCAAATGTAATTAAATATTTCCAGATCATATCTCTGTTCTTTAAAATATTTACAGAAATTTGGTTCAGATCTTATGCGGTTTGATTGCTTCTAAATTCTTGTTGAATGTGTGATTTTTATGCTTCTGCAGAAAAAAAAAGTACGATTCCATAAACCATCCCTCCACCTTTTCAAAACAATAAGCCACATTTTAAAATTATGGTTTTTGGACTTTGTCCAAATCATCTACAATAAAGAACAGAAATGAGATTCTAGGGTCTTCATGTTGGCATGTTTAAGGGTAAACAGAGTAGAAATTTCAATCAAGCATGGACAGAATTTGCCCTTTTCACAGAGGTCTATCAGGTGAAGCTGGTTGATGGGAACTTACAGTGATGGTACCCTGCTACCCTACGGTTATAAATGAGAGCCCAGTGGCATCACAACTTGGTATCTGCCCCATAGGCAGCACAGACTTGTTTTATGTACATATAGACATGTTTGTGTTTCATCTTCTGTTCTTTGTAGAGGGACAGCAGAACTGTGAGCAATCTTCTTTTTTCTTTCTACTAATTTGGCCCATTCTCAATCTACCCTTTGTACTTCTGGTGTGCAAAGACATTCAGCTGTGCAAATGGACATAGCTTACCTGGAGGTAGTTTGATAGTAGTTCCTAAGGTTTTCAGTGGGTGTGATTTTCAGGCTAATGGTTTCCTTTCTAGGAACTTGTCCTAGGGAAATAATAAAATACACAAAGGTGGATGTAGGATAATGGTCAATGCAACACTTTAGTATATAAAATATTGAAAATTATCTATGTCTGTTCATAATACACTGACTAAAGAAGCCATCTGCATTCATACAATGGGAGAGAGCACTCCCTTTTCAGAGTTTAAGGCTGCTGTGTACAAGTGATGATATTTTAACCTGAGGAAGGAGTATTACTACATAGTGTGTAAGGTCACCACATATGTAAAACTGTCCTTTGAATAAAGGGGACCCCAGAGTGGGGGAGTGTTCAGTCTCTGTTTTGAGCAGTAGATTATACTGACATTGAGCTGGTGGGCATCTTTCTGCACTTGTGTTTTCTTTGAGTGTTTTTAAAGATAAGCATTATTTTCATTATATTTATTTAAAAGGCTCTTCCAGACATTTTGCAGTCATAGTTTCACTTGATTTTTATTTTTTGGTAATGCTCTTCCTTTTAGGCAGCTAAATTTCCCTTTGTGGCTTTATTCCTGCTGGCAAGTTTGATTGCTAAAGGAGTAAAGCTTTTAATTCTTGCCGATAATTTTTTATTCATTGAGAAAGTGAGTCACTATGTTTTAACCTTCTTATGGCTTGAATGGTAGATAACATCTAATGAAATAGTACTTTTGCATTTGTTTCTACCTGGGGATCTGAAGTTCTTACCAGGTTACCTGGTCATATGACAAATTGCCCTTCTGATTATCAGCTTTTGGCAAATCAAGTTCTTCCGTATATATTCCCTAGACTTTACTCAGAAAACCCTGTTGTAGCTTCCTACATTAACTACTTTTTTAAGACTATATTTAATGTGTGTGTGCGTGTGCGTATGTGTATGTGTTTGTCTGTGTGTTGATGTAGAGGCATATGTATGTGAGTGAAGGTGCCACTGGTAGGGAGAAAAAGATGTCATATCCCCTGGATCTGGAGTTACAGGCAATTATGTCCCCACTCTACATGGGCATTGAGAACTGAACTTGATTCCTCTGTAAGAACTTTCAACCACTGAGTCATCTCTCTAATCATTAAAAACACTTAAGCAATGTGAAAGCCTGTGTGAGGATTGTAACATGAGTTTAATTGCATTATGTTATAAATCCCTCCCCTCAGGGTTCAGGGAACCCCACAGAAAAAGAGGCAGAAAGAAATTAAGAGCCAGAGGAGATGGAGGACACCAAGAATACAAGAACCTCTAAGTCAACATGAGCAAAAGCTCATTTGAACTCTCAGGGACTGAGGCATCATGCACAGAGCCTTCAGCAGACTGCACCAAGTCCTCTGTATATATAGTATGGCCTTCAGTTTAGTGATTTTATAGGATTCTCCAGTATGTGAACAAGTGTGTCCCTGATTCTTTTGCTGCCTTCTCTTGAGTTCTTTTCTTTCTGCTTGTTTGTCTTGTCCGACTCTGACATAAAATAATCTTAGATGTAATAATTTTAATTTTTATTACTTAGAAGTCTGTTTGTTTTCTAATGAAAGCAAGAAAAGTAGTAGATCCAAATAGGAGGGGAGTTAGAAAGAAGTAGCCATAGAGGGAGAGAAACCATAATCACAATATATTAGGTGAGGAAAAATACTTTCAATGAAAGGCAAAACTACTGAAAGATGTGGGTATTTATGTTTATGTTTTTTTCAAAATTCTGGGACAATTATTTCTTTTGGGTTCTCTATCTTAGAAAGCAGTGAAGGAACAGCTGGCTATAACTGCCCCACCGAAACAAGTAGTCAGCAGCATGCTGCCTCTAGCTCTTTTTTTTTTTCTTTTCTTTTTTTTATTGGCTATTTTATTTATTTACATTTCAGATGTCATCCCCTTTTCCCATGTCCCCTCCCTAGAACCCCACTATCTCATCCTCCCTTCTCCTTTTTGCTTTTACACCATTTTAATTACATACAAGTTTTAAGGTCATTTCTAGGTTGAGGGACTGGATTTGCTGAAGTAGTCAGAGGAGGATCATGAGTTAGAGGCCAACCTGGTCCTCTAGCTCTTATAACATGAAATGAAAGTAACAGAATATCCACTGTGTCTGAAAGCTTATTATCAGAAAGTCTTTATATTGAGTCACAAAATTGAACACAGTTGAAATGTGGCTCTATGTAAGTCATCAGGATTTGGTCGAGTCCCTGGGAATCTGTACCAAGAGGATACACACCATCCTAGCAACTGCAGTTCCAAATTCAAGATCCAGAAATAATGCTTTAACTTTGTAGGCGAAGGTACAAGACAAGAGGTAGAATAGACACAGTATTATTGATTCACAGGGAGGCCTAGAAGGTAGTCAAAGGCACCATTGCCATAACTGTTTTGATGAGTATGACTCTTTGGCACAGTGAAGCCTCAGTCTCTTTCTTATCAGTCTTCTGTACCATATAACCTATAGGCAAGTCAAAGTTTCTGCAAACTAGGTAACAGTTTCCAAGGGAACAACCCTGTTGATGGCACATCCTGCAGGGAGCCTCAAACCTGAGGTCACTTAGCTTTTTGCTCACAAAACATTTGGTAGACGACTGGTAGGTTACTTCCTTGACTCCAGGTAGAACTTGACCTGCACTTGTGAAGTATAGGAAGATACAAGCACACAGCTGTGAGGATGGACGACGTCCTTAGTGTTGAATCCTAAGCATATGGCTCAGGTGTGTCAGTAGGGATTATTATGTATGTTCAACATAGGTCTCATAGAGTCAGGGTTTGTCAAGGCTGGATGAATTGGTTGGGTCCACGTATATGGCACTTGAATGAAGGACATGAATTTATTTTTAACAGGATTGTCCAGTAAAGCAGCCACTAGAAACATGTGACTATGGAACTTTTTTTAAAAAAATTGAATAAAGTAATAAAAGCTAATTACTTTGGTAAGAAAGTCATGTTCCAGGCTTGTGATCATGACCTGTGACTAGAGGCTCTGTCTTGTCCTAAGTGTGCCACGGGTCATGATCATCAACTCAAAGTTTTTCTGTAAAGAGCTACTCTAATCTGCAGAAATCCATGGAGTTCTCTGGGTATACAGGTGAGCCTAAAGACTGACAAAGATTTACATTCTTCCTGAACCTTGTCCTTAGGCCTAGGTTGATTTATGTTCCAGCTGAAATAAAATTTATTAAAATAAGCAGTTGTCTCTTTTGAAAGTGGTATTCCTTAAAGCTCTGGCAGTGAAAACTCTGACATCATTAGGAGGCAGAGGTAGGTAGATCTCTGAGGTTGAGACCAACCTTCCCTAGAGAGTAAGTTCTAAGATAGCTGTGGCTACATAAAGTACATGGAGAAACCTGTTCTCAAAAAAAAAAAAAAAAAAAAAAAGAACAAAATCAAAACACGTTTTACAAATGATGATGGAATGACACGAGTCTAGATACAGACAGGAGGAGTCTCACTATTTTTCATCCTGGAATTCTGGTCTGTGTCATCACAATGCCATAAATAAACTTTGGGAGAGTAGATGGTGTTGATTTCTTGAATTAATTTTCTAAGTGTTTATTGGGAAGGCTACCTGGTATATTCTTAGACTTCTTTAATAAGAGCTTTAAGAATCTTTTTCCCTCCCATAATGCTATTCCAGAGGTTAGTTTTTTGATTGTCCCTATCATTTACAGTTCTGCCCCATACTTATGTTTATAACATTTGTACCTCCGTTTTACAATTCAGAAATCTAGGAATTTAAATAGTTCACTAAAATGTAGTTTCTGTTTAATAACTGCAGGAAGAAGGACCAGAAGTCTCAGTCTAATAGCTCTAAATTTGGAGCTTTTTATTGCCTAAACATTAAATGAACAAATGATCTATTTATTTGAAAAGAAAAAAATACAGTCTGTTGCACTTAGAAGCTAGCCAAGTAGCACAAGAGGTTAAAATGCTGCGTGTATTCTTTACTCCTCTGAGAGAAACACAGCAATCTTGATTGTTGCATTATATAAAGGAGAAACAATACCAGCATCTGAAACAGGGAATTATTGCCTCACTTGGCTTTGGGATACATTATATGAGTCTTTGGCAGGAGATACCCTTTTCTCATTAGGCTAATATTAGATTCGGCTTGCATTTCTTTGGCACAGAGTTAAAGGAGCTGGCCTGGAACTTGGTGCTAGAGGCAAGAGAAGAAAGCTTGCTGTTGTGGATAAGCCACAGGCAGATAGATGAGAATGGACTGTGGGGCAACTGGTAGACCTTTGTAACAATGAGCAGAAGTCATTAATCTAGGATCAAAGCAGATGTCTGAAAGAACTTTGACTCGGGTACAAAGATGAAGAGTGGGTTGTGCTTAACCTTGATCACATTACATTGTGCAGTGGTCTCTGAGAAGATCTGTGGCAGTTTGGGAATAGAATGATGTCATTCTTGGCTATCTATATATCTTGGCTCAAGGAACAAGAGTGTCTCCACATAAAGCTGCCAACCCAGGGTAATGTCACCAATGATAGGAAAGGATGTAATGCATGAGACACGTAATGAGCACACGTTTAATGAATTGTCTGAGGGTCAGAGCAAGAGTGAAAGCAAACATGACTTCATGCTATGTGAGTCCTAAGCCACAACATCGCCACTACATTGCGTATTTGGGGAGATCTCAGAAGAAGTCACAGTCAACTTTCATTTGTAGTTGTGTTCATTACTAATGTATTAATCTCTGAAAGCATCACCATAATATGGTACATTTGAACCACTGATTCATTGTATAGTCATCAAAGAGAAACCCTCAAGAGCATGTTCATCCTATCCACTGGTGAGCGAACTGAGAAACTTCAGTGGGGCTTCTGCAGACCTTGTTGCTTGCCTGTAGCCTAGCCTACCTTAAAACACAGTTCTTTTAAGTGCAAGATCCAATGCTGACAGAGCAATAGGCAACACATGCATGTAGCCATTGGCTGGTGATACTTTTCCAGTGGACTAAGACTACCTGGAGTGACACATGAGATTTTCAAATCAAAAGTGAGCATTTAAGAGCACTGGGTAGCGAGTAGCACAGAGGATCCATGAACATCTCTAGTTACAAATTTGAAACAGCTCAGCTAGGCCTAAGAAGATGGTGTTTGATCTTTTTTGACTTGAGTTAAGAAGTGTTTGATTTTCAGCAGTGGTGGCTACTGGTATTCTGCATGAGTGTTTTTTTTTTTTTTTTTTCTAGCCTAAAACTCTGGAAATCCATGCAACACCCAAACCTGAAAGTTCTAACAGAATTATAACCAATTTGATTAAGATGTTGCCTGTCTCTATATGAAGGTTAATTTTCACAGACAAACTCAGGGAGTTTCATGATAATATTGGTCTCACAATGCAGTTAGAATGAAATTACCCCCAGTTCTTGACAGAGAGACACATGGAAAATCTAAAGGAATTAAGAGCCTGGCCAGGCCTTCCAAGGGAAGGATTAAGCAGCTGATGATGCAGAACTGCATAGAGAAAGTCAGGATGCTATAAGATCAGCATTCAAAGGGTGGAAGAGAGAAGAGTTCATGCTTTGACTACACCTGGGCTGTTGTTAGTGCATGGTGGTTGTCAAATGCACTTTGTTTCTAAGGAGATACAATGATTTATCATTTCACTCATTCATCCATCTATTCATTCTCTCTGTCCACATTATAATGTATCTTATTTATAAAGTGCATATTCTTAGTATGGTTTTCACATTACTTCTTGTCTTCTTTTCCTAATCTCCCACACTGTAGAAGCTGTTGAACTATGATTATTTGAACTCAGGCAACTATATAGAACAGAGATTTGGAAGCTTTCTAGTTAAATGATCATCTAATAAGAACTGCATATAGTAGACATTGATATGCCATACAATATTGAGGAGATAGATACATTTTGTTGAGTTAATAAGGGGTATCTGTAATTTAGACACACTTCTATGATTTCATGGTAGCATACATAGCATGAAGGCAGAACAGTTTATTAAAGATGCCAGGTTTATATACTGCATGCCTAGTGGTGTCAAGAACTGTATGTGCAGATGAAGATGTGAAGAAATGTATTTTAAAGAAACCACCTGTTAATTTTACCCTATTTTTATCAATATACAAAGGTTCATAGCATGCATTCTGTTTGAACACAAAGTATAAGAGGTATATAATTGTTAAGACCAAAGCTATTATAGTATATAAATATTTTAGAATTGTCTCAATACCATTGGTGCATTGTTTTACTGTTTTGATATAAAGTGTCATGTGAAAATGGATATATAATAAGAACTTGGTCAGAGAAGTCTCGAAACCCAGATCATAGGATATACCTAGGCATAGTAGCTCAGAGAAGACAGGTTTTTGGATGTTGTGTCTCTAGCCCCTTTCTGTGTCTCTTTTTGGTGCCTTTCTGTCATGACATGAACAGTCTCCTACACTGCTCACTCATCTCACTCACCCTGCCATGATAGACGGAAACCTCAGAAACTGTGAACAGAAATAAATGTTCCTTCCATTCAAACATTTATGTCAGGTATTTTATCATAATGATGAACAAAGCCGGGCGGTGGTGGCGCACGCCTTTAATCCCAGCACTTGGGAGGCAGAGGTAGGTGGATTTCTGAGTTTGAGGCCAGCCTGGTCTACAGAGTGAGTTCCAGGACAGCCTAGGCTACACAGAGAAACCCTCCTGTCTCAAAAAAGAAAAACCCAAAAAAATAATAATGATGAACAAAACAAAACAAAAGCAACAATTATAAAACAAACAAAGAAAACCCAGCATATCTCCGAAAAGACAACAATTTTTGCAACACTAATAAATTAAACTAAATTTGGATATCATGTTAAAATGCAAAAGGTATGGGCAGTTCTGTTATATAGAGATGACTCTGTCATAGGCAAGTCACATTTATTCCCCAATACCTCTTCTGAAGTCCATCCCTGGTCACCCTTCACAGTCCTCATGGCTCTTCCTCACCTTCTCTTTCCCACTGAATACATTAGTAATTTCTTTTACAGCTTCCATTTCACTCTTGCTCTCTTAGGATCCAGTCCCTATAGAGCTGTCTCAAATGGGGAGGATTCCACTCGTTTGCTTAACATCCTTATGCTTTTTCAGAATGCTTCAGATTAAAATCCAAGCTTCCATCATGGTTGATAATAAATCTAAAAGTTCTGGCCCTGCCCACCTCCTATGGAGTCCAGTTTGCTTCAAGCTCTCAACAGAATTGCCCTCTCATTTTTGTGAATATACCAACATAACTCTCTCTGGAGAGTATCGATACTTACCATCTCTTTAGCCATGATTTTATTCACTTTGGTGATTGTATACTTTGCTCTTGGTCTAGATCCCAAGCCTTCTGTGTCACTTTAAGACGGCTGTGCTGAAACCCTTCTGCATATGCACATTTCTTGCTCAGTCACTCCCTCTGACATCACTCACTTTGTTGTCCTTCATAGAAGTTCAGTCTGAAGTCATCTTCTTTATTTTCTATTTCCTTGAGAGTAGTTGGAGTTTCTCTTGATCATTCTGCTAACACCTGTCTATTAATGTGTCCAGCATGTAGGTAGGATTAGGTTGTTGATAACTGAATGATTAAGCCAGATGGTGTGACATAGAAACCTCTTGTCGTTTTATAGTTTGTTTTATTTTGCCACACAGTTGTTTTATGATTTTTAGCTTTTTCAATAGGTCCTCTTATGCCTGACTGTATTGGGAGAATGTATGTCTACACTGGTGGGTATGAGTGGAGCATAATGCACATGGCACATAATACTTGCAAAGTCAGCCTAGTACATGCCAGTGCCATCCTCAACAAATCCTGGTTGTCCCTCAGACTAGGTAAATACCTGACTGAAGACTGTGGCTGACTTTTCAGACCAAGTCTGCTCTCTATCTACAACTCCAAGTGTTAGCCAATATTTCAGATGGCAGAAGTCTCCCAGAAGTGTTCAGAGTCTTCAGTATAAGAATCTCAGACTCTCCTTTTTCATTTACTCAAACTAGTCAGTACTTGTAGAAACAGAAAGCAGAGTCCTCTACAAATGATGAGGAATTCTGATTTAAACTGGAAAATTGGGCCAGCAGGCATGGAGCTAGACCAGCAAGATTTATTTCCAGACCAGATTAATATTTTCCAAGTGTTACTTTGACAGGTCCCCTTATACACACAGTGTCTTAGCCAGATGGAGCTGCTGTTACAAAGCGCTGTAACCTAGGTCATTTTAACAGTTGTCTTTTTCTTTCAGGTAATTCTAAAGATGAGGAAGACTAAGTTCAACATGCTAGGTGACTTGTTCCCATGAGGGTCCTCTTGGCTTGCAGTTGGCCATTTCTTTCTGCATCTTCATATGACAAAGAATGAGTGGGCTGAGGTCTCCCTTCTTAAAGCAAACCCATCTTCTATCATAACCTTATCAGCCATAATACCTTCCAAATGACCTCTTCTGTGGAAAAACTGGGCGACCGCAGCGGCAGCCCAGGCCCACACGGCAGGCCCCAGGCCTACGAGGCAGCGGCCCGGGGCCTGCGTGTGGAGGCTGCCTGGAGGCTTCCAGGCAGCCTGTGTCACATACCGGAGGAAGGTCCCTGGTTCCAGTGGCTGGAGGCTTTGCGGCAGCAGCAGGCCGGCAGGCCCCAATGACACGAGGAAGTCCTTGGTTCCAAAAGCGTTTATTGTCATGGCGGATGGTAGATGGATCTGGAAGTACCCCCCCACCCCCAAACTCAGGGCAGACCTGGGTTAAGTAGGGAGGGAGAAAGTGGGAGGTTCTGGGGAGGAATGGTTAATTGGCTCCACCCTCTGACCTTCATTAGTATGTAAATCTCTAGGGCCTGAGGCCTGTAGTTACACCCTCTACCTGTGCACTTTGGGAGGGGCTGTAATGGCCTACGTGACTGAACAATGTAGGTCTATGGAGATTGGACTGCTTGTTAGGACCCTGAGTTCTGGGGACGTAGCCGAACTCCTGCCGTTTCTCCCTTGGAGTTTCGGGGTTCTAGGCCCATGCCCAGCCAAGAACCAGGATACCCTTATGCAGTCCCACACTCTTCTAAAACTATCAAATATGGAGATAGGGCTTCAGCGTAAGATTTTTCAATACACAAGCATTCAGTCCTTGATGTATATCAACTAATTGTTGTAGCCAAATGCCAAGTATTGAATCAGTCTTTGACAGAAATTGAGTATGTTCATAAAATGGATGTCTGACATACAATAATAAATCTGAAATATTAAATCTTATTCATTATTTACTTATTACAACTCAGTGATTGTAACTTAGTTTAAAAAATATACAAAACAGTTTTTGAATTTGGCATTAGAGAGCAATGGTAATAACTTCTTAGAATTATTACTTATTGAGTATACATTTATGACATTGAAAAATAAGCTCTTTTAGCCAGGGGTCAGGAAAAGAGCAAAATACACTTTCTGCAGACCACTGTAACAGTACTTCCAACCCTAGGTCATTAAGCTTTTTCCTTATTAACAGTAAGATTTGGAGCCTGGATTTGCCATGTTGTTTGACCGTCATGTTATATTTTGATTGAAGCATCCCATAAACTAAAGCTTGTGGCTGTTCTTGTTAATACTTTCTAAACATTCCCTCTGATTTCCTTTGGTTACTATCCCTTTATTTTTCTTTTAAAGCAATGATTTACAGATCTGCAGTTTAAGCCTGATTCTCAGTTCACCCACCAGAATGATCTTACCAATGGGCGGTTCAAACTCATATCATGCCATTCTTATGTTAACTATTCTCCAATCACAGTTTCACCCAGATTCAAAGTCCATGACTTTCCAGCATGCTCTCGGGCTCTTGTGCTGTGTCCTCTAGCAAGCCCCTCCTGTCATCTGCTACTGCACTTTTCAGTGCACTAGCTGTTCCTGCTTTAATCCAGGCACCTGCTCCTACCTCAGAGCCTTCATGGCTGTACTTTCATCTCCTCTGAGTTGTTCTTCTGAGACAAAGCTCATGAGACAGTTTCATTGAAAGGAAGACAAACTCCCCCAAGGCTCCAATCTGTGTCACATCATCCTTCCCTATGCTTATCACTTTCTAGAAGAGTATATACTTTGTTATTTATCGTGTTTATTATCTGATGCCACCATCTGCTGGACCATAAACTCGGTATCAGAGCCCTGAGTATCCCAACCTGAGAAATCCTTGAAAAGGCTCAGATATTTGTTGTTTGAGTGAATTCTTCCCATAACCACTACACATTTGATTTTCAAATGGTAGAATTCTCCAATATAAAGAATCCTGGAAATTGCTCTTGCTAAATTGTATCTAGAATGCTTGCATTAGAAGGAACAATTCTATAAAGCAATAATAAAACCAATGGACATTTTTGCTTGAATTATTGATAATGGTAGAGTAATTGGATATATAAATTATCTATATTAGCAAATGCTTATTAGCTATCCACTAGTTCAGCCTTTCCAAGAAGATAGTTAAAATGGCATTTGACTACTCAGCCTGCCCAAACCCAAAAGCAGTAGCCAAATCCTAGCTGCAGATATCTGAAGAAATATCATAACCAAAGCTTAATTCTGTCCTTCTTTATCCTCATATAATTCATGTCTTTTGGCTCATAAATAGTCAGGTCCAGTTCACATGTCTCACTTGCATAGTATATAGCTAATTTGTTTAAGGGACAGGATTATTCAGCTTTTTCCTTGTATTTTGTCAGACAACAATTGTGAAATGTACATGTCTAGGTGGTAGCAAACACTCAGAGGTTGTCGGTGACAGGTCAGACTTGGAGCAGACCAGAAAACATCAATGTTTAAATATGCTGTCCAGCACAAATTTTTTGTAGGGGAGATGTTTCAGTAATTTGTTTTAAATAGCCAGGACTCCAGGGGTCTTGTGTCCAGCCCCTGTTCTACCCAGCTATGTGACCTGGGACCAAGTTCTTGGCCTTCTGTGTTTGTGTGCATTCTCATGTCCAGTGGGAATAATGATATCTACTTCAATGGGTTGTCTAGAATCTTTGATGCTTACATATCAAATGTTTAGATAGATGCTGGTACATTCAGCAATATGAGTCTTTACTGTTGTTATTCTTAATGTTATAGCCATTATCCTCAGGAAACATTTTGGCAAGATGAATTGAAAATTACCTATGTAATGTACATGCACACACCTATACTCCACATACATTGGTTTGTGTGTATATATGTGTGTGTGTGTGTGTGTGTGTATGCATGGTGCATGTGTGTGTGTGTGTGTGTGTGTGTGTGTACCATTGTCCATGCATTGTATTCAGAAGACAACTGGGAGGAGTCAAACCTATTATATGTTCTGAGGATGAAACTCAAACTATCAGGCTTCCATGGCAGGTGCTTTTCCTTCTGAACCATCTTCCTGATCCAGGTCTTAGCTTTTATTTGTTTGTTTGTTTGTTTGTTTACATCCCAAACGATGCTCCCATCCAAGTCTTTCCCTCACAGTTTTTCTCTGAATCCTCCCTCCCTTTCTACTCTGAGAAAGTGGGCCCCCTTGAGTATCGCCCAATCCCAGGGTGTTTCCCCACCTTGGCACTTCAAATCTCTACTAGATTAGGTGAATCCCCTCCCACTGAGGGCAGCCAAGGCAGCGATGGAGACTGAACTGCATGTCTGCTACATATGTGCTAGTGGCCTAATTCCTCAGTGAAGGGGTCTAGGTAGGAGAAGGGTTTACAGAGAAAAGGCTCAAACTGTTTTTCAGAAAGTAGATTAGAGAGTAGGAAAAGGGGAGACAGGGCCAGGGCAATTGTAATTTCAGGTGAAAGATGACAGTGTCTAGGTCAATAGAAATGAAGAGAAATGGCAAAAGCCAAGGGTATTTTGGAGATAGAACTGGAAAGTTGTGATTAGTTATAATTCACAAAGCAAAGAAAGTAATTAAGGATTCTGATGAATCTCTAACTTAAACAGTGAGCAGTCATTGATATTAATTAGTGATGCGGAGAAAATTGGTAAGAGAATGAATTTTGGGGTAGGGGAGTCAGAATTTCATTTTAACCTTGTTAATTCTATGATTCCAGAGTATGAAGATGCCAAGTACAAGGTTTAATTTGAGTACAAGTGTGAGAAGTCTTTGCTCAAGATGAAGATTAGATGTCACTTTGCCATGTATGTTATTGCAGCATACGCTCAGCTTAACCAGATCAACCCAACTGGTATCTTGAATGGATTTTATATTGCTTGCTGTTATGTGATAGATTACTGTCAGACAGACACCTCACTGAACCTCAGGACCAGATGCCATCCCTGATAAAGAGTGAATGCTTAGCTGATACGCCCAAATCAGACACAATCACATTTTTTAAATGTGGGAAGTATGTCTGTACCCACCCCACATTGATTTTTCTCTTAAAACCAAATTACTGAAAAAAACGTACATTTCTATTTAAAAATGTTAAAGCTTTTCTTCTCTTGGTACCCAGAATTTGCTACCAACATCCAGCCATTGTGGGACATGCAATTTTCTAGTGCCCTATTTGGTGTTTGCATATAACCGACACCAATTAGCTGCTGCTTCCATCTCCTAGTGAAGCTGTGATTTCCTGCCATGTGGTGCATGTCTACCCTCAGCATTTACCATTGCTTGTTCAGCACCTCAAGCAGGTTTCAACATGCATGTGTCTCTTTGTATGTAACTGTGTGTGTGTCTGTGTATGTGATGTGGTGTGGCGTGTATATGGTATGTGCTCTGTGTGTGTATGTGTGTGGTGTAAGGTGTGGTTTCTGTGGTGCGATGTATGTTTATGTGTGTGTGTTTGTGTCTATGGCATGATGTGTGGTGTGTGTGTGGTATGTGTGTCATGTGTCATGTGTGCATGTGTTGGTATATTTGTGTTTTTCTGGGGTGTGTATGTCTGGTATGTGTGTGTGTGTTTATAGTATATGTGTAGTGTGGTATGGTATGGTGTGTGTTTTTGTGGTGTAGTGTGGTATATATGTATGTGTGCTGTGGTGTAGTGTGTATGTGTTTGTGGTATGGTGTGGTGTCTTTGTATGTGTTTGTTTGTATGTGGTGTCTCTGTGTGTGTGTGTGTGTGTGTGTGTGTGTGTGTGTGTGTGTGTGTATTCTCCAGAGTGCACTGGGAAGATGGGAATGCAGCTTAATGTGCTTAAGTAATTGTTTTGGTGTGAAGAGCCTGGCCTACTTTCTCCTCCTGAATGTTCATCTGGCTGCATCCTTCCTTAGAATTAGTATCAACTTTCTGAGACAGAGCGTCTCCTTGAATGACCTCCTTCTCCTCTTGGGCTTACTTGGCTAATATTTATCGGCAACATCTGGAGTTTAGTTATTTACAGCAGTGCTCATTACTGCACGTCTGTGAGTCATGGCAGCTCGTAGCTAGCTCTGCCATTTTGTTGCAGATGGCCCCCCTTGGAGTCCTCAGTCTCTTAGCCATTTCTCAGAAAGCAGGGGCTGCACATGATATTGCAAACTCCCAGATAATCCATGGGAAAGGAATGATAACAATTATAATAGACATTAAAAGTCATCAAATTCAAAGTCTTCTCTTTTATTTATGAAAATATTCCTGGGTAAAAAAGCAAAATGAATGACAAACCTACAATTTCCATGTTTGCTATTCATGTTCCACCACACCATCCTGTGTTAGAGGTAATACTTCACTCGCAAACCATACCTTAGATAATTCAGTCAGGGAAGAATGGTATTAATGTGTTTGAGTTAATTACTTTAGCTTAAGGGCTTCTTAACCTTTCTCCCAGAGTTCCTTTAAGAACCTTTCTGGGTTAGAACTCTGCAGGCTGCAGATTTGTGTCCTGGCTGTGATTAAAATCAGCTCCAAAGGAATGGAATGGGGAGGGTCAGGCAGCTCCCAGTGTTGCTCCAAGTGATTTCTTCAAGCCACAAATCAATTTCCATGCTTCTTTCAAAGCACATACTATTTGCTCCATATACTTCCTTGAAAACTATGCGACAAATGAATAAACTTAGCTATCATCCAATTAAAATATATACTAGATTTTCTTCCTTGACCACCCCCATGGTTTTCTGTTATCTCCTTTCTGATCTCCACTTCCAACTAGTTCCCCAGTGATTCAAAGTTCAAGAAAGTGAGAATCGCTCATGCAGCAACCATTAGCAATCAATAGCTTCTTAGGAAGTGGTGGGGCCTGATGCGCACCTCCTCTATCTATGTTCTGATGTGGAAAGACTCAGTCTTTTTCAGAGATCCGTTCCTGCTGTGTGTTCATGATTCCTATAGATACCTATTACTGCCGTGTGTTCATGACTCCAGCATTCCAATGAGTTTGTTGTATGGATAACAGTATTGCATGATCCTCCTCTCCATCTTCCAGCCCTTATAGTCTTTCTGCCTGTCACCTGCAGTGTTTCATGTGCCTTCACAGGGGAAAGGGAGGGTGGTATGGGATATTCCATTTAGGGATAAGTGCTTAATGGTTACTAATCTCAGTATTTGGTCCAGATATAAGTTTCTGTGCTGTCACTTTCTGCAAATAGGAGCCTCCTTTTCCTAGACTGAGGGTGGCCCTAGTCTATAACTCTAACTGTAAATATTTAGATGAAACTTTGACAGAATCTCCATTTAGGGAAACAATGACTGCCAAAATGATAGGGTTTTTATTGGGTTTGTAGTATTAGCTGTGTATCCCTTGTGGTGGAGAGGGCCTCCAATCCATTTGCAAAGTGGTTAATTAACACCAATAGAGTCCCTGGTACTAATGCTCCAGGAAGTGTATCTTTCGGAAGTATGACAGCAATCATAAGAATATTGATGAGTTTTTTCTGCCAATAGCCTACATAGAGTCTTCCAGCACTGTGAACATAAAACGAGCAGGTAGAGACACTCCGGTTCACTAGTAACTTGATTTTCTTGTGGCCTATCACCAATGCATGTGTTGTCTTCATTTCTCTGTGTCCTATAATTGAAGTGTGGGGCATCTTCAGCAGTGGGGTCTTACCATCTGGTTTGGGTGGGCAGACCAAGAGCCTGCATCTTTGTCTCTTAGGATAGATTTCTTTTTTAATTTTTCATTTAAATTTAATTTTTAAGACTTATCTTTATTATTTGAAGTTTATTTTTATTTTATGTGCATGGGTGCTTTGCCTGCATGTATTTCGGTGCACATCTGTGGAGGAGGTATGTGCATATGAATGCAGATGCCTGCAAAGGCCAAAGAGGGCATCAGATCTCTCGAACTTGAGTTACAGGCAATTCTGAGTCAACCAAAGAGGGTGTCAGAACAAACTCCACTCTTTGGCAAGTGGGCATGTGTTCTTAACCACCAAGTCACCTCTCTGGACCTTACTATGCTCATTGCCTATATCTGTGGGCTGAACAAGAATTTCTTACATTTCTCAGCTTTCTGAAGAACATTTATTAATCAAGTAGTCTTCAGAACCATAAACTTTAAAACATTAATTTCTTTCCTCTTTAATACACTAATTTTATGTTGAAAATTACAATTTAGTATTTTTCTTCTTTTCATGAAGAATACAGTTTTAAGTCAATCATAAAATGTTAGAGTCCTGGACATCTGTAAATGGTTAAAATTCCGCTTATAAACTGATGTTTCAAGGATAATATAGATATAAGTTAAAATATAGATATATTTAAAAATACTCTTACCAGATAGATAAATGAAAGCCTTTATTTGCTACACAGTATTAACAGTCAGTTTAAATTTTTATAATATCAGGACCAGCATTTCATCATTATTAAATGTGTACTTTGATTTTCTCTTATACCATCTATCTGCATATAATTTATAGATATAGATTTTATGGAATCTAAAGCTTAGACACTTTAGAAATTTGACTACAAAGTTTCAAACATAACAGTTGGAATAATATAGGTATTATAATTAGTAAAATAAATAAAGCTACAAAATATCAGAAATAGCTAACATGTATCCAAAGCATCACAAAAACAGAAAAATAAGATCTACTGATTTAAAACAGCTGCATTTTGCCTGGATATTTTATTATAAGTTGAACACTTTATACTACAATAGTAACTGTAAAATTTCTAGTATAACAATAGAAAATTTAGCCATTCTTCTAGTGTATCTCACCAAAGCTTCTTGGTTTTAAGTCTTAGAATCTTTACATAGACTCACTGGTTACACTAACAATGTGGGCTTTAGCTCTAAAACAGAGTACACTTATATTCAGTTCCCTACTGTCCCCATAAAAAGAAAAAAATGGTGTGTTTGTAATCATATACATTGTCAGTGCTGAACCACACTTTGTGATATGGGGTCTATGTGAACCAGGTTTCCAGCTTTCTATGTCTCAAGACAACAACAATTTCCCACAGGCTAGTTTCTGCTTTACTACATCTCTAAGCTTGCTTCCTCTACTCCATAATGCTTCCACTACCAAATGCTGCTGTCTCATGAGAAAATGTGTCCAAATGGGCAGGATAATGGTACAAACATCCTTGCAAGTCAATTCTACAATGAAACAGGTAGTTATAACTTAACTATATATGAAAATAAATTAATAATATATTGGTGACATAAATTGCTGTACCATCTCCTCAACTCATCTTCAGCCAAGTTCTTTAGGTATCTGTGGATTTTCTAGCAATTCATGACTTAAGAAGAGCAGCAGAGTCGAGTGGGGCTAGGAATAGTTAGCTGACTATGGAGGAAATACCTTATAGTTGAAAATTTCATAAACATTACCAAAGTCTTTGAATAAATGGATCCATTGGAAGCATTTCTAATTCTGAGATAATGCAGTATTCAAATGTTTATATTGTATATGTAATTGCACAGCATACTTGTCTCTGTTTACCTGTATTTAAAATTTTCAAAAAAGTATATCTCATTTTAATTTTAAATTTAAAAATTTGTGTGTGTGTGTGTGTGTGTGTGTGTGTGTGTGTGTGTGTACATGAGTTGGGGGTCTGTGGAGATCAGAGGCATCAGATCCCTTGAGCTGGAGTTGCTTGCAGTTGTGAGCTACCTGACATAAGTGCTCAACACAAGTCCTATGGGAGAATAGTAAGCACCTTTACCCACTGAGTCATTGTTCTAGTCCTGGCATTAGATTTCTGAATCTCAGCAATGTGAAATCAGTTTATGATGCAATTTTAGTCTCAGATTTTAAACTTAGTGTTTTCAGATCAAAATGTATGTGTTTCAGGTCAACAAAAATCTCCTAGTTGGTTGCAAATTGCATTAAACAAAAACACTAGATTTGTTATTCCTGTTCTTAATCTGAAATGCCTGCTTTGTGTAGTTTCTCAGAAAGTGTGACATGCTGGGATTACTATGTGAGTTTACTAACTTACACATAAAGAGAAGATGCCTGTAATGAGAGCAGGCATGTGTAGAGCAGCTATCAGAAGTCAAGTGCTGTTTCCACCACATGTAACATATGCCATTGTGCCGGATTGTGACAGCATTGCCTGTTAAATCTGAAAGCCATCCTTCACCAATCTCATGAAATATATTATTAATTTATTTTCATATTAACAAATGCATCTCAGATCTTTCAAGGAAGTGAGCAAATCTTCAGGTGCTAGAAACACAAGCAACACTGAAATGAGGAAGGGGACCTTACCATGTCCTGGACTGTGGGTGGACACATGGATTTAATGGTCCCCTGGTCCTTAGAAGTAAAACCTGTAAAACCAAAACCCTTTGACAGCCCTGTTCTTTGAAAAAGAATGGATTCCAAAATGTCTACCCAGTAGATCAGGAAAGAAAAAATAAATTACTGGATCTGGATTGTAGATTTGTAAAACCATGTGAGAATACTCTAAATTCAAGTGCCTACTCTCTGGCCATGAGTTTGCAATTTATATAGTTGCCAAGTGGCCCAGAAGGTACAACTCTAGAGATAAAGATATTAGAAATCACCAATACTGGTCATTGTGTCCTAAAGCATCATACTAAAAGTCACATTACTAAGTAGTTACTTGACACACTTCTTAAAGATCCAGTGTAACCATTAGCTGATATCACATTGCAGTGAGACAAGGAAATCTCACTTCCGGTCTGGGTGTGTAATAAGTACATTGCTTTGTTCTCCTGGGCAGGAGTATGATGATAAAGATACAGCAGAGCCAGGAACTGCCTTATATCTCACCTCTGCTAGCAGTCACCGAATGGGAACCAAGAGATTTATGATGTGTTGGTTTGAAGTGTAGAATAGATCTCTTAAATAGTCTTAAGTTATTATAGTAATACTTTTGAATACTGGTGTGGTTGTCACCTTAGGCTTTAGAATTCAGCTGCTGGTTCCATTCATTAACAAAAGGCTGTGTGTGTGATGTCTCTGACAACATGGAAGATGAACCTCTTGTTGACTATCAATAACACAAAGTGCACTAGAAAAACATCCAACTGGCTTCATTGTGCAGGGGTGGAGGAGATGAGGGAGGGATATTGCTTGCTGTCTTAGGGAAATGAGTTTAGTTTGTTTTCTCTGGCACCCACTCAAGGAGAAAGAAAAATATCAGGAACAAACTGTGAAACTTGGGTAGGAGTGTTTTCATAGTTTTATTAGTGGTTTAAACAAAACAAAGCATGCGAATCAAGCGTCAAGATAAACAACATCAGGACCCTGAAGAAGCTCACACGGAAACTCATTTATAATTAATTGGTTTGGTGAAGGACCCTCTGTGTGTCTTGATTTGCTTTCTTCTCACACTTTTTGTGTTAACAAATAACAGATGAATGCTAGCTCTTTGATGGTTGTTGGATTATCATTTTCCTTCAATTTCTCTCCAGATAATCTCATAGGTTATCTTTAGGTGTAAATTTCTCTCCCTAAAGTGAACAGTCATGGAAGAGTGAAAGCTGTTAGTCAGGACTCTTCAGAGACATAGCATAATAGGGTACCACAGTCTTGCCCTTTCTATCTATGTACAGCAATACACAACACACACTCTCAGAGACTAGCAAATAGTAGTGCTGTAGAATAGGCTCACTGGCTGGAAACCCAGAGTGGATTTCTAGTTTGTAGTCACAAGGCAAATTTCCTCCTGTAGGAAACTTGTCTTTTCATTTAGCTATTTAGGTAATGTCCACTCACCATATGGAAAACAAAAGCTAAAACAAACCCTGTTTCAATAAGCACGAATGTTAAAAACAAACAAACAAAAACAAACAAACATAAAACAAATCTCCTTCTTTAATAGTAATAATTTGACTAATTTGTGAACAATAACTGGGTATCATACTCTATCTAGCCAAGGTGCTACATTAGATAGTGATTCTCAGGCTTCCTAATGCTGTGACCCTTTAATACAGGTCCTCATTGTAATGACCCCAAACTCTAAAATTATTCTGTTGCTATTTCAAAACTGTAATTTTACTACTGTTGTGGATCTTCATGTAAATGTCTGATATGCAGGATATATATAATGTGTGACGTCTGTGAAAGGGCAGTTCCAAAGGGGTCAAGACCCACAGGTTGAGAACTACTGAATTGACTCTTCTATTGTGTATGAATAAATTGTGCTTTGTTTTTTTTTTCCATCAAATAGCTACCGCAGCCACAGTGCAAGTTATTTGGAAGCTGAGGAGAAAGGATGTATCTGTTAACCCAGATGAGACTTTGATTTTCCTCCAGACATTTTAATAAGAGTGTATATCTTAAAGTATTCTGAAAATACTTCGGATAATGTTTTTGATGTTTGAAAGTTCCTATATCTTTCTCATGTTTGTCCCAGTTGTCAGAGAAAACATATAAAAATGGGAGCTCGAGGCTCTGCATGTTTTTCTAATGGTCTACTCTCATTAATTTCATCAGTAGAGAAGAATAAAGGGCCCTCCTGGGCTGTGGTATCCTATCTGTTGCAGAAAGTCTGCCTCTAGTGGGTTTTGCAGTTTCAATATTTTATAATTATGGATTTTTTTCAAGTGAGTTACTTACACTCCTTTAGAAGTGCATGCTGAATGTGAGAGGCAGCACACAGATAGACAATGTTTGATGTAATGAGAGATTATTTGGTTATACATTTGAAAAAATGTGATTAACACACAAACAATGGTATCCTGGCTATTCTTACCTAGGACAAGGGGAAAAATAACATAGGTAATAGTTTTAAAGAAAGCCAGTAAAAAAGGGGCGATTTTAGATGGATAAAGAAAGATATTGGATGTGACCCAAATGTGGACAATATCCTGTTAATCTGTCAGCCTCCTTCAATGTACTCACAAGCTCCCCTCTAATAATTGCCCAAAGACCACAGTCTGTTAGCAGACAGCAGAGTAGACCACTGTCCATTAACTATGTTTTCAGCCTATACTGTGTAGAACTATGTGCTGAGTACTGGGTTAGGCATGGGAATGTTTGTGTGAATATGGTGGGTTTGGTCCTTGGTAGCTAACAGTCTGAAGGGCATCGAAATTATAAATGAATACTTAGAGGCTGCGTCAAATCTGCTATAATCGGTGTCTTTGGACCCATACTTGTTCAGATAACAGTGTGAAACTGACTCTATCGTACGGACACCAGGATAAACCTCACTGACGTTTTGGTCTAGAAATTGGGACAGGAGTGCCTGGCATGGAGCACAGGGGACCTGGTGCCAATGGTTCAGCTGATTCTTTCTTTCTTTCTTTTTTTTTTTTTTAAAGGAAGCATCCGGAGATGATGCTGTTTCTCAGCTGTCTCTGGTTCCAGGTGGCAAGCTTGAATAATCCTTCCATTCTGGAAGGTTTGCCATGAAACCTCTTTTATTCCTGGGAGAGTCCCAAGCAGATGTCCTTCACAGCTTATAGACAATCTTTTACAACATGCCTTTTGTCATATTTGTCATTTCTTTATTCTACAAAAGAGTAAAGGGAAAAGGGTGATTTTCAATGATCTTGGATGAGGAACAGCTTTGTATCTGTAATTAAGTGGCTGCGTTTGGTTTTGTGTTTGCTGGGAGCCTCCTGCAAAGCAAACCGATGTGACCTTCTGTTGTGCTCCCAGACGCCAAGAGCTAGCTGGGCTAGTTCCCACAGAGTCTGTGTAATGTGTTCCTTCTGTCCCTCCTCAAGCTGCAGATCTTCGGGGTTGACATCATAACCTTGAATGATCAAGTTTCCCAAGTGTTACAAGCAAGCTGCCTGAAAGAAGGGGTGGGACTTGAAGAGGTGCAGAGGACCTTACCAGGGCGTTCAATACTGTAATTTTAACTCTCTGTTTAAAATATAAATCCTCTGTAGGAATGTCTTGTGGTAATTAAGAGATATAACACATTCAAACCAGAATTATCTTCCAAGGCTAATTGATTGTTCCTCATTCCCTATCCTTCTGAAAGTAGGTTGACTCATCTATTCCCTTGACAACAGGCAGGATTCAGGTTTGTGTTCACCCCAGTGGGCCTCATCTGGACTCCGTGGGAACCGACATAGATTCTATTGCATGAGCCTTCATGCTAGGAATGTTGGATCTGGTGTTATTTCTGAGAGAACAGTCTTTAGAGTTTCACAGAAACCTCTCTCCGCTGCACTCTCTGACAGTTTGATATTACTTATCATTGACATTAGTGTCTGTCCAGATCAGTCATCTTAGGGTGTTCTCTGGGGATACTCTAACCTTCTCTCTCATGATACTTGGGGACAGTTGATTTTTAGCTCCTCTGATGCACCAAGAGCTGTGTGGAAGCAGAAACATGCGCTTGTGTGGCGAGTCTTTGTCTTGGAGCCCAACTACTCTTAGGGATTCTGGTCAATGAGAGCTTTGAGGTCATGCACAATCTTACTAGTTGTGTAACTTGCAGTAAGTGAACTCAGTTGCCAGAGATAGAACCACAGACTAGTGCAGTATGCACTTGTAGCACAGTAGTTTAAAGGTATAGATTTTTCATATTGATGAAATTGGAAGGCATCTTACGGATACTTACATGCTACTATTTAAGTAATTTGCAGTAGGTTTGTTTTTGGTTTTTGTTCCTTTGTTTGTTGTTATTGTCATTGCTATTATTATTATTTTATTATTATTATTATTATTATTATTATTATTGTTGTTGTTGTTGTTATATTCCCTTCCTGGGAGCATCAGGAAACACTAAGTATGGTATTTTCCTTCTTTCCCTCTACTTCAAACAAACAACATGAGGTTTAGAGAAAGTAGTAGTTACCATAATTCAGGAGTTCTAACTATACCTGGGTAGTATTCAGATCGCTTGGTTGCTTATTTAAAAATATACGTGTATATATAACATTCTGGACATATATGTGAATATACACATGTATGCATACACACAAAATAAGTTTACAGTTTTGTGTCACCTCCCAGGCATGAATTATCTTCTTATGGTTGAAGCTGAACCATGTGCTTTCTACCACTTGTCTGACACAGTTCGGTTGCAGCTTGCATGAAATAACTGAGCATCCATCAGCTTAGCTTTAATTCTATCCCAGTTGCTGCCTTAGCTTTTCTATCTCATTCCTTCCTTTCTTTCCGCCATCGTACATGAAATCTCATACCACAGTATCTGTCACATTGCATGTTTCCAACAAGTCACACTTCTTCCCTCTTTTTCCTCATATTGCTTTCAAAATTAGCAGCTAAGAAGAATGTGTTGCATTGGAGGATGTGTTGAGGAAGGATAGACTTCTTTGAGGTGTTAGGAAACAGGAGGAAGCAAGAGGTTCTGGAAGTAGCCAGCGTGAGTGGTTTGGGCTATCTCTGTATCATGCTGTTCCTTTTCCTTTGATTCTCAGTAATATGCATGCAGCAGGTACCTTATTCTCAGTTTGAGCTTTTAGGATATAACCTGGGTGAAATACCAGGGCATCTCCCTACTCTCTTTAACTTTGAGGCTTCAATGATTATGTGCCTAGAGCATCCAAACTCTAGTAATCCGTTGTCATTTGCTTGTTAAAGGTACTTGTGGCTCTTACTACAGAAGCAGATGCCTTTGTGTATTTCTCAAACTACTGCTGTTGACCTGTCCATTTGCTCTTTATCACCTTTTCTCAATAAAGAAAGGACAGAGGACAGGATTCCTTCTTGTTTCTGAGTGCTCTGACATACATCTACAATTTTTACAGTCTCTTGTCTGATATATCTCTAAACCATAATGTCACTCAAATTTTATACCTAAGTTTTATAGCATATTACAAAAAATGAAAGATGACCTGTTTGTTTGTCTCTTCCACCCATCTAGCATATAAATGATTATTAAATATGTATAGCATTTAGCGAATATGCAATTGATAAAGGTGGCAATGAATATTGACATTTGGAAATCTGATGGACTTGCTTGGACCATAGAGGTCTTTGGTCTGGGGACTGTAAGGAAAGTAAGTTGGAAAAGAAGGTGGAAGACATAGGAAGCTAGAGCTAAGTTCTTAAACATAAGTTCTTATGCAAGAACCCTAAGAGGTTTCTTTTCTTTTCTTTCTTTTTCTTTTTCTTTTTAGTATAGAATAGAGTTTATCAAAGGCATAGGGAGAGGATTTAGAGGGTAGTAAGGAGGCAGAGAAAGGCAAGAGAGAGAGAGAAAGAAAGAGGGGGGTAGAGGCCAGCCATGAGCATGTGGAGAGAGAAGGGAGAAGGGAATGAGAGACAGGGCAGAAAGGAATAGGGAGACGGGGGCGGGAGGGGAGGGAAAGCAAAAGGAAGAGAAAGCAAGAGAACAAGAAACCTAGGAGGTTTCTTAATAGAATTATAGGATAAAGGTGATATTGTGGAAAATTCTTTTAGTCCCAGTGGCTTGGCATGGAGAAGAGAAGATAATGGCATGAAAAGAAAAGTCACAATTGCTGGCAGAGGGAATGAAGACAGAAACAGAACATGATATGTAGGAAGAGTCTTTATTGCTGATCACTGTACACCAAGGTCCCTGAGCTTTCCTCAGTGAACTGTAGTAGGGCTTAAAATCCAGTTTAAGGAGAAGGTGGGATTTTGTTTGATTACATCACATGAAATTAAGGAAAGTCTTATAAAGGAAATAATCCACTTTTTGATAGATCGAAATGATGGTGGGAATTTGGTGGAGATAAGTCAGATGAAAGTTCTACCCAATGGAGTAGGATTGGCATCATGCACGAGGAAAGGCGACTGCAGGGCTAGATGCCTAGATTCTGGGGAATGTGTAGTGGGAGACAGCAGGGGCTGAGAAGAAAGTCCATAGGCTGGAGGATGGAATGGGCCTTTCAAAGGTCTTTGTCTCTAGATATTAAATAGAGTACTTATAATTAATGTTGTAGGTTAGCATTCAAAGTAGTGTGTCTCATGACAGCATCTTCATATATTTCTATATTGTGATTTATTCCAATAATGTGTAGGTCACTAACCTAGAAAGCTATCATGGGAGGGGAGGAAGAAATGAGAGTGTAGTAGAATTCATGTAAGAAAAAAAGTATCGATGGATCTTGGGGAAGAAAAGTAGACTCTTGACTTTTTATTTAAGGGGAGAAGAGTCTAAGCCTACAGCCACAACACATTCTTCTTTTGTTCTTAGATTGTTCAACTTGATTTGCTTCCTTTTTTTTTCTCTTGCATTCGAACCTCACCCCATTTTTCCTTTTCTCTTTCACCTTCTCGCCTCTCTTCCCCTTGTGGCCCTCTTACATTTCTGTTTTCTCTGTCTTCTCTTTGCTTGCTTTTACCTGCTGTAGTGCACAGATACCTGCAGTAGGTTAGACATAACCTTGTATGCAAGACAAGAAGGAAAGCAGAAAGGAAATGTAAGCAACCTTGGGAAGTCTAGGGTTGCATTTGTTTATGTTATGTAGAGGAGCACATTGTCCTTCAGAGGCAAATTGATCTTCCTATCAGAAACTAATGCATTTGTTAAATGGTGTTTGCAGACAGCCTATCATTACCTAAATGTGTATGAGCTCAGAAATTAACTTTCACTTATATCTAGCTATAAGTAATCTCATAGAAGAAAACCGCCATCAAATTATCTTTCCTTATTCTCCAATTCCCTAGTTCTGGAAGACCTGACAAGTCTCTTGTTTTTTCCTGTAATGATGTTAAAGGATGAAACCAGCATTTTATCCTTTCCAAGTGCCCTTAGAGTTATAGTCTTTTAGAAATCAGACACTCAAATCTGTATCTAAGATTGGTTTCTCCTTTTTGAATTTTTTTTCATGCACTTGATAATGTCTTCTCCTCTCTTAACTCTTCCCAAATCTTCTAAACGTCCCGGGCAACTCAATTTCACATTCCTATTCCTTCATTTTGTCCTTCATTTCTCTTTTTCAAAACAAATGAACAAACACACACAAGAACAAAACCAATGAAACAAACAAAACATAATCAACAAGATAAAAAATATCAAAATAAAATGAAACAAATGTCCTTTCTCCAACAAAAGATCATGGTTTATTTTGTGTTGGGAAACTCCTCCTGGGTATAGGGTCTGCCCCAGAGTGTGGTTGATATAGTAAGTGACACTTTGTTGGAGAAAATGGATATATTTCTCTCACTGGCTGGTACATCTTAATTGAGGGTGGTACCCTATGTCTACTTGCCCCCCCTCAGTGCTCGACCCCACCTGGCTTGAATCTGTGCAGACCATTTGCACACTGCCACAGTCTCTCTGGGTTCATATGTGTATCAGTAAATGTATCTGAAAGACACTATTTCCTTTGAACATAGCACTTGCAATCTTTTTGCCTACTTTCCCACATAGATCCCTGAGCCTTGAGGTGAAGGGTTTCAGGAAAACATCTCATTTAGGACTGAGTATTCAAAAGTCTATCACTCTGTAAGACTGTATTCTTTGTTTAGAATGATATTCTAAGTGTCTTATGCTTGTGGCACTGTAGGTATTCAGATGTGTCCCTAAACCATTCATAACATGAATTAATTTTTTAAAAAACAAAACATGACAACGAATGGGAAGCTATGAACTTGTTTGCCTTTGGAGAGTGAAAATATCCAATCACTGTTAAACATTGCAGAGGATATTCTGGGCACTCTTGTCTTGCTATTTGAATTTCTTGTCCTAATATTACCTAACACTTACATATTCTACATACAGCCCACATAGCCATTTCTTACTGGTCTAGGAGTTATCCATCCTTGCACAGAAGTACAATGGACAGCCCTTTACCAAGAACACTCTCTAAGACCTCCTGTTAACCTCAGATTTCTTTGGTTTGTTTACAGTGAAATATTCTGCAATCCTCTCCAAGAACAAAGAATTCTCAGAATTCCCTAGAGTTAACTCATTTATTACCCTGATTAATTAATACGTGTATTTTGCTTGCCATTTAATAAAATGATTGTGCATTTCATCATGGGCAAATTAATATTTTTAATAAATGGAATTTTCCATGTGGAATTTAAACTGACTGTCTGACCAGTACAAGTGCAATCTAGTTCCCAAATGCCAAATCTTGCTTAGTTCTGCTGCCTGTTTTGTGAGTAATGTTTCTTTGACACCTAGCCATACATATTCGTTTACATCCTGTTAAATGATCTTTCCACTACAATGGTAGGTTTGAGCAGCTTTGATAGAGATTGCATGTCCAAACTGCCCAAAACAGTCATGATCTAAATTCCTTTAAAAATCTTGGATATAATTTTCCAGCACCCAAAGACTTGGCTATGATCTCATGGACAGACACTTCAGACAGATTACAAAGCCCTATACAATATTTGTGCTTTCTACAGGGAAGATGAGCTGTAAGTCCATAAAGATGGATTGAACTCTCTTCTCCTCCTTTGTAGTGTGTATGGCAAGAGGCTGAAATCCAAAGGCTCAGGCTCATCTAGAAGGTCGGATGAATAACATTGCACTTCCTGGGTCATACATAAGGATCTATTGAAGTGGCACATGTACAGTCCCTAGATGCACTCCTCCAAGGAGTTTTCCAGGCTTGGCTTCTTTCTCTTGAAAGGTGGTTTCCTGTAGCTCTAGGTTTATGCATTTCTGCTAGCTGAGATAAAAGGAAATCTTGTTATTTCCAATGTATCAATTCAACTTCTCAAAAATACACCTCCCTCTATGCCCAATTGGCTATACCCACCCTGGGGCCTGTCATTACCCACCAGGGTTCTGTGACTCTACTGAGGGTTGTTTTCTATCATAAGGGAATAAAAGGAAAGGCAGCCAAAAAAATTAATGTTCCCAGCTCTGTTCTGTCCTTTGTTTGAACTCATAATTTGGTTTTTAGTCATCTTTGCATCTATTTCAGCTTGATATAAAACTTTTCAAGGGCAAAGGCCTGAAGCATTCATGGACACATTTTATAGGGCCACTATAATTGTGGACATTTAAGGAGCAGAAAGATTCCTTTATGCAAACCTATAACAGCAGCCATAGTTTCTTATGTTTCTGGGATATATTAGAATTCTATGATAGACAGTCTCCAAGATTCTTAAATTCCCATCTTCCTTGATGAGAAATAGGAGGTTTTTTATTTTTCTTAAAGATTACACATAGCTGGGCACACACACTCAGAATTATGTGCAATTCCTGCTTGCTGGCTAGATCAGGTTCCTCTGCATTAAGGTAATGGATGGAAATGCAAACGAGGCTTTCATCATTACAGATGACCTTGATCTGCAGAGGAAAAATAACCATAAAGCACTTACCAACTTTAGTGTTTTATTATAATTAAAAACTACTAATGACAGTCCTCATCACTGGTCACAGTACACTGGGGACCTATATTATGATGGTTCAGAATCACAACACTGGAAGAACTTGGGGTCACCTTCAGGTGAAGGGAGAGATGTGTAAAATGGATGATGATTCGTGTAGCATAGGTTGAGTACTTCTGAAATAGAACCAGCATCTGGGTCAACTAAAAGGGTATAACATCCCTAAGACAGGGGATGCTTTTATTTGTTGATTTGTGTTAACTATTATGTCTCTGGTCATAAGAAGCAGAAGGCCCTACTGCTAGCCTAAGCAAAAAATTGGTACCCTGTCACCTTCCTCAGTCAATGAATCTAGAGTCTGGCACATCATAAAAATTTATTGATTAAATGTATGATGCTCAAAGTATTATCAGAAACCTAATCATATTTGGTCTCCAGCTTTTTCCTGTTCTGTGCATATGAAACAACAAATGAATACCCATATCTCTTAAGTTTATCTGGTCTAGTTTTAGCCTTGTTATGAGACTTGATCCCCTCATCCTCATTTTGGAGAGAGATAATCTTATTGACCCAGTGTGAGTGACTGACTGGTACAGCTTTAGGAAGCCACCTGTAGCATTAACAAGGTGACCATCAGTCTACTTCTAGGATTCTGTGTTTCTATACTTCAAGTATGGGTAGAACATTTCCAGTGTAAAAATATTATTATAACACAATACCCCAAAGTCTCCACTGTGGCTATCATTAGATAGAAGAGATGAATAAATACCAAAAATGATCTCTCGATGTATAAAATATTATTTACCTGAATACAGGTGGCTGAACCTTCGGCCAGAATGTTCAACTTCTGTTCTTGGATAGAAGTCAACCCTATTTTTCCTCTATGGTTATTATCGTTCAAGCTCTGGGGCAGACAAGAGAACTTAGAACTGTCATTTGAGAACATGTCAATTTGAGGCATCCTTATTTTGGTGATAACAGCTAGTTGATGCTGAATAAAAATGGAATTCTATTCTTGAACTTGTGATTTCATCTCTGAGAAAATGCAGAGCAGAGCTTGGCAGGTGTATCTATATATGATTGGCAATGCCAAGGCAGCTCACACTGTTAAAGCATGTGGCTGATTTGAGTGACATTTCTGGGCTGTTTGTACTGAGTATAATAATGATTTAATGTGGAATGTTACTCTTGAGAGGTTGGACATGGTGGTGCGAAAGTGTCAGTAGGTTTATGAGCTTTGCTACACCACTTCCCTCCTCGGCAATATGGAATGAGTCCTTTCACTTTGCTGGGTTTTGACCTTGCCACTTACAAAATAGAGATAATGACATTTGAGTTGAGATAAAGAGAATATAGACATCTTACTTTGGCCCATATCATAAATTTGATATGAGCACCAACTTAATATATTAAAATAAAACATTAAGTTTCTGTAGGATAAAATCTTCTTGATTATTGTAGAATTAATAATAGCTCATATTCGAAGTCACTTGAACACAGTTAAACACAGATGAATGACAGCATGGGAGAGAAAATATGTAATCTAAATAGCAGGCATTTACCTTATCATTTAGTTGTTATTTATGAGATTTTGGACAAATAATTATAATAAACTTCTAAAAACAAACCAATATACAAATGAATGGGATAAAGAAACAGACAATTCTGAGAAGAAATTTTATGTGATAATAAATCAGTATATTTAAGTTCATTTGATAATTAAATAAACTCCTTTTCAAAATAAGGTTCCTTTGCACAAGATCTTTTCAGAAAAAAAAAAAAAACATTAAGATATCTAATACTGACAAGTACTACAAAATAGTATGCACTTACAGTTACTGTTAACGAGAATATTCTTGATGAAATATTATATTCAATTCATTTTGGCATTAATCCATGTATGTGTTTATGTGTATGTATATGTATGTACGCTTTTAAATATAGTAATTCTGCCTTTATGCAGTAGAATACACATAAGAATGCTTACTTCAATGGATTTTGTTGTAGAGAAAAATGGATGGGAGGAATTTTCTTTGGTAGAAAAATAGTTAATCTATGATAGATTCACTATATTGAAAACTGGAAATAAACAAATGTCTGCTGGTAATGGAGCAGCTAAACGAAATATGGTATGTCCATTCAGTAGACAATTATGCAGATTTAAGTGACTAATATTAATTCATAAATTAAACTATGGCAAGTGTTTCAAAGCCTATTGTTAAAATAGAAAAGAATCATATAATTCAAATTAAAAGTATGATCCAGTTTATAAAATGTATTTATATTTATGCACAACTGTCAGTACATAAAAATGGATCATGGGCCAGGGATAACATTTGCTGTTGCTTACAATATTAGTGATTTTTAGATAAAGCTGTATTCATTTTTTTCTTCTGACATAAATTTATTTTAAGTGATATTAATACGAGGATATGGTATTGAAAGCACACCATTAAGGATAATGCTTGGAATATAATAATTTTTTGATGTATATTACTGTTTCTTCTCATAATCCTAAACTGCAATTCATAAGAATTGATTATTTCAGAAACATTCTACTGGTGACTACTACATATTGTAGTAAAAACTGATCCATAAGGACTTTCAGTTGTACCTCAAAAGATTGGCAAATAATATGAAGTATGAATTTGTGAAGGAAAATTATCATATATATTACTAAATAAATAAATAAATATCATCTGGGAAATTGGCAGCAGTATGGGAAGAACACTGCATATCTGTTGGTACTAGAGGTGTTGGAGTAATGCAGGACTCTCTGCTTAACAGCAGCTGTCTGATGAGGATAGGGATGGCCAGTAAAAGAACAAGGCTGGAGAAGGTTAAAATATAAATTGGTGATTAGGAATAGGTCAAATCTAAATGGCAAGAGAGAATCAGTATAATATTTAGTCTTCATGTTAGGGATTGGGGGAATAAAGGCTAAGAAAACAAAAGTAGTAAAATTAATAAAAGCTTGATCCATTGTAAATATACAAGAATCAATAGGATTCTCTATTTGCAAAATGTCCTAGAAATCAAAGTAAAGTACACATCATATTCACTGTGTGCGTGTGTGTGTGTGTGTGTGTGTGTGTGTGTGTGTGGCATGTATGGTGTGTGTATATGCATGTGTGCATGTGTGCATGTGTGTGTGGTGTGTGTGTGTGTGTGTGTGTGTGTGTACTTTATCTGTGTGGTTTGCGTCAATACTGGGAGGTATTACCTTTGAGAAATATGATACATTTACATGTTTATAAAAATGCTTTGGCAGCTCAGAAGAAAATAATAATGTGTGCTGTTACTTGAGGTACAGTCGACAGTTATCAGCTTATTTCAGAGACCCACAGAAAGACAATGTGGACTCAGGCCAGTAGGAAGTGACTACACAAGTAACTGAATAGGGAAAAGATCTAAGATAAATTGAGGCAGTAGGAAAGGATTCATGGCTTACTATTTGGAAAGAAGCGAGGGGAAAGTGAGTCCCAAGGTACCATGTTTCTAGGCAGGTGTGTGATGAACAGGTTGCTGTCTACTTGCTAAATTTATAGGAGGTTCTAGTTTCCTTGTGTTTGTGAGGGGAGGATGTATTAGGTTTGGGCATATCCAGGAAATCAGCTGATTATATGGTGTGTCAGTGACTCTTTTCATTGTTGGGACCCAGTACCTGAGAAGAGTGGCTTAAGGGAAGAAGTTCTTATGGTTCACAGTTTGAGGAAACAGACTATCATGACAAGGAAAGTATCATAGCTAGCTCTTCCACAGCACTGGAAACGTGAGCTAATCTTAGAGGTTCATAAGCACAGAACTAAGTTGACAATAAAGTCAGGACATAACCTTTAATGTCTATATTCCAGTGACCTTCTTGCCCCAGAGCTTTGCCTTGAAAGCTTCTGAAAACCTCCCAAAACATCTTCATCAGGTGACAAACAAGAGCTCAACACATGATCCTGTTGGGAGAATTTTACACTAAAGCAATAACATGCCAATGTAGGGCTAAACGTGGAGAATGCATTTAAAAAACATCTTTGGAAGCTTTTTAAGTGTATCTTGTGCAACTTCCTGGACCATTATTTCTCTGAAAAGGCTTGATGTGGGAAATGTTTCAAATCCTGCAGGCCAGTATCTCTCTTCCTTAGTCTAGTTTACCTCAGGCCTAAAAAGATTGGTTCATATTGATTATATCAGGATTGTTTTGACTTCTGGCCTTACTGCCTGTGACCTTAAGAAAAGCATTCAGGTTCCTCCCTCTGTGTTGCTTCTTGTCACATCACAACTGTCCCTTTACCTTGTTCTCTTCATGTGGGAAACATGAGCTTCTTTCTATGGGTCTTCTATATTATCCCTGCCAGTACCTTTCTAACCATCTCTTCTCAAAGTTCCTTCTAGTAAACTCATTTGATGTGCTGCTTCAAACTTGCTGTGCCTGGACGGTGAACCAGTCTCTATTCTAGAGATGCAAACAAGAACATCTAGAAGTTCAAAGACTGCAATTTAACAGTATCTCAGGTGGTTCTGGTCTGTACCCATCCTAGACAGGCTTTTCCTCTGTGGTTGTCAGAACACAGTTCAAGAATTGAGTCATGTGAGAATTCTGGGTGCTTGTAAGAAAACTCAAGAAAATAAGACAAGAGTCTTGTGACCTCACTTTCTTCAGAGTTGCTCTTGGGATGTATTATCATGCTGTTTCCAGATGTAACAGATAGGAGTGAGTTTATTTCAGTTGTTGTTAGCTAATGCCTCTATGGAAAAACATGTTTTTGCCATGTGTTTTGTGTCTGTGTGACTGTCCACTTTATTCATGTGACTCTTCTTTTAATCCCCAGAGTACAAATTGCCAAATGCTATAAATAAAGTTGGCTATTGCGTGACACTTTATTCCTCTTCATTTATTGACTCTCTTCTCCCAAGACCTACGACCTTTAGAGTGGTAAACCTGTGATGACCCTTCTAAGGCTTATTATTGTCATGAGCCAGATGGCTGAGGATAAAGAACCCTGCCATTTGCCACTGCATGATCCTGAGCAAAACTATTTACTTATCACCCTCTGATTCTGTAAATGCAAAAGGATTTAGTAGGTTCTGCCTCATATTATCAAGAAGCTTAAATGAGAAAATGCATGTAAGATGGCAGGATGTTAGTGAGCTTCCAGTAAGTATTAGTTATTATATATTGATAGTTTCCATTTACTCTCCACATGAAAATTTTGCCACCTTAAGACAAATAGGACTTGATCCTTGTATTAAGTCTTGAGAAGTACAATGGATAAAGTAATTGCAACAAGTGCAATTAGATGTTTTATAAATGTTAATAAATGTCTAAATTATTAACTTTATTGATGTCAGAAAATTGTGGTGACAAAGTAGATATGGCTCAGTGCTGTCCTCTCATCTAGGTGACAGAGCTAAAGCTTGGATATGCAGTCTTGTTATCATACAAACTAAATAACCCCAAACCTAACTGCCAAGAGATGTATTCCTATGGACTGCTTTAGAAATATAGAAGAGTTGAGAAATCAGAAAAAAAGCAGGGACATGTGTGAGAAGCCACAAACACTGTGAGCTTACCTACCCATTGAGAAAGAGACAGAAGACATGTTATACTTACAGGAAATGCATGTGGTGTCTACAATTTTTTCAAGTGTATAATCTTTCTGTCCCCTCTTCTGCGATGTTCTCTGAACCTTAGAGGCAGACTTGGTTTTTCTATGTATCCCCTGGGACTGTTTTCCACAATTCTGCACTTTGATTGGTTATGGTTTTCTGTAATAGTTTCCCTCTGTTGCAAAGAGAATTTTCCTTCGTGAATACATATCTGTGGGTATAATTGCAAATATTTATATTGTTGTTAAGCATTATGCTTATTTAGTAAAGTGACAGTTGTAGGTTCTCCTCCAAAGACCATGACTTCAGTAGCCCTGAGTAGTTGACTATGTTTCCAGTAGTATCCATGATTTCCCTTGTTTGAGTGAGCTCTTGAGTTGAATTAGAGAGTTTTTGGCTACTGGAAAGATATGGATGTCACTACTGGAGCCTTAGGGTTTTTATGTCATGATGCTTGTTGATGTAGTTCATAGGCATCGTAGCTGGAAAAGAGTGTTGGTTATCTCCCTCCTTTGGAAGCTTGCATGGCTTCTTTGGGTACAGTAAAAGCTACTCATCAAGGAGGCTTTTGAGTCAGTTCTAGCTCAGGGACTTCTGGGCCCTGTTTATGAAATGCATATTATCTTCAGCAAGATAATATTCTCCTTTTACCTCCTGGGGAACCAAGGGAAATAGCAATGGGGTGTATGTTTTGGGACTCTCATAGCCCTAATCAATAATTAGAAAACTAATACATATGACAAAGTGAACATGGAAAAACGTAGAAGGTCTCACCTCTATACATATACACACATACACCAAAACATACACACACACACACACACACACACCCCAAAACAACAACAACAAAAAGTCTATATGCAAATAAGGAATGCTGAGAATGGGAAGAAAACCTTTTCCAAGGAAGAGCCACCAGTTGTCTAATACCAAATGGTCTGCCCTGAAAACATGCATACATGTAACATTATACAGACTTAGCAAGCTATATTTAGGACTATATGAACGTATATAAATATATTCATGGAATAACGATTCATGAGAAATGGGCCATGAATGTGAAAGAGAGCAAGAAGGAATGTATAGGAAGATTTGGAGGGAGGAAAGATAAATGAGGTGCTGTAATTATATTATAATCTAATAAATACAATAACAAAATGTGGAAGTCACTGGGGTTGGGGGTAGTTCCATGTGATAACACAGAAGGGCTTGATGAATCCTTATTCAGGGTCTTTATTTCTTTCAAGCTAATGTTCTTGGAGTATGGATAAATGCATACTTGTGTCTGTGTAATGACACTTATATTCTGGCAATATGTTTAGTCAGTAATCAGATAGGGAAACGTACAGTATGCTCTGGTGATAATTGTCCTGGGAAGCTATTATAAAGCATGGTGAGGGCAGGTTGGGCAGATGAAAGACAACAATGAGAAGTCAGGGAAGAAATTACCAATACTTGCTATCAGAGTGGAAGAAAATGCAAGTGGTAGTTTTTCTTGGGGAAATCTATGCCAACATAGGTAAACTAGACATAAACTTTGGAGACAGAGCTTACTTGAATCGCCAGTATAGCTTCTATAGAAAAGACGGCAGGAAACACATTGGAGAATAGAAAAGAGTACATCTTATATGAAGTGTAGTGAACCTCTGTGCACATTTTTGCCTTTCCTGAGAGCGAGGAGCATCAGAATGTGATACAATCTGACAGCATTTTTGAAGTATCACTTGCTGTGTTGCTGTGTTGAGAGAAGACCATCAAGGGCAGGAGGGAAGCAGGAGCCTCACTTAGGAAGCTATTGTACTCATCTTGGGGAGAAAGAGTGACTGAACAATGAGGACATGATGGCAGTAGGGAGGAGGGATTGGGCATTTCGATTTTGAAGGTATGAAAAATGATATTTTGTGGTGGATGGCTTGTGTGAATGCCACGGACAAGAAGCAGTTAAGTCTAACTCAGGGTTTTTGGTGTGAGCAATTGGCAAGCCATAGGTACTATCAGAGTCAAAGGACTACCAGAGGATTAGAATTTCTGTGTGAGGAATCCTAATTATAACCTATAAACCAGGTATTCATTTTTAGAAGTTTCCAGGGAGAGATATTGAACAGGGAACTTGATAGATAAACCTGATGCCCGAAGAAGTCCACGTCGCACAAACCTAGGAGGTAACAACAAAGAAATTGTTTTTAAACTGGATAAATTTCCTTGGGGAAACGGATACATACATACTGAATGCTGGAGTATGCTTAGAAATCAGGAAAATTAAAGGGAAATAGAAAGGACTCAGTTAAAAGCAACAGTAGAGTAGGAGGGAAAATGTATGAGTTATCCTGGATGCTAAAATCAGAAAACACTAGATGCAATGGCAGAAACAAATGGTCTTGATATGCTGAGTACAGGGCCTCAGAACTGACCCTAGAATTCAGCATTGTGGATCCCTGTTGATGGTGAAAGCTTTGTCTATGTAGTATATTAAGTGCTTGTTTGTTTGGTTGGTTGGTTTGTTTTTAAGCCGAATAAGTGTTAAGATCAGGTTAAGTGCATTTGGAGCACACTAGCAATGAAGACTTTCTAAGTATTTCACTCTGAAATGGAGCACTTGGGAAATGGAATGGAGCTGGAGGAGAGAACTGGTTATAAGAATGAGAGATATAAAATGATGGTCATCATTGAAGATAACTCTTAAAAATGTGATAAGGATACTGAAATGTAGCTCTCCACAATTGGGGGCTTCTGGGGGGGGCTGCTGGTGGGGAATGACTTCATTTTCTTAAAGGGACTGACTACGGGGGCTTAACCATGCTCCAGTGAGTCATTCTTGTATCCTTGTCGTCTTCTTCTTCTTCTTCTTCTTCTTCTTCTTCTTCTTCTTCTTCTTCTTCTTCTTCTTCTTCTTCTTCTCCTCCTCCTCCTCCTCCTCCTCCTCCTCTCCTCCTCCTCCTCCTCCTCCTCCTCCCCTCCTCCTCCTCCTCCTCTTTTCTCCTTCTCCTTCCTTCTCCTTCTCCTTCTCCTTCTCCTTCTCCTTCTCCTTCTCCTTCTCCTTCTCCTTCTCCTTCTCCTCCTTCTCTCTCTCCCTCTCCTTCCTCTTCTTCTTCCTCTTTTTCTTTTTCCTGATGTCCTGCTCCACCTTCTCCTTCTCCTCCTCCTGATACTTTTCATCTTCCTCCTCCTCCTTCACTTTTTGGGGGTCACAAGGGGATAACAGACTTAGGAAGAATGTGAAGTGAGCGAAATTGGGTGCATGATGTAAAATTCTCATATATCAATAAAATGTGTTGAAAAATGATGGTAATATTTTAATGACATGACCCCATCAAGAGAAAACAGTTGAGGATGTGAGGAAAGAGTGAATACATGCTGGACAGATTGACTTACAGGCATCCACAGTCATGTGCAAAGAGGCTAAAGGAATGAGACTGGAAACAATGCATGCAGCACACTCAGCAATGTATGAGGCAGGAGGATTTAGAAGTGCAGAGGACTGGAGTATATATTGAAAGGATGTGGGTGTCAGCTTGGATTAGGGACAACAGCAACACTGAGAAGATGGAGATACTTGTGAATGACTTGCCTCGGATTTCAAAGGATACTAGCTGGTACCATTGTATAGTGTTTTCTGAGTTCTTCCATATGGGGAACTGTAGGCACTGAGTAAGGAATATTAGCTTATGCAAAGTTGGTGTGTTCATAACAGGTATGTGTGTCATGAGCATTTTGGAGAGGCCAAAATACACCAAATCAGTTTAGTTTTATTCCCTAAGCATGGGTAAGCTCCTGTGCTACTTATAAGGCAAACTCTGACAGCAATGACAGGGTGGGTGGAAGGCAGCTCTCTATACTGTCATAGTCAGTAATGAGAGCCAATTCTAAACTGCGCCTGTCTTAGCTTCTCTAACAGTGGTACCTGCCTTCAAGGTTATGGGTTATTTCAAATCTGGACCTTGCCCTACTCTTGGATCTCTTTGTCCAGAAAGAAATAATAATAACTTTTTCTCCACAGGAAACTGAGATAGTACCTCCTTTCTGCTCCCCTTCTGACAGACATCAATAAAGTATGAGTTAAGTCGGCAGTTTCTGACAAGGTCTTGAGCTTGTATTAAAACTTCTGTGTTCCTCAGTGTACACGTTGTAGAGCCCTCAGTTCAACTGGGCCAACTATTATCAGATATATTCTCTCTTTCTCTCTCTCTCTCTCTCTCTCTCTCTCTCTCTCCCTCCCTCCCTCCCTCCCTTCCTCCCTCCCTCCCTCTGTCCTCTCTCTCTCTCTCTCTCATATATATATATGTATATATATATATGTATATATGTATACATACACATACACACATATATGTGTGTATGTGTGTGGTATACTTTGTAAAGTCATATAAAATTGCATTTTCAGCTCGAAAAATATCAAATATCAGAATAACCCCCAAGGACCAAAACAGCTAAAACATTGTGTATCTTATTAAGTAGAGCGATCCAGACAAAAATCTACCACATGAATATGTGTAAAATATCTTTACACCAAATTAATCTCTTACAGTCTTGACTTGGGATGCTTTAACGTGCTTATTTGCTGATGTCCTTAGGAACAACTCATGCCTTCTTTTTGTTTGTTTTTAATTTGGGTAAATAGAAAAGTATTGAAAACATCTTGTTGGAATCTGTTTTGCTGAGTTTGTTCAAGATTCCTTTGTTTCCCTTTGTTTCTCGAGATAACAAATTAGGGAAGGATGTGCTGACAAGACTCATAGTTAAGTTGGCTATGAAATCTTTAATGTTGTGTTGTCACCAGGAGATAAAAAGTTCACAGCAATTTTGTAAAAAAAAAAAAAAAAAAAAAAAAAAAAATGTTCTTTTTAATGTGAAATATTCCTTTCCCATTTCTTTTCTTTATGGGAACTTCGTTAAAGGTCATGCTTGCTGATGAAGTATGATTATTTAGTATTGAACTTAACATCTATTATTCTATGTTGGCATTCAACTTTAATTTAATTTGGCACACGGATTGCTGTTACTATAAATCAAACATTGATATGCTCCAGTCTCCTAAAATGCTGCCGAGAATCTCTCTTCAACTCACTGAGTCATTAGCAGAGTCCTCCAAAACTTGAGAAGTAACCGTAACTGGCTTGGTGGGTTTGGAGTCTTCCTTGTAGTCTCCTGCTCTCATGTGATCTCTCCTTTCTTCATCTGCCCTCCCATACATATGTGCACTGAAAGGATGGTAGAGAAGGGGAGGAGGAGGGAGAGAGGCACTCATATACACACACAGACCAACTAACCAACTCTGACCGGGATAACCAATAATCCTTACTAAGCAATCTCTGCCACTAGACACTGTAACCAATGAGGAGTTATGGGAGGAAATTTTCCATCCTGAGGCCTCACAATTTTGAGAATACTAAACAAAGCATGCATATGTTAATTATCATTTGTGCTGTAGACCCTGTTCATTAGCCAGTACTTGCTTGCTGAAAATGCCTTTTCTGTTGACAAATACGGATACTGACTCACTGTAAGACTCCCTATTTAGTAATACAATGTTTATTTAAAAGACTAGGCAAAGACATCCACTCTGCCCATGGAAAGGGAATAATAGCTTTTGCTTTTGCATTGCTGCTGTAACTTCTGAATCTGGTTAAATCCAAACAAAATGAGGTGATACAGGAGTATAGCATTTATTACCTGGGAAGAAAGAAGCCTTATCACTTGACATCATCATTATCATCATCATTATTATTGTTATTGAAAATAACGACCCCACTGGGATCAGTGGCAGGGCCCAAATAGTCTTAGAAGAAGCCCAGATCTGTGTGTTAAGCATAGAGCATGGTGAAGGTCACGCATCAGTCACTTCAAACTGCTGTGTGCATATCTGGTTGTATAACACTATCAGCCATGGCATTGTCAAATATGCAGGCAGCTGGAGGATAAATATGGAAGCAGTGTGAAAGGTAAAAGCAAGAAGGGAGAATGAATGACAAAGAGCATTTATCTCTCAATAAGAGAAATGATTTCAAATGTGCCCTCCTTCAGACCAGCCCTGACAGGTCTCTAATACAAAATCCTCTTGCATCCGAGAGGGACAGACCCTGTGCTCAGCCACCTCTGTTCAGAAAAGGGATGAGGGGAATGGACATGGCAGCTGGTATTAAAGCAGCTTAGCTCAAAGGGAGGATCAAGGCAAGTGTGACAGACAGTGAGTGCTGGGTAGAGATAACAGCTGCATGATGGATGTTTAGAAATGTGTGAAGAATTGGTCAATGCACAGAATAAAGTGGAGAGGAAGAAACACTACAATTTTTAGATCAGCATGCACAAGATTGCTAGTCTGGACCAAAGGGGAAAAATCTAGCAAGGAATCTTGTGAGCATGAGTCTATATGGCATGAAGAAAGAAGAATTTACAACACAACAACACACCATAACACAACACCACACACACACACACACACACCACACACACACAACACACCACACACCACACACACACACACACACACACACACACACACAACAACACGACAACCACACACACAGAGAGAGAGAGAGAGAGAGAGAGAGAGAGAGAGAAACAAATCTTTAGTGGCTGAGTATATGTAGATTGACGAGACTGATAGTGAATCTGTACTACATAATAGGTTTACCCTTGTCCTAATTATTTTTTATGGATCACTACCCAGAATGGATATAAAAAAGAATGACTTTAACCTTTCTCTCAGGCTGATTGGAGTTTTACTATCTCTTTGCTCTTCTCCTTCCTAAATCTGAAGAAAAAAAAAAAGTTTGTATAAGAAATAGTAAATTGAGCCACTATGACCTTTGATATTTGAGTATAGCAAAAATGTGATTGTCTTTAGATAGATTATTGATGAGTGTTCCAAAAGAGAAATTAAACTTTTCTCTTCATTGTCAAATGTTCTTCTACCACTGAGCTATCTTCACTAACCACTTGGCTTTCCTAAGTCTCTTCACCCATTACAGTTTAGTATTGAACACCTGTATTTTCTCAACTGGGCTATATTTTCCAAAACGTTAATCCATGGACACACATGCATCAGCATTTTGAGTCCACTAAACATTTGTATTTTAAGTTTTATTTATTCTATTCCCTTTATCCTTATCCGAACGGCATAGAATAAAACTGACTTTCATCATTTTAAGTGTCCCCTCATTCTGTGGCAGCAGCCATGGCCATTGTTTGAAGCACCTCACATTTCTGTAGTGTGATCTCCTGCCATTCCTGCAAGAATCTGGTGTGAGAATATTCAGGTGGGGGTCTAAATGATTTAAAATGACTACATTTACTGAAAAGTCAGCATGAGTTTGAAGATAGACATTTTTATAGCTCTTTCTTCCTTTCTTGCTAAAGCCTAAAGGGATATTTCAGTTTTATGTTTGTCGTAAGATAATTAAGTTAGTATAGTTTTAGTTATACCACCAATGAGCTTACCCTCCCTTTTCTCAACTCCATTTGAGTCTGTAGTATCTTCCCTGGGGTATTCTCTACTGTGGGGCCACAAAAAAGCTCTTTCATCGTGCTGACAATTACCTGAAATTATCAGCAATCATACAGGAGGCAATTATAACTTATGGAAGCAGCAACATAATTACTATATTTTTTAACACAGAACTTAAATGTACCCTAATGGCTTGAACACAAATGATGTTGCTGTGCCTTATTAGCCAGCTGATCTAGAAAACTCAGACTAGCTGTTTCATCATGTTATTTGACTGTGACCAGTAAAAGTGTGTCCTAATTTTAAATGTCCACACCTCTACACAATCTGTGAATATTCCCTCCTTTCTTAAATAACTTGTTCCCATAGGCTGCAACATGAAGAAAATCGCCTCCAGGCAGAGCTATATGGAGTTCTATGGGAAGCCTAGGCATCTAGGTGAGAGATACCATCATCAACTCAAATGTGTCATTGAAAGCAAAGGGAAACAGCCATTGCACCTGCATATATCAGCAAAGAGAATACAGCTGTGTTCCTTTACAATAGGCATAAATATATTGTACTGTCCTGATTGGTAAGTAGTTCCAGGGAGTTTTAAAGTTCTGTGTAGGAACATAAATAAGAATGTCAACCAGAGCTGCAGAAAATTCTGGGCTCATTCTTACATTTTAACCACTTATGGTCTTCTTTATTAATGACTGATACAACTAAAGACGCCAAGTGCTTAGCAAGTGTGTGGTATTCAGAAGGGACTTGGTAAATACGTAGTTCGTATGCTCAATCTCACTCAAGTTTCTTAGGGCATAAATAGGGATACAGAGATTTAAGAGAAATCTTAAATGGAAAACCATGGATGTACTGAAGCTCAGAAAAGGTACTTACTGTTTCACTGAGGATCTTGAAGGGAAAGTGAGCAGTGCTACCCTGCAGGTGGGTTTCTGTCATTCCCACAGAGACATGCTTGCATGTCTGTGGCCACAAATCAGGCTTATCTCTTCCCTTACATAACCATGTCTTTCTCCAGCTGATGATATTTTTCTGCATTTCTCTGTCTCCTGCCTCTTAAATATAGCTCTGCTGTTCAAAGTTGTAATCTTGAGCCCTCACTTCTCATGCTCCTCTATTTAAGAGCTCATCCTTTTCACATTTATTACATGCATGCAGAGGACCAGCCACAGATGTCTGGTACCAAGGATGCTAAGATAAAAGAAGACTCAGAGGTGTATTGCACAAACATGCATTCCAACTCAATAGCCACATAAAAACTTGAAAATACTTAGTGATGCCTTTCTTTAGGAGTTCGCTAGTACTCACGGTGAAGGTTGTTAGGTAGGTTATGTGTCTAGAACTCTGGGTAATAGAGAGGAAGAGAAATATCATCCAAATGACTTAATTTAAAGCCTGCTACAATCATGAATTTCCAGTTCTATGTGGGAGTCAAGAACTTCATCTTCTAATTTCTACTGGGATGATGTTTCTAGGAAGCTATTTCTTACAAACTTATATATTCAAAAGCTAAGCAATTATCAACAGATGCTGACCAGTTAGTTTCTCTGTCTCCAGGAAACCACATAACATGTGTGATCTTTTGTATGACAATTTGTGTACTCCTGATAGGCATAAACTTCTCAAAAATGTTACATTCTGTAAATGCTTGAGCATAATTTATCATAGAAATTCTTACTGGTTGCCCTAATGGGTCTAATATTCTCCCCTTTCATGTTTTAGGTATTAAAGAATCACTATATACCAGGAATTATTGTTAGAAAATGACAGTAAATTTACTCTTCTTGGTAGCCATTTGGGGATGGTACAATTACTCTTTCCATCTTAGTTAAGAATGTGTAGGTGCCATGAGTATAGCTGCCTACCAGACTCCAGGGATTGATGTAACTATATACAGAAGTTGTATCCAAATTCATTTGAATTATATATAGGTTTACTCTAAGAATATCACCCTTCTCTTCAGTTAATTTTTTTCTTCTTCTTGTAGATGAACATGACAAGGACTCACTTCGAACCAGGATACACTATGAATTAAAATAGTTTGTTTCTCATTGGTTATTGCTGGGGAAAGGTATTAACCTATATTTGGGAAACAAGAATCAGGCTAAAAACAAACAAACAAACAAAAAACCATACATCTTCTAATTGCCTTGGCATATAGGATTTATAAAATATATTATCTTTATAAATACAATGTACATATCCATAGGGGGAAGGTTCAGTCAGTAAAGTGCCTACTATGCAAGGATGAGAACCTACATTCTGATTCCCTTCATGCACTTGTTATCCCAAGGCTGGGAAGGTGGAGAAGAATTTCCCTGGGGCTTACTACACAATCAGTCTGGCCATGGCTGGAGTTCAGCTTTAGGGAGAGATCCTGTCTCACATATAAGGTAGAGAACATTTGAGAATGGCAGCAGTGTCAACTTCTGATGTCTACACCCAGAGTACATATGTGTGTTTGCACCCATGAACACATATAAATACATTGAATTTTTATTTTATTATCTGAAACACACAAAATGCCTTTCAGTAACAGAAACAAGTGTTGGGATAGACTTAAGGAAAAACCAATGGACAGGAATATATAATTGGAACCTATCTAAATTACAAAGATGAGAAAATCCCTGTGTGGATAGGAAGACTGCTGAGAATCACAGTTCTCATGTCTGACCCTATGGCTACCCTTTAGGATGATGAATTTGATATGGTCAACCTCTTTTGATTAGCATTACAGAATTCCTGTCTTGTTGTTTTATTGTTCTGTGTTTTGCCTCTTGATTTTACTGGTTTTGTTGTTTTGTTTTGGGTTTTTTGTTTGTTTGTTTGTTTTCTTGTTTTTTGTAGTAGTAATTGCTGTTTGGTTTGGTTTTAGACAGGGTTTCTTTGTGTAGTCGTTGAGGTACTGGAACTTGCTTTGTAGACCAAGATAGACTCAAACTCAGAGACCTGCCTGTTTCTGCCTCCCAGTACTAGAATGAAAGGCATGTGCCACTGCTGGCCAGCTCAGAATGGGATTTTTTTTTAACTATCTTAGAGGTTACTGTGATTTGAATGATGGGAGAGGATATGGTCAAGATTGTGGTACGGGACTGCTTGAGTCTTAAATAAAGCTATTCAAAGCACTTTGCTGGTCAATATATCTGGTGCATTATGAATAACTGCAGGCTCAGGTGAAGGGAAGTGAGCTTTCCTCTGACAGAATGTGGGGCATGGGATTAAAGAACATAAGGAAAATGTTAAGCAGGGGCCCTAGACAAACATCACTCCATTCACTAGGGCCAACCACCCATTTTTACGAACACCAGTGGAATATGTCAGACTCTGGAGCTTTTTAATTATGCACTATAGCATCTTGCTGCTGTGCTCTCTGCTATAAGTTTAGGTGACCTCCAATATACACTGGTACTGGCTAATTTAATAATATTGTCTTTCCAACATCAAATTATTTTCAAGTAAACTCATCTTAACTTTTCTTATCACCTACTGGTTGTCCATACAATCATCTAGTTCATGACTGTCATCTTATTATAACCATAATTGCCTCTACTTAATTGTCTTGCATTGACTAAATCCATCTTTCATGTGCAAAGGGCATAAGGACTCACAGATGGTTTACAACTTAAACAAATTATGGACTACTTTAAATACATTATAGAGAGAAGGAGAATGAACAATTTTGACAGCTTGTTAGCCTTCTTCTCCTGTAGCAATGGAGAGCATAATGAGAGGGAACAACTACTCTTAAATCCTGTGAATGATATAGAAGGATATGAAAAGTTGATTCCTTCTGCCTTCTTTACATCCTGCTATGAGCTTTCTTTCCAAACTGTGCTGGGGATAAACTGAGCCTACAGGCAAAAGCAATCTATAAATACATGACAAACTATAAATGTCCCCAATCCCTATGTACCTTCAGTTTATCTTTGGAATTTCTCAGGTCATCTAAATGGGCAGAGGCTTGCAAGCTCAATGTAAATGTTTTCTTTAACTTAGATGGATGCCATCATTTGATAATAGAAATTCAACTGAAATATGACTTCTAGGTGTTTTTTTGAAAGCATTATACCTTAATTCCCATATAGAAATGAGAGGCTGGAATGAAGTAATCCTAATGTGTCCCTTCTGTATTAGCTGTGATACCCACAATAGTCTGTTTCCCCCTAAATTAGACAGGGGGTCTCATTTGATATCGACATTTGTAGACCCTTCCTAAAGCCCTCCTACTCATGTATATTTTCTGTTTTGGTTCTGCAGACTGTCAAGTTTGTGACCTCCTCCAGTGGACATTGTCACCATGAATTCCCATCCTTACTCAAAATATTCCCCGTACCAACTCTACCTAAACTATTTGTCTTTGAAACCTGACTTTCTTTCTTTTATTTTTTTTAACTTTTTCCCTACTGTGACCAAACAAAATTATGTTTCTTTCTCTATCCATATATATTAGGAATAGATATGGAGATGTATATTAGAAATATGTATCTTATATATACATATATTAGAAAGAATGCTGTTTGGTTTAGTTTTTAACAAATATGTGCATGTATGTGTATTGATTTCTTTGGAGAGGCTTTTTAGAGAAGCATCCTCTTTAGTAGTATAGTTGTAATTTTTCAGCTTTAATATATATTTCATGAGTCATACTAGTCTTTTTCATACCTACAGCTTTTATTTGGTTTGATTTTAATATTTATCAATGTATGAAAATGCCTTTTATTTAAGAATTTTGACTCCATTCATCTTTACTGAATTATTTTAATATTTAATTTCTAAAATATTATCTTCAAATTCTCTGTTTTTGAATTACCTATATTTGGGTGAGTATATTGCTTAATTTTATGGGCTCTTGATTTTGAAAAGAGAAAATAATGATAAATTCATGATTAATATAAATTGAATATTTAGTATTTATTTTTGCCAAGACAGTTAACCAGACTGTCAGAAATAAATATTGTTTTTAATCTCAGAATCATCTCAGTTGAGTAAAAAAGACATACATAAAGGACCTGAAGTATAAGGAAAAACTTGCAGTGCTTAGTAATATTTAAAACTGTCCAAGCATGGTGTTGCAAGCCTTTAATCTCAGCACTCTGGAGGCAGAGGCAGAGTCATCTCTGTGAATTTAAGGACAGTCTGGTCTACATAGCAAGTTTCAGGAAAGTAAGATATACATAAGTGAGATCCTGTGTTAAGTCAACAGCATCAAACAATTTACGGTACAAGTCTCAGTGGTGCATCAAGCCTTTCACACAGATTACTGGTAATAAGCAAGAGCTTTGTAGTGGAGAAACAAATACAACATATGAGATGACTAGGAAAAGCTTTAGAGAAGAAGCAATGCTCAACCATGGATGTAAAGGACAATTGTACACTGAATTGCAGAGAACAGTATAGAGGTTGTTCTCCACCCAAGGGATTGCCAGAAGCAGTGTACAGAGGCGTGTTTGAAGAATAGCACTGTGAATGGATGTTAGAAAGCAGGGAAC